>JAPZVO010000024.1:194043-316841 GCA_029962745.1 Echinometra lucunter | reverse complement strand
AAAACAGCAATGCATCCCAGTCCTTTTCTGTTAAACAGAAAAAGAAAAGGGTTATACGGTTAAATGGCCTTCTACTTTGATATCAGAAACACAATATCTTATAATCTTGTTGTTTGGGCTATGTCAGCACAGTTTGTGGTTTAAGATCCTGGTTGAAATCGTTTCCTGGTCTAAAATTCTGGTGCAGCCAATAACTTAGTTTTGATTACATACTTCAAGGGTTCAGCAGGGGGGCAATTAGTGGGATGGTCAATATTGAAGGACAAAACAAAACAAAAAAAAAAGGGAAAAAGAAAAGAAAAAGAGGGGAGAATTCTCACATTTTCAGGTATATATTTGTGCACCATCAGGGGGAACAAAGGAGATTTTTTTTTTTTTTTTTTTTTTTTGGGGGGGGGGCATATGTTTGTGTGGCATGCCACATACGTTTCACTTGGGAAAAGGGGAGAAGGAGTGCCCCTTTCCTCCTTTCTTGAGAAACTCAGCACTTGATAGATCGGAACATCTATCAGGTGTCCTTGTGGAACTCAAGTATAAACAACATCTTAAATTCAAAATGCTCAAACTGATATAATGTGTCACTGCACGTGTATTGATCCATTGTTGGAACGAAATGTCAAATAATTCAAGAATTTAACTTCAGACAATACATTCTAGCGGCTTATTCATCCTCTATCAACAAATGGCTGAGTAAATAGTATGCAGGCCTGTTCAATGAGCGTTATCCGAGCGAATAGGGGGTTTCCCCCTAGCTCTGAGTACCAAGGTTCCGGAAACACATGGTCGATTGATGGTGGATATGATAAGATTGGAATTGATCTTTTTAACAAGCATGTCTTATACCCCTGGATATCTCAATACTTAAAGCAGCTTCCTGGAGTCAAAATACATAGACCGAGTGAGGTGGATACAGAGGGCCAATGGATTTTGGGGGGGGGGAGTGGGGGCATGTGCCCCTTATATAAAGCATAGAGAGAAAGGGGAGGAGAGAGAGAAAAAGAGGATAGAGCAAGCGAAAGTCCAAAGGTGAGAGGGAAAGACCCTTCCTGCACCCACCCCTTACTCTTGCATTCATCAAATTCCCCTTTCCAATTATCAGCCCCCCTTCCCGGATACCAGTGCCTCCTCAATACCGTCACTCCATCACTGGGAACACTGGATCTAGGTCTGTCTGAAAAGAGCTACGCATTCACCATTACTGTAAACAGTTGATCCAATTACAATCTTGCAATGTAATATATCTCTAGTGCTTTGACCTGGCTGATATCCTCACTCCTATTGTACATTACCCTGGAATCAACATCCTGAATTCTTTTAAAGGCAAAATATATTTATCATAATTTCATTGAATCAGACATAAATCTCATCTAAATTCTAGGAAATCTCCAATCTCCAAAAAAAATCTCCAAATTTTATTGTCCAAGAAAGGAAATTCTTTTTGCCCAATTGATCGTGGGCCCGGCAGCCACTGAGCAGCGCCAGATCGACATTGCTCTATCCTTTTCAATTCTTGAATGCCAAAGAAGGTAGCAGCAACTCCCATCTTTTAACGTCTTTTGGTATGACGCGGCCGGGGTTCGAACCCGCGACCTCCCAAATGGGAGGCGGACGCTCTACATACTGAGCCAACAAATGGGATAGGCAAACTTTTTTTCCCCTTTTTCCTTAAACAGAAAAGAAAAAAAGAAAAATAAAAGGTATGATTTTTTCAGTCATTAAGTTATTCATCAGCACTGATCCATACATTTGTGATTCATAACCTGCTCTAAGAAAAATAATTTTCTATACACTACGCATCAAATCTTAGAAATATGTAAACTCCCTTATAAATATCCTTTATAAAATTGTAACAGTAAGTTTCAGATGTTCATTGCTTACATGCCCTTTATTACTGTTCTGTAGTTTCATTATAAAGATTTCTATAATGTACTTGTTCTTATAGCTGATGACATTAATTGTTTCTACAGTGCATTGAGCATGGAAGACAAAGGATACCAATGCTATACATGTACATGTATAAACTGTCTGGGCAAGACTTCCTCAAGTCCCCCTCCCACCAAGTTGAAGTTAATAACACAGGTTAGGGCTAGGGTTAGGGTAAGGGTAGAGTTAGGGACTGGGGGGGGGGGGGCATAAGGGAATCTTTCCAAAGCCTGTATCATATTCATTATTATTACTAACAATATTTATGTGTTCTAGGTAGTAGTTAGAAGGATTACTTTACAGGTCTAATGGGGACTGATTCAATATTTGAGAAGTCCTCATGTCACAAGCACTGCTTTTCACGGATCCCCCCATTTCCACAGAATTTAAGACTTTGCTTTTGAAGATCAATTTATGTGAAATGACTTGTAAAGAAAAAAAAAACGCACATTCTGTTCAGTATATTATGATTACCTATGTAATGTCATCTTCTAAATATTTTTGTTGGAAAGGAATAAATCCGACTTTGAATATATGCAGTATAATGAATTTGAATAACATAGGATGGATAGGATATAAATGAAGATATCTTACGTGTCACCGTCGGAGTCCTGTTCTGTAGCTCGCTGGCAGTCAATGGCAATTGATAGACTGACGAAAGGGTTGACGGCAAATGGCGTTGAAGATGGAGGAAACCCTAATAGAAAAAAAAAAAACAGAAAAGGAGAGAAAGGAAGGAAAACTGATTAACGAGAAGCTATAGCATTATTTTGCAGCTGTCATGATAATGTAATTTTTTATGCCGTTCTCTGATTTTTTTTTTCAGTTTCATTACAGTATATACCTATGTTTAAAAACTGGAAATGTTATGACCTGATATAAAATTGATTCAGCACATCGTCAAAATACATTCGGACACAGCATAAGATCCAATTTTACATGATTATATCTCATTTTTTAATAAAAATGAAATCTCACAATTCCCATTTTCAAAGTTTGAAAACAAGGGCACTTTGGTTACAATAACTTTAACATGTCAACTCAATTTCCATGTTCCTATGACAGTAAGTTTTGATGTCAATATTTCATTAGGAAATATGAAACAAAGCCATATTTTAACACATGAATTTAACATTCGATCAAAACATTCAATTGTTCACCGACAATGCATCATACACTGTCCCTTTAAGCTGTGTGCACTGTGTACAAACACAAGTGTCTCGACAATGGTAAAATAATACCACCCAATTGTATGTACGCTAGAGTATGACGGAAGCGGGGTTTCCCCCTTTATGAATTGCCACGCGTACCTGGGATGTATCTTATAAAAGAATGATGAGAGGATATGTATTGGAAATGATTAAGAACTGGATGGCATGCGGTCTGGTATCGGAAGATCACGGGAGCTTACTCTTCCTGCGTTATTTAACCACACAGGGAAGTGAAGAATATCTCTGATTTGGTCGTTTGTTAGGGTGACAATGGAAAAGTATTAGTACTCTGCAGAAAGGACAATCATGCACAAAATATGTCGCATGATATATCTAACTGGTCAACGTGTGTGGCGTGAGCTGAAATGCCAGTTTAAGATTCTAAATACCCCCCACCCCTCCCCCCCCCCCCCACACACGAACAGGCGCACAAACATCACGTTAAAACTGTTGCGCAATGCCGACATGTCGACAAGTGCTGTCGCCGCAAAACCTTCAGCAGACTTGCGAAACGTCAGCGTTGAGTTTCTCCTTTTTCAGCGAAATGAACCCAAATCTGGGCCAGTTGTGAAAATTCTCGAATAGCTCAGTCATACTGCCCCCCCCCCCCCCCCGGGCTACGCTGTTGCGGGATAATGCAATTTTCGTTCGATCTCTTGCATGTTTGTCATTAGAGTCGGTCGCGTTGGTGTGTCTCTCGAACTCCGGAAAAACAGAGTGAAAAATATTGTAGAAATAAGGCACTGCCTAGATTGATTATCTATTATTACTGCATTTATTTCTGAATGTTTCTTTGTGGTAATATGATGTTTGGTTGGTTTTTTTCCCCCTTGTGGCAGAAGTGAGTCTTGTGTTAAAGGGGGTACCCAATGCTGAAACAATGTTAGTTCATTTAAAAGAGCATGATTTTATTAGCAGAAAATCATCTCCCTAAAGTTTTTTTAAAAGTCTTGTTGCCAAGGAAACCCCCAAATGTGGTAAGATTTCAGGATATTTTTGACCCCTCAGCTGTGACCCAGTTTCAACTGGGTACCCACTTTGACGTCAAAATGACGTCAAAGTGGGTGCCTTGTCACGCACTTCTAGCAAAATGCGCGCAAGGTATAATACATATTGTACAGTCTAGCGCGCAGCACAACTGCAATGCGCGAAGCTGGGTACCCACTTTGACGTCATACCTCATACTCAAATTTGTTGGTTAGCTCTTGACTTTTTATGAGGAAATTAGCCAAAATGCATTGATTTCGATTGAAAAAACATCATATTTTTAATATTATTCTTCTTATAATTCTATTCTCGATCATATATAAAAAAAAAAATTACCATTGTGTAATCACTTTAAGCAAGTTACACCAAGAAATATACTATATGGGCCATTACACTTTTTTTCGATCATGTTTCTTGAGTCTGATGAAGATTGCGTGATGTACGCGATTCTCTATTATTTCCTCATTCCATTAAAGGTGTTATCGTGTTTAGGATGTTATCCGGGGTTATATTTCCCGCTATAGTGATAAAGGGGGGGGGGGGGGGGGGGAGTGACCAATGATGAGAATGCTCAGAAAAGCAGACTAGAAGAGGAGAGAATGAAGGATATGGAAAAGGAAGGGAATTGAACCCCCCGACCCGTCAAGCCAAGCGCCCTAAACCATTCGACTACGGCACCACTACAGCTGTTTGTGATTCTGGTTTGTACCCTGTGTGATATGCGATATGATATCGCATCATGTATATTTTATCACGTGATTTTGCAGAGCAAACGTTGCACCTGACGAGCACGGGCTATTCTGGTCAAAAACACGATAATGCTTGATGTCTCTTCTACTATGATTACGAACTTATTTCATCCTTTTTGAGTCTGGAATAAAATATATCTGAGCAAACATGGGCAACCACTTTGTGGGAATCCACCGTATGCCGAAGGTTGCAGTGAACTGGATTTTAGACCCATTGGCTGGTATGCAAACATCCGATGTTTGCTTTGGTTTGATGTTGGTCCAAACTTTGGACCTTGAAATAACCGGTTTTCAATTCGAGTTAAGGTCTACCCTCAACCCCCCCCCCCCCCCCTCTCTCTCTCTCTCTCACACACACACACGCACGCACCCTCACACACACACGCACGCACCCTCACACACACACACACACTTACGCCACTTCTCTATTTTTTCCTTTTTGTTTTCAACCTCTCCTATGATTTTTCTCCACTTCTCCACAGAGGGTCTACCCATTTTCTCTCAAAAATTCCAAAGAACTCTTGTCCTTTCTACATCTTCGCCTATTCTAGTCATCTATTCATCTTTCTTTGTAACTACATTGACGTTTCTTCGTACTTCATCACAAACATTTCTTTTCATCTCTCTCTCTCTCTCTCTCTCTCTCCCTTTGGTTTCCGTTTCTCCATTCTACCCTCTCCCTTTTCCTCTCTCTCCTTCTCTCTCCCCTCTCCCTCTCCCTCTTCCCCTCTCTCTCTCTCTCTCTCTCTCTCTCTGATGTCTGTGCAGAGTGCCACTGTTATGAAAATAGTTCACTTGAAAATCAATGCTATAGCTTTAACATAATGATGGAATAATATGTCACATCTAGAATAGATATATACACTGTAGTTAATTGATGCAATAACATGATTTTAGGCTTCCCGATAAGCAATTTTGCGATTTTCCTTTCCTAGACAACTCTATCTCACTATTTCTCTATAATTCAGTCTTCGCCAGAACCCCAACCGCAGTCCGGTGTCTGGGCTACAGACCCCTGAATCTTTCTTGAAATATATTCAAGAGATATATGCCATATACCACCAATATTTCTGGTAATCACGCACTGTAAAACAAAATTCCTGTACGATTTCACAGTAAAATACTATATCATTTATACAGATAAATACTGCAGTTAGATTTTACTGCTGTTTACAGTTTTACCATAGAACAGTAAAATACCGTATTTAAAATAAAACACACCGGTAAACAGGGTTCTCACTAGAAAAAAAATCTACACACGGTTCCCACTCTGCGCAAAGCGTGGAAGTTTCGGAAGTTTTATGGAATAACACCTAAAGTTAGGTGTGGCGGCAGTATATGCTATAGTAAAAGGATGAAAAATACTTCTTGGTAATCAGAAGTTGTCTACTAATGGCATAATAGTAAAAATACATTGCCAAAAAGCAAAACAATCTGTGACATTTATCATTATTGTTAGGAATATATACTCCAATATTTTTTTTACCCTTGTTGCCACGCATGGTGCAGCAATTTCACACATGGTTCTTCCTTGTCTGAAACCCTTTACGCATGGTATTGGAACCATGGGTGTTATGTACTGGCGAGAACCATGCCGGTAAATTACTCACAGCAGGTTGCCAACAATTTACAGTAAATTCTAAAGTAATATCTTTTTACAGTGTGGATCACGATGAAAGGGGCATTCATCATTCAATGACTAGAAACTGCATGAGAAGCAGATATTTATTAGAAAATAATAATAGTCGAAAAGAAATGGCAGCTAAAACGCATGAATGTCATGCTTAACCTCGATTCTGTCAGCCCTGTGCAAAGTAAAGTGTGTTTTTTTGTGTGTGAAATATTGAAGATTTTTGACCAAATCCTGTAAATTCATCACCTAATTTTATTCTTACATTATAGCGGAAATATGACAAACTCGTGCATGGTGAATAATTACTATGGTTCATTAACCGCATAATAGGTCGAGGAAGACTGCATAAATTTATTTCCACAATGTGATGTAAAATCACCACATCGGTTTCTTGGAATCTCAACACATTATGGTGATGATAATAAATCATATTTGATCATACTGAACCTTTACCTATATATATACACCGTACGTCATCCGACAAACGCTTTTATTTTCGCATTCGAAGGGAAGTACTAGTCTACCTTACTTCCAAGGGAATTAGGGTATCGTTGGTTCTTGCAAGCATATTTTTTCGAAAATAATGTTGGGAAAAAAAACACATAAAATTATATAATACAGAAAAAAGGTTGGTAAATCATCATAAAAGGGTACGATAAAATGTAATAAATGCTGAAAAATCTTTACAAAATGGTATACGAGGATGTGTAATAAAAGTTTTAAAAAATCGTAATAAACGGGTAAAATGATGAACAATAAATGTTGAAAAATCATAAATCAGTGTATGACAAAAGATAATAAATGTTGAAAATCTTTGCAAACGGACATGAAGCAAAATTATTAGTGTGCTTAGGGCCTACTTTAAGCATAGTCATTACGAAATTTAATTGAATTTACATCTATTTTCATTTTGATTATCTTTTACTTTGCAATGCTCGGAAAGAACTTTCGGAGGTTTTACTGATCACTTTAATTCGTGGAAAGGAAAACCTGCAGTGTCTTAGAAATCAAAGTGAAAGGAAAAGAATGAAATGAGTATGGAAAATGAATAGAGCGTTTTTCTTTCTAGCAAAAAAAAAAGTGTAAAGATTTATTTAAATCATTGGCATGTGTTAATTCCCCTTTCTTTGCCGCGAAACCAAATCAAGCTGGATATTATAAACGGGCACACATTAATATCTAAAAATGGCCTCAGAGAGTCTACAATTATAGACCCACGTTGTATCATTTAACATGACCACGTGTACATGTGGTTATAATCGAGAAAGGTTTTGAAAAAAAAAAGGGGGAGTGGAATGGGCAGCGGAGAAGGCTGAGTAACGCAACAAAATGAAACATATACTTTTATATTCTGGAAATGGAAAGCCGAACAGTGGAAGGCATTTACATGTTATTTTTTTTCCACACAACTCCGCTCTTAAGGCCAAGTAAAATCGATTCCTTGTTTCTCGTCCGCATATTTTTAAATTGAAGAGGAGTGAGTTCCTTTTCATTTGATATGTGATGTTTTTCCTGTACACAGAAAATGCTATTTTGACACAATCTTCCTTTTTCCTTTATATCAAGAGGCCCAAAAGAATGTAAAAATGCATTATTAATAATTATTCTTGGAACCTCATTATCCAATGTACTCGGATTAAAATTTATTTCACTATAAATCATAACCTGAAATCATAAAATAACAAATATTGAGGAGGATCGAAAAAAGAGGAGGGAACGAGAAACTAGGAATTATTTTTGTTTGGCCTAATATAAATTCACAATAATCCATAGTCCATTTTTGCAGTTCAGTAGGCGGAGGGGCTTGACTGTGTAGTTTCTGCACGGGGAATCCCCGTGTATTTGATACACACGACACACTTGGTATACCGCATGCTATACACTACACACAATGAACACACGTTCATTATAATACAAGATTGTTATAGCCCACCGAGCTAGAGCGACTGAACCAGCTTTAATAAAAAAAAAAGGCTTTAATAAAAACAAGGGGTTAGTTATTAAGGTCAAATGGAGGAAGTCTATGATGAACTGTATTCAGTTCGGTAAACAAACATATTAGGCAAGATAAAGCATTAACAATAAAATCATGGACGAGAAGAGAAGTACGAAAAACAGAGTGATCTGTGGTGTATGCAACACACACACACACATAAGGACAAACGCACACATACACACACCGACGCACAACGTATTCTGCAAGTACAAGTGTTCATGATTGAAGAAGGAATATGAACAAAAAAGATGACTGAGGAGAAGAAAAAGAAGAAAAAGAACAGGAAGAAGGATAAGAAGAAGAAGAAGAAGAAGAAGAAGATTAAGAAGAAGAAGAAGAAGAAGAAGAAGAAGAAGAAGAAGAAGAAGAAGAAGAAGAAGAAGAAGAAGAAGATAACAAGAGGATTGAATAAAAAAGGAACCTAAATTAGGCTTTAAAAACTGTACAAATATCGGCCCTCTTACATGTGATACATACAGTCCTGAATATTGTTTGGCATGGTAATACACTTGTGCATTATACTATTCATTCCATTTTGTATTCATATCTCGCAATAATAATATCTCACAGAATATGAAACAGTTTTACGCAGTTCGACATAATCATGTCAGTGCAAGAAGAAAAAACGGTGACGTCAAAATATCAACTTGTACCCCCCCCCCCCCCACAATGAACTTCTCTAGCTCTATAGCTAAGAAATTGAAAGAGGTGTTGTTCACCACACTTGGTTGGTTAGGAAGTATAATGTACACTGTATTTCTCGTCTCCTTCTGTCTATCAAATTTCTTGCACTCTGACTTTAACCCATTCGTGACAGGAATTATTTAAAGCATAATTTGATCAGGTTTCATTCTTCAAATTGGCAACACCAACATTTTTATTTTATTGCTACATTTTTCTTATAAAACACCATGTATCTGAAATGAATATAAATTGACAGAAATTATGATGAGAAGTAAAAAAGTTGCCAATTTGCAGGGAAAAACGGTGATTTTAAACTTTGTATCACATTGCTAATTTAAGGATTTTAATGCTTATTTTCCTTTAAAAAAATTTCAGTATCAAACAACGAATATTGATGCAACCAAAATGGGCACAGTTTGTGTAGAATTTTTTGCTCTTTCTGCTCATGTATTTGGTATGATTTTCAGGGCTTTGCATCAAAAGATATTAGGCCAAACCACACAATGTGGACCTATGTCACGAATGGGTTAAGCATTAATGGTACCGCATTATGCTGTCTTCATGTGTATTTTATGCATATCATTCCCATTAAGTACTTAGTACCATGCTCGAAAAAGCACGTTAATGAATCACGCTGTAGCTATAAATCGAAACACTGGACTGCTTCGTTCTTTGGACGATGTGGTACACATACACTGTACACGTGCAAAGAGTCGACTATGGCAGTCCAGAGTCTGTACCATGATCGACTATATAAAGCTGTTGCTGGGTTAAAACTTACTGGAGGATTATGTACGTGGGCCGTCAACATGATTTTAAGTCAGTTATACGACTAACCGTCACTATGAACATGACGGACAAAGAAAGCGGACAAAATAAACAACCCCTCATTCTACCCTTCACAATGGTTCTGGTAATCAAAAGAACATCCCTTCACTACTATTGTCTAAAATATGTGGAACAGGTGTCACATGCATATTTACCTGGAACTACATGATTAAACATAATAGCTGTGAAGGGATGTTCTATTGACTTACCAGAACCATTGTGAAGGGTAGAATGAGAGGTTGTTTACTTTGTCCGCTTTCTTTGTTCGCCATGTTCATAGTGCGTGAGACCTTGACACAACAGTTTTGAGAAAAGAAAGAAAGAAAAAAAAAAAAAATCACACCTGTCTACAAAGACCAACGGAGGAAAACAGAGAAAAGTGACCACTATAACGACAGGTGATCTTTCTAGACAGGTTACGCTCAATAACACTTTCTCCTTAAGATGGCAGAAGGTGACTTTTACATGGAGGTGGAGGAGCATGTACATGTATGGCTATATATGGGCAAGTTCAAGCTATCTTGTCTCATACATAACGGTCGAAACCTACCAAATGAATAAGTAACTCTGGTGATCGCATTAGGAAGAAGAAGAAGAAGAAGAAGAAGAAGAAAAAGAAGAAGAAGAAGAAGAAGAAGAAGAAGAAGAAGAAGAAGAAGAAAAAGTAGAAGAAGAAGGAGGAAAAGAAGTAGAAGAAGAAGAAGAAGAAGAAGAAGAACAAGAAGAAGAAGAAGAAGAAGAAGAAGAAGAAGAAGAAGAAGAAGAAACCCACCCTACTATGTAAGAAAAAATCCTGCCAGAGGTATTTCCATGAAACTTGACGTAAACACATTTGATGTCAATATCCACAACTCAATAAAACTTGGTAACAATATAGGGCATCGACGCGACAGGGCCAAATACATTGGACCTGCCCTCAAGCATTTCTAATACAGCATAACGGCTCGTGCTTCCTCCCCCCCCCTTGTTAAAAAAGTGGGGCATATCTGGCACCCCCCCCCCCCCCAAAAAAAATAAAACCTTCACGAAAACTGTTTCCCTAATAATGTTCATGGCCCCCTTCAAATTTTGAACCTTACATTGAAAATTTGAAAACGTCTTTCAAATTTGCTCATTACGCAGCGATATTTGGAATCGTGCTCCGCCCCCTTTCAGAAATACGGAATGTGACCCGCCTCTTCCAGATTTTCACTATCAAGATGATCGAGTATTACATGGATACTGGACCATCACGTCTGCCTGGCCTGTGTCTTTTGTACTATCTACATGTGAACCCATTCGTGCCAGGAATTATTTAAAGCCTAATTTGATCAGCTTTTATTCTTCAAATTGACAACACCAACATTTTTATTTTATTGCTACATTTTTCTTATAAAACGTCATGTATCTGAAATGAATATAAATTGACAGAAATTATGATGAGAAGTCAAAAAGTTGCCAATTTGCAGGGAAAAACGGTGATTTTAAACTTTCTATCACATTGCCAATTTAAGGATTTTAATGCTTATTTTCCTTTAAAAAAATTTCAGCATCAAACAACGAATATTGACGCAACCAAAATGGGCACAGTTTGTGTAGAATTTCTTGCTCTTTCTGCTCATGTATTTGGTATGATTTTTAGGGCTTTGCATAAAAAGATATTAGGCCAAACCACAAAATGTGGACCCTCTGTCACGAATGGGTTAAAGAGAACTCTGAGCTCTGGGAAACGGGGAAGAGTGGAAAGTAATTTCTGAGTTTTTTTCACTCTTTTTTTTTTAGTCTGCTTAGAAAAATATCATGAATAATGTTTACTGAAAAGATATGCTCTGCTAATGCCCTCACATTTGACAAGAAAAGGCCAAAGTGTTTGGGCCAAACATCTGCGCCACAGGTGTGTGCGTGTGTGTATGTGTGCAGTCACATGCAACTTGTGATGGAGAGGTGCAGTGGTCCAGTGGTTTAAGGCGCTTGAATGGAGACGCCAGAATCGGGGGTTCGATCCCCGGCACGGCACTTGTACCCTTGAGCAAGGCATTTTATCTTCTTGCTCTTTCATCGCACATTAAATAAATTAAAGTGCGATAGGAATATTGACACCAACGCGTTCATGTGTGTTTCTTAAAAAAAAAAAAAGAAGCAAGTTTGAATAAAATTTGTGCAGTGAGCCAATTTTCTCATCACTTTGATCATTCCAAAACCATGAAAACGTGAAGATCTTCACTAGTTATCAACCTTGAGCAATTTATTTGATGGAATTTCTTTCACAATATCGCATAACCATAACTCACACTCTAAAAACAAATCTAGTCAAATTTGACAGACTAGTACTACTCTAGTCATAAGTGGCACATTTCTAGTAAAAATTACTAGATTCTAGTACTAACATTGACTAGTCTACCGGATCATACAGGCACCAACACTATACTCTGACTTGATTCTAGAGAAATTGACTAGAATTTTGGTAAAAGTTTGGTTCATTTTACTAGAATTATGCATTGACTAGAAAAGAGTAAGTGCCATGGGATCCCGTGTTCTACTTAAATAAGTTACTAGAATTCTGGTCATTTTGACTAGAAGTGTGTCAATTTTGACAAGAAAAGTGTTAGTTCTTCGATAAATCGAATAGAATTCGGGTCATTTTGACGAGAATCTAGTCACATTTGACTAAAAAAGAGTAAGTGCCCGTGTGATCCGGTAATCTAGTCCAACCTGACTAGTATGTGTTTAGTGTGTATGGAGTACCGAAGTGTGACGTCATCAATTTTTTTTTTTTTTTTTTTTTACATTTGAGCATTTTCATGACTATATTCCGGCAGAGCATGATGAAAAACCTCCACACACCAAATGTGACGTGAATCGGTTCACAGTGGCCCAAGGTATGGCCACATGAATGCCTAAATATTGAAATCTGTAAATTGGCCTGGTTCGTAACTGTTTAGAACCAGGCCAATTTACACTGCTTTCAGTGGGGTAGGTATTCATGCGGCCTCATATCGGGTCCCCATGAGCCGATTCCCATAAAATTTGGGCTGTAGATGTTTTTCATCATGCTTCATCGAGACATGGTATCCGAAATTCTGAAATTCAAAAAAAGTTTTTTTGTGACGTCATCGCTTCGGTGCTCTATAACTCAACTTCAGCTTTAAATGAACCCAGCATGATCCTGCTTCCTTAGGATACAAACACCTCCTACATAGTAATTCACCTAACATCCGGTGTGTGAAAGAGCAACGAGGGTTAAGAAAATTATAAAAAGAAAGAAACAAAATGGAGGCCAGGGGGGTGTTTCACAAAGATTTAAGTTTGACTAAAGTCGCACTTAAATTCCTACTTGCGTGCTCTGTATTACGCATCACCCCATTGGTCAGAGCATGCTCAGGGGACGCGCACTATAGGAAAGTCTATCAATGAGATTACGCGTTGAATACCGGATGCGCATGGCGCTTAAGCACGACTTTAAGTCAAACTTAACTCTTTGTGAAACACCCCCAGATGATGTAGATCAGCTTTCGCAAGTTTGGCATTGTCCCCGATCTGCTTTTTGTGCTTGAGATTTTTTAAAAGAAATCTTTGCTGTTAAGTGGAATAATGCTACGGAATAATCTGATCATTTAAAAAATACAAAAAGAATGCATTACAAGTAAAATTTATAGGGGTTGAAAGAACAGCCCCAAAGAATTCCTAAAGCTTTCATGGTGAAATAACACTGATTTTTCAAATGAGTACTTTCCCTGATTCACACTGCGATGGGCCGGCTGATATTCTATTGATACCAGGCCGTACGCAGGATTTTTTTCCTAGGGGGGCAAGAATATTTTCAATATTTGAGAGAACACTCAAGCGAGGGAGTGAAACGACCGAGCGGGAGCTTTTGCAATTTTACAACTGAAATTGAACTATCTGGTGCACATTTTTGGTGGAATTTGGGGTAAACTCTCAATAAAAAGGTAAGGAAAAATACAAAAAAGTGGGGTTTTGAAAATTTCTAGGGGGGGGGGGCAACTTCCCCATAACCCCCTATGCGTGTATGGCCATGATTGATACACATTCCTTTTCACAAATAAATACCAGCTTGCATTGTTTTTGATATTGTTACTTCCCTAGATATTTTAACAGAAGGTAGAAATATGAATATACGCAAGCACATATTATTTTCAGAAATATGCGGGCATGCACGCTTTCAACTGTAAACATTTTGACGATTTTGACGAGCCATTTTCTCTTTTCTCTATTTCTCTACAGAAGCTTTTGTTCTTTAAAAGAATGACCAGCCTTAAGAAAGTGTATGTCTACATGTATATCTCTTTGTAAACATACACTGTGTACAGTACTTATTATTATTATTATTTTTTTTTTTTTTTTTTGGGGGGGGGGACAGCGCAGCCCCCACCCTCCCCCCCCCCCAAAAAAAAGGCTCAATACGCCAGTGTCTACACTTACAGGTCTCTTTGTATATTTGCTCGAATCCGGGGATTTTTATGCAGCAAACCACAGTCTCTCGTAAATTCTGAAAGGTTGCCAAGTACAGAATGTCTCCATGCAGTGAGATGTGGTTTATCAAGAGCACCACGTGATGAAAGGGTTCAGGTCAGGGGTCACAATGCCAGACCATCACTTCGAAACTCCCGACTCAAGACCCGATTTCCATAATTCAGGGTCTGTCTCTACGGGCAATTTTGAAATTTCCGACTTACTCAGCAGCCCCCCCCCCCCCGTCCCATAACCATAACAAACCATACAAGAGCGTTTAGAAGGGGACTTTCCGTTTTAAATGCTTGTCGTACAGGATCACATTTCTTACTTTATTCCTAAGATGACCGTTTTTTCTATGAAATAGAGGAATTGTTGCAATCAACACAAATAATTAACATGATTAAAAAGCAATTTTTTCTTGTCCAGTTAGACAAAATCATTTTAAAAATCTTGATGTATATTCATTTCTTTTTATCATTTCTTTTTAAGAGAGGTTCTCGCTTAGCTTTGGAATAGGTCTATACATCGTTCACTTTTTCAGTATGCAATATGGAATTTCCCGTTCCCGGAGCACTGAAACTTCTTCAAGTATTTAAGTATGTGTATCATTATTATTCTGTATTCCGTATTCCAATGTTTCTACTATATTTATGGTGTGGGCTCAGGCTCCAAAATAGTACACCTTTCGAGATAAAACGAAAGAGGATGAAAAATGTATAATTCTGTCCTAGACCGATTGAAAAAACATCGTATGCTTCAGACAAGCAATTAACAAGGTATTTAATCGTCGTATAATTTCTATACATGCGACAAAATGCTTAACAACCGACAGGATATTGAATGGATATTTCTCTTTACACTGTACCCTTAAGTGTATATACAGTCTGAATACAGCATTGGCGCCATTGTGAAGATCACGTGGTCCATGCAGTGGGGAATCCCCGCTCCCAAGGAAAGGGGATGTTGCATTGGCTTCGCGCCAGTATTATAAGTATCACTTTCTATTACGCATACTGATAATTTCAAGAATGGACATGAAATAAACGAAAGTCAAAAACATAGGCTGCCTTAAAGGTTATATTCTAGTTTTATGTTAAGTGTGTGGCACATCATCAAGCATGAGAGACTAAAAGACAATGTCGAGTTAATTGGTTCCCTTACTTATTTAACTGCATAGTTCCATTACAACCCGAGCGTTATGATACGTGCTCATTAAAAAAAAAAAAGAAATTATTTATTTATTTCTGATACTTAGACAGGGTGACTCATTATCACCAAATGAGGCCCTGAGAACTAAATTAAAAGTAACAATAATAGTCAACAAAATCATGAAAAGAAACTCATGACAAAACTTAATAACAAAATACATAAATACATGTGTGTGTATATACAAAGTTTTTGGTATCCTCTAACATTTTTTTGGTTTTTACAGAAATTTACGGTAATTATTTTCTAAAATCCGTAATATGAGGGGATGAGGGGGAGGGACTAAATATTTGAAAACCGAAAATACCCAAATCTGAGTACCGAGTTGGCTCAGTCAATTTTGTAGAAACAAAGATTCGGGGTTCGATGTATTAGCCCCCCTTCCCCAAGACTGAAGCCCCCCCCCCCCCCGCCCGGGTTTCTGAAGCCTGCGTTGTGTGTTAATGTGTGCCCCCCCCCCCTTTTTTTTAATAGACGCTGGCTATGTTCCAGAGGAAAACTCTCCGTCTCTCAAAAAGCACGTCAAATGGCGGTCCCTTATAGAGGGGATTCACCCACCACCTATGCTCATTCAGAACCCACTGCACCATTCGAAGAAGAGTAGGGAGAAACGCCTACACAGCCAATTCGGCTATACTAGGAGGAGAGACCAGAGGGGAACAGTAAATCAAGTGCTATTGTAGATCCGCTTCCGTCCGTTTCGGCTTTCCAGGAAAGAGATGAAAACATGCTTGTAATTTAAGATGGATAATGTCAAAATATAACGTCTAATGCATCTTCTGGTGATTAAGAAAAAAAATCACTGTTAAGCGGCAGAATAATCATTTTTCTTTCCTAACATTTCCCTTTTCTGATACGATCAGGGGCTGCGCTACAGAGGGGGGGGGGGGGGGGGGGGGAGTGATAAAAAAAGAGGGGGAAAAAGAAGAAAAAGAAGAAAGAAGAAGAGTCTGGGGAAAGAGAGGGCTGTGCCATGCATTTAATAATACCCCAATTTGTTAATTTAAAGACATAAATAAACTCTCCTGTGGGTCATCTTGGCCCCCTATTAATATACCCTGGCGCCGCCCCTGGTTACTATCAACCCCATGCCTTCAGGATTTGCGGGCTGTTTCTTGAAACCGTGTTAAGTCTAAGTTAGTTCGTGGACATCTCATCGAAACGCACGTTTATTCTATAACACGTATCTCTGGGTTATCAAAGAAATTGGAATTATGACGGCTTCGAGAAATAGGCCCTCGTCAGATGTTACTCAGAGGAAATTTAACGAACAGGTATTTCGAAGAAAAAAAAAAGAAAAACCCTGATAACAAAAACATTAATAACAACGTTTATACCACCGCCACTTTTCTTTAATTATGGAAATAATAATCTAGTTGTTAAGGCATAGGCGTTCATAGCCAAAGGCCCGGGTTCGATTCCCGGCGGAGGCATCTTTTCAACCGTAACAAAAATTTGCAAACGATACTCTCCTCGAAAAATCTTTTCCATTCGCCGATGATTTTCATATAGCAACAGAGATTTATTCTACAACCGAAGGACATCTATTGATGCATCAGTATACAAAATATTTTCTCAAGTCAGAGTATTGTAATCGGTGTTGATTTTGGGGGTTACCTTCTCATTTTTAGAATTTTCTAATGCCGATTTCTGTAACTTCATCGCTGCCAATTTCTGTAGTTTCATTACTGCCAAACAGCTATATTGGTTTTGTAATAAATCCGAACACTGACTGCACACAGAGAAATAAACTTTTTTTCAACAGTTCAAACTTCAAAAAATAAGTTGAGTTCTGAGCATGGATTAAAGCCCGAATTGTGGCTGATTAAGTGTTGGTATATACTTGAGGTGTTGAAGTCGTCAAAATCTTACAAACATCGACTCAATCTTGCTAAAAAAAAAAAGGACATGCACTGCATGACTGCACGCAGAAATGGGTAGATGGGACTACACACGAATATTCCGGCCAAACACTCGCGGTTTCTTGCCTATATTTAAAAATTGATAGCATTTGGAGCGCAATCCTTTTCAGGGGGAATTTGTGCTAGGATATTCTTCCAAACTACAACATAATAAGAATTAGAAAGCCCACAAATTATTCTTACGTTTCTAAGATCTCGACTTTCTCTCTAAGTTTAAAGCTTAATGACCATGCATAATGTTTGTTTTGGCAGATGGTTCCGGGACTTTACCCTAGGTAATATTACAAACTAATGTTCTTTGTAATCTCAGCCACGTATTTGTCAAGTGTCATGTACAAATATGGCAATTAATCTTTTCAAGTTGTTCTGGATCGGAAGACAAATGGTTATTGATTACGGGTAAAGGGAGACTCAAGTACCAGGAAGCCGCCCCCTTCCCTCATACCTTTAGCCATAACTTTTATCGAATACTAGCATAAACAATTGACAAATTTGTAAACATGTGCCCCATGCAATCCAGTTCCAGAAGCCATTTTTGGTTGCATTTTTAGTAGCACGTTTGGCTTTCTTTTACCGGTCAGTACTTTGAAGACTTCTGGCAAACTAATATACTCTAGTCAAATATTATTCGTTTTCTTCATCTTTCCTCAACCCTTGTCACTACGCACAAATAACATGCATGTACGTACGAAGAAAGATGTCAGTTTTCAACTGCCAAAACTGCATCGCTCCAGAACCGCCTTATTTCCTTGAGCAATATTCACAGTTCAATGCAAAAGAAAATTTGCTGATACGATATTTCAAAGACAATTAGTGGCGTCTAACAAGATTTCTTGCAAAGCTAATAAAAGCAAAGTCTAGTTGACAACGGGACGTGATGTTCCGGTACGTCTTTGTTACAGAGATTTTAAGGACTTACATGTACTTGATGACGTCAGGACTCTACAGTTAAAGGTGATATGGATTATGACGCAGACAACAATCATTATTGTGTATTATGAGGTATTGAAATCATCAAAATGACTGAAAATCGTCTTTTGTTTAAATGACAATCATTGAAAAAGCAAATGCTCACGGATAAGAGTACAATGGCAGACGAAGGTATTGCAGTGACCTTTGAACTTGATGTGATTATCCGGTATGTGCTTTGTATGGCTAGTTTAAAGATTTCAGTGATGACATCACTGCCCGCACTCCCTGCACGTAAGGTATGCCTATCCCTCTGTGGTGTAATTGTGCTAATGTCAGCAACAGATTTGTGCGTTGTGTGTTTTATTATGAACCTTTCAGTTAAAATTCAGCATTAATACACGAGTATTTAATACTCGTGTATTAATGCTGAATTCTAACTGAATCAATTTAATGCTGAATAGAAAAATCAGAATGGCTTAAAAATACACAGGTCTGGTCAAGGATGAAACAATCAAAGAACTTACTTTGTCCAGGAGTCTGCATTGGGCCAGGAGTCTGCATTGGGCCAGGCGTCTGCATTGGGCCAGGCGTCTGCATTGGGCCAGGCGTCTGCACCAGGGGTGGTACTCCAGGGGGAAGGGCCGGACCGGTGGTGGCGGCGGCGGAGGAGGGTTGAGGCACTCTTGGTCTCATGGGGTAGTATTCGCTGCTGGGAGGAGGTGGCGGGATGTATCCCTGGCCCGCTGCTCCCGGGTGCCGCACCCTCTCCGGGTGGTGCATCTCACGAAAAGGTGGAGCAACTGGGTGTGGTTGGGATGAGGAGGAGGAAGAGGAGGAGGAGGAGGAGGAGGAGGTGATGGAGGGTGGGGAGTGGGTCGACACCTCCTTAGTGGTGTGGGGAGGAGACAAGGGGCGGGGTCGAGAGTAGCTTGGTTGGGAGGAATGAGGAGGAGCTTGGGAGAGTGCAGGTGGTGGTCCATGTGGTCCTGGTAGGGTACCGGATAGTGGACGGGTGGCACGTGGAGGGTAAATCGAGACACCTTTAGTCAAGAACGTCCAATTATTTTAAATTTAGTCTACATGCATTTAGATTGAAATGCTGAAATCGGCATAATTACAAGATAACTGTATCTTATGATCAATTAGAGAGTGATATACATGTAAGTGCATTCAAGCTGCAAAGGACCCGTGGAATTATTGAAAACTTATCAGCCCTACACCTTCACTAGAAGAGTTATTCCTCAATAACAGTCATGTTTACTCATGAAATTTAAAAACTGTTTCAGATAGGGCCCATCTACAAACTGGACAATAAGAGCTTTTTAACAAATCAAAACATTCGAGGGACAATATGGATTGGTACAACACAACGTTACTTGTTAACTTTGCAATTATAATTACAGAACAGTAATGCAACATCAGAGTCCTAAAATGATGGGTCCACTTAAGAATAACAAACCGAAAAACTGAAGCAGGAGTTGTTGAGTGATGTTGAACATACCTTCTGGTTGCGACACAGCAGTGACAGGGTGACGAGGCCTAAGCAGAGCTTCTACTGGTGGAGCCTGAACGGGGTGAGGGGCAGTTCCAACCGGTAAACGCTGCGGTGGAGACACATGCTGAGGCAGTGCATGACGTGGTAGCTGTTGCGGTAAGCGGTGACGCGCTACCGCGGTAATCTCCTGATCCTGAGATACGGTTCCTTTGGCCGACGGCGGCGGCGAGCTAGGCGATTTCTTACTATGTTGTACGCGTGGACGCGGGTGAGACGGCGATTCCTGCGGTAGCGGTCCGCCAGGAGATGGATGACCAGAAGGATGACCTGGCGGGTGTTTCTGCGAATTCCCTGAATAAGGTCCAACCGATGCCCCGTGTATTACTAATCTGTCCATGCTTGTAGGCATTCCTGGGTGTATTCCGTGTGGTATCTGTGCCTGTTTCTCCTGTCTCACTTTTGGGGTTGGAGACACTTTGGGAGCGCCGGACTCAGTCGCTACAGGAATCATATGCACCGGACTTTCCCTTGGCACTGGGCTTTCTCTTGGTATTGGTGAAGTCTTTTTCTTCGGATGCGACCGAGGACTGGGGGCCTTGGCGTAATGCTCCGATGTAGAGGCGTTTGTTGGCGAAGGGGCTTTTGCTGGCGCCTGATTTATTGGTCTCTGCCCCTTGGACGGCGAAAGAGCTGAAGGTGCTCCGTGCGATGTTTGAACAGATTTCGGTGGTCCCCCGTGTGTAGCTTGAGGCGCCGTCCCGGTGGTAACTGGAGCATGGTTGCTACTCACCGTAGCCACGGGCATCTTTGGGCTTCCTACAACGGTTTCCAATGCGATGGCGTGTGGACTGAGATGCGCTGGAAGCATATAGTGATGGGGACCATGAGAAGAGGCTTGCTTCTTTATTGAGCTCGCAGCACCAGAAACCAGCGCGTCAGGAGGCGATACCACATGAATCTGGTGAGGCAGCGGACCTCCAACCTTGGATGGCGGCCTAACAAGCATCGTTTTGCTCACATTCCCTGCAACTGTCGTATGCTTCACAAGAGGAGGCGGTGCTGCAGCTCGTACGGCTGGACCACTGGGTTTGCTCCTGACCTCTGCGCCCTCCAGTTCTCTCTTCAAAACCTTAGCTGGCGGTGGTGCTGGAAGAGGAGGTGCTGATGGAGCTGGAGGCGCAGGATTGGGAAACACCGGCTTGGAAAGATTGAGAGGAACATTCTCCTGTACTGGTGTTTTTGGTTCAACCTTCACTTCCTTCTTTACGCGTAAATCAAGAGGGGCAGAGACGTCCACCTCCAAAGTCTCCCCCTTTTCTAAACTCATTGTTGTAATCACACGCAGCGACTTCCTTATCTATTAAACTCCATCACATTCCATACTGGAACTGAAGCGGATATCCCTGTAGTCAAAATGCACACACCATATCCAATTATCCTAGCACGTTGTAAAGCATGCGATGTGTACACTTGTATGTGCGAAGGACGCTGAAATGTGCAAATGTTCAAAAAACGGGAATTCCCCGATGATATAAACAATGTGAGACACACACTCACACACTTGAACGCAAGGCAGGTGTTTACACTATTCGCGGCAGTGTTTTTCGTTATCTTCTGTACATGAATGTTTCGCCACTTGAAAAGCGTCTCCCGTGAAGAGATCCGTCTGACCTGTTGTGTGTGTGAGAGAGAGAGAGAGAGAGAGAGAGAGAGAGAGAGAGAGAGAAAAGGAGGAGATATATCAATTCAATTCAACAGTAAGAAAATACTGAGAAAGATAGTGCAAGACTTTTGGCATTCAACCTGTTTTCTCACCGTCCTCTAGCCCCTCCCCTCTCATTATAGTTTTCTCCCTCAATCTCATTTAATATGCCCTTCTTCTTTCATCGTGCCCCCTCCACCCCCCCCCCCCCCCCAAATCTATGCTTCAGACTCGCGTTCCGGTACTTTTGTACTACAAACATTAAAGAGATTTGGCAAAATGGGTGCGGGCTGAAGCTGCGTAAAAAGCCGCTAAATCGAATCTCGATTCAAGTTTGACTCAAAATAACTTCCCATATAATCTGATAATCAAGATAATGGTTGAATGATTCCCCTGATTCATGCGGCATAAAGATCTAAAACTGCGTGAATGTGATCACAGCCAGTTTTTTTTTTATTTTATTTTTTATTAGTCAAATTCACGAACAACAACTACAGAATCAAGACAAAAATATGTACATAATTGCACCACACAGCATGAAGAAAATGCAAAGAAAATCAAATCTATTAATCGTCGAAATCAATTCTGCACATT
Source organism: Echinometra lucunter (assembly GCA_029962745.1). Taxonomy (NCBI): domain Eukaryota; kingdom Metazoa; phylum Echinodermata; class Echinoidea; order Camarodonta; family Echinometridae; genus Echinometra; species Echinometra lucunter. Next base: position 294,544 of record JAPZVO010000024.1, on the reverse strand, counting down.
GTGAAATGTAAAGAAAGTTTTTTTCTCTCTCTCTAAGCTATAAAGTATTCTAAATCCTTGTTAGATTCCGAGAGAGAGAGAGAGAGAGAAAAAAATCTTCAAAATTAGGGGATTTACTTTGGAATTTACAAACATAAAGGCAATATTTTAACATAAATATCATTGCTTATCTAACAATCAACGATTCAGGTGCTATCATGATAGCAACATACGCGCATATAGAGTTATAAACTGGTATGTTACATCATTAGTTACATGTATATCTTACGTCATAGATTGTAACCTAACCAGTGAAAAGAAGACAATGTTGCAGCACTAACGTCTTTGGCTAGACATTAATCCATCCGTGAAAGAGGTCCACATTTTGTGGTTTGTCCTAATATCTTTTGATGCAAAGCCCTAAAAATCATACCAAATACATGAGCAGAAAGAGCAAAAAAATCTACACAAACTGTGCCCATTTTGGTTGCGTCAATATTCGTTGTTTGATGCTGAAAATTTTTTAAAGGAAAATAAGCATTAAAATCCTTAAATTGGCAATGTGATAGAAAGTTTAAAATCACCGTTTTCCCCTGCAAATTGGCAACTTTTTGACTTCTCATCGTAATTTCTGTCAATTTATATTCATTTCAGATACATGACGTTTTATAGGAAAAATGTAGCAATAAAATAAAAATGTTGTGTTGCCAACTTGACGAATAAAAGCTGATCAAATTAGGCTTTAAATCAATCCTGTCACGAATGGGTTAATCTACGTTCGCCAGACTTGATCCAGGTGTAGTAAGTGAGTACCTGGAGCTGGAGGGATTTATTTCTTACATGCATCGAGCTACAACTGTCGCCTAAAATAAATTATGATTGCAGGACCCTTTGGGCGAACAGAACAACACTGAAGTCAGAGGCCACTTTGGGAAACAAAACATATGATTACAATTTTCATCATTCATTATCATTATCATTATTATCATTATTATTATTATTATTATTATTATTATTATTATTATTATTATTATTATTATTATTATTATTATTATTATTATCATTATCATCATTATTATTACATTATCATCATTATTACACAGTGAAAACGCTGTTTAAAATGCAAACAGTTGTATTTTGTTTAAATATTAAACGGGTTGTATAAGTTTTAAACAACCTTTTAAACAGCATTTCTACTGTGTATCATCACTATTATTATTATCATTATAACTATTATCATTATTATCATTAGTATTATTATCATTATTACTATTATTATCATTATTATTATCATTATCATCATCATCATCATCGCCACCATTATCATTATTACTGTTATTGATATTACAATTATCATCATCATTATCAATATGATATCTCATTCTGGGTACATGTGGTTTACATTTTACAATGATGTGCGAGTAAGAAAACATGTGGCATGGGAGACTCATAACACATTCATGATTCAGCGGTTTTTTTCCCCCCATATATAATTATAATCCCTTTATATCAGGTTGGGGATATTGTTGACGTCATAGTTGAATTGTTTCACGCTTAACTGCACGAATGCTAGCAGCTAATATAGGGTGGTATAACAGACCCTTGTTGTTTAAAGATTTAACACGTTGGTGCTCTCTCATGTAAAAAGTTATTTGATGAGGCGTACATATGCAAGCATATTGGACGACAAATGTTCAGAGTTCGGTGCCAAGTATTAAACTAAATTTATATTTATTAATGTTTTACGAGAGTATTACGAGAGGAACTATTTTTTAAAAATACGACATAGTAATCTTATTCCAAAACTTCAGTCAAGGAGAGAGAGAGAGAGAGAGAGAGAGAGAGAGAGAGAGATCTGTTGTTACGTGTATACCCTTCGGTTTTGCTCTCACAATTTCCAGTAAATACACGTAAATTCAAATTGATATATAAAACATAAATTAATAAATCAATAAAAAGAAATAACAAAGATTTTTAGGGGATTTTTTTTCTCTTGCTTCTTGATAAAAGCTTATTCCCTTCGTGCAGATTACAGCATCAATAGCTACGTGTAGAATGTTTGTAGGTACATGTAAGTATTCTTTCCGTTATAATATTCTATAATTCTTAAGGAAGTAAAGGTGAAATTAATCAGAAACTAGACGAGGGAATAAACCAAAGCAAACATACAAACAAATAGAAATCCGTCATCGTTCAAACTGAAAATCACACATCAAACAAGTCTTATTTCTAGTTTTTTTGCACTTATGCTTGCCTAGTCTTAAAAGCTGTCTGGACGCCAAGACTAGAAACGGGTAATCACCTTTAGCCGAGGGTTACGCTCATGCGCGGAAGCGCTCGGAACATACTGGATACTTTCCGTTTCGCAAAGCCATGCAGGCCAGGCCAGGTAGACGAATGTACACGTTTATTCCATTGTACGTTATCGAATGTGATATGATGATAATGGAGCATGCTACATTCTGAAGAAAATTCCCTCTAACGCTTACTGAGCCACCGGCCGTAAATCCGTTTCGAGGAGTCGAGAAGAGGGGGGGGGGGGGGGGGGGGTGATAGAAATATTTTGCTGACATTTTACTGCTACATTACCGTCGTTCGAAACCCGGTTCGAAACAAATTTATCTAAAGATTTAAACTATTGATTAAGATATTTCTTCTTTTAAAAAGCGTTTGTGTGAGTGTGTGTGTGTGTGTGTGTGTGGGGGGGGGGGGGGTGGTATATCAATACACACCTCCCCCTCTCCAAAATGTAGGGGGATGTGTATACACGCATCCCCCGGGATTTACGCTGATGTACTGCAGACACATTTTTAGCTCCGTTTTCCGATGATATTGATCACTCATTAAATTCAGTCACAGGATTCGAAATACATTTACATCACGAGATTCGACAAGATAAGAATGATTAGATTTGTGAATAATCTCGGCCGATGAAAAGGGGGAAAGGGGAGAGGGGGCGCTGTTCCCTGTAGACTTTCTCATCAAGGGCTCTGCTTTCTTGAGTAGACGTCCGACACACACAATAGTATACCACAGCACTGTATCCAAATATGCTCACAACTGTTTTCTTTTATTTTATTTATTTATTCATTTATTTCCTCAAAAAGGTTGGATAGCCCTCTCAACAGAAGTTGATTTTCAAAGGGGTCCACAATTAAAAACAATATCAAATCAAAATTTACAGGAATAAAACTGAACATAATTATACAAAAAGAAAATATATACAAACACAACAAACTATAAACAATATGCAGGAGAATAAACAAGAGTAACTCATAAAATTATAAATCATAAACCTACAGCCAGCTTTGTCGCAATTAGACCGCCCCTGCCCCCCCCCCACCCCCTTCATCAAACCCCTGCCAAATGCGACATCGGATAGTTACATCATCATTTCAGTTTCCTGGAAATTTACCAAAAGAAAATTGAAAGAGGAAAATGGCTTTCGAAGAAAGACCGACAGGTTTCTGTAGTTAGTTTCATAAAGTCAAAATTGCACAATATTCATGTATTCATAAATCATATTTCGCAATATCTAATATACATGTATGTAACTATAACGAGGCTAACGTGTATTGGCAATATCCCATTACACATAACATGTGTTATCGTAATGTGCATATTGCGAAACCGTAGACTGAGGCAGATCAGGTATTTTGAAGTCGAAGGGTCGCAAGGAAAACCCAGGGAGACTCTATTATGTCATGAGAGCTTTTATCCAAACCCCCCCCCCCCCCCCCCCCGAGATACAAATTAAGAAACAAACAATCCATCCTCGAAACGGGAGGGAATAAACAAAATCAAAGTAGGGCACCCTCACATCCTGCACCCCATCCCCCCCCCCCCCCCCCCCTCTATCACACTTTCCCCTTTTTTTCGTCACCAACGAGGTACTGGATTATTACGAAAACGAGAGCATTTATCGTGATCTAGCATATTGCATACAATAATAATGCATAATAAATATGCACATGCAGACTCACGTGTATTTTACATACGTCTGCGATATAACACATTTTTTTAACCTTGCAATCAGCGCAGTCAGGAAATTCATCACAATTCGCTTGGCAGCTTTCAACAATAGGAAGACGCGACCTCAGAATAGTAGACCAGCATCAATAGCGGAAAACAGATGACAGGATAGAAACGGAAAAGACAGGAGAAAGGTGTGGGGGAGGAATACCATGCAAACGTATCGAGAGAGCGACCGAAAGGTCATTTGTATCGGGCTCTATCTCGTATACTATATCGATGGGACTGAGAGGCAGTAGTCTACAGGTATAGACTCGTTTTCACACTTATCGAAACTCCATAAAACCTTGAGCTAAACCTAACTTTAGCTACATGTACATGTAAATGACAAGACCCTTGTAAAGAACCCGTAGTCTACAGTCTAACTACAATGTATGTACTAGCATGTCCCTGGCCTAACAGTTCAGACCCACTGTTTGTGCACGAACAACTGTGCCAAGCCTGCAAACTATTGAAAATTAGTAAACCCGTATTCGGGGGGGGGGGGGGAGGGGGGACCTTACCATTATACTATTAAAACACATGTGATTACTAAACTTTACTTCCCTCAACCCTCCCACATCCTCCTGTTATGTCGCCACCCCCCCCCCCCCTCTTCAATGAAATAAAATCCTGCTCTCCTATAGAATTTAGGGAAATTGTATATTGTATCATTTTTTTGGGGGGGGGGGGGGGGAGGAGGAGTCTTACCATTTGAAATATCAAAATATTCTGATCTCAACTTACAAAACGTCTTGCTTTTTTCCCTTCTTTCTTTCTTTGGGGTACTTTTTCAACAATAATTGATTTTAATCAACTTTAACAAAATCTGTTCTCTAATTGTTCTGCTTTATTTTTTTAAATATAAATGTTCTTTTATAACAACTTGCTAACGAGGTCTGATTTCCCTTACTTTCTAAATTGTTGGTTGAGGGTGAGAATGTATTACCTGTATCTCTGAGTTAAAGTGTGTGGGTTAAAGTCTTTAGGGCTCTAAACAGTTGAATATTGAATCAAACGAAAATATGACGCAGCTAACAGCCAGTTCTGATGAATGTTGTTGATACCGTGACAGCCCAGCCACACTTACAATACACTTGAACGGGCAAGTCCCTAAGCTACGTCACTATGCCATAGTCTGCGGTAACAGCCGCTTTTATAGTTTTCAATCGTATCATATTGCAGTGGCTTGCACTGGTGCACCCCCCCCCCCCCCCCAACGTTTCATGAAGATTCAGCTTGGTACAATATTGAACAATGCTACATGTATTAATGGTACATTTGATTTATAAAGAATTATTTTTCGATTAGCTTTATATTTAGATGTACTAGCAGTTACTTACATGTATACATGTCATTCATAATTTTTTGTTTTACAGAACTGTCACTATACGATGGAAAACAGTTCTGCTATATCTATGTTTATCTGCAAAACTGTCTTGACTGATTTAGTGAAATACATGTAAATGCTACCCATATCATAAAAAGGTGTTTTCCCTTCCACAAGTGCACATAAAGTCTGCCTTCGCAGACTACTCTTTGGCAGCTGTGTATGTTGATGAATGGTATTTTATTTCGATCATGGCTTCATACTGTAAATATACCTTGTCGTGTTGTCTACCCCTTCATACTGTACATGAAATAATCGCCTGTATAAATGTGCGATTCTTATTGGATTATGCTGGGACACAACGTTTCCATTCCAACTGTACAGGTCACGTACTCTTGCATGTTTCAGAGCACGCATTATGTACAGAATACTGTACAATGAGCTGAGACAGCAAAGCAAGGGGCGTACACCTACGATTTCCAGAAAGGGTATTCCCCAAACATCAGGAAATGGGAGTGGCTAATCTAAATCTCTGGGGATCAAAATAAAAGAAAACCAGCCTTCAACACGACAAGATCGCTAATGATAACGATAATGATGATGATAATGATGATGATGATGATTATGATAATGATGATGATGATGATGATGATGATAATTATGACAACATTGTCCCGTCCCCTCTCTTTCTCTCTCTCTCTCTCTCTCTCTGCCTCTGTACTCATCTTCTCCTTTTTATTCTTTTTACTTCCTTTTTTCACCATGGATCCTAGGGCCCATGTTTTCACTAACTTTCGACGTTACATCACCAATCAGACGAGCGAACCAAGCCTGTTTGTTGACGTAGGTGAGATACTATTTTCTTTGGTGTAGACTATAGGCAAAAGTGTAAGATTCAATAACACACTTTTCCTGAAACATAAGCACATCGCATCCTGTATTATTAAACCTTCGGGATGAATTTAGGGGTGGGGAACAACCAACCCAAGCCCCCCTTTTTTCATCCCAACTGGCATACATGTACATTTATACACAGCTAAGAATGTGCACCTCTTTCCAGAATTTAGACCAAACAATTTTTTTTTCTTATTACGGAAATTGGGGGCAAACTAGGAAAAAACAAAACCTACCCTAAATCATCGTCAAGAGTAGACGGCTTATTCCTCGGGGGAGGGGGATTAAAGGTCCAAATTTCCCAAGTTATAAAACACTGTATCCAATCCTACTTCACTTTCTATCAGCAATAAAACCTAGTCTAGACTAGAGGGTGTATATTCGGCGAGGTCGTAGGGTATCAGAACTTGCCTGGTATATGGCTACATGTACTTCCACTCGGATCAGCCGTCTATCGGAAACTTCTCTTTCGATTAGGTGAACTCTCCAAACACATACAATGTAATTTAAGCCAGTATCCAGATGTACACTGTGGTCAGTGAAATAGTTACAGGTGCAGAAAGGGACTTAAGGGGTTACGTGCACCCCCTCTCTATCGCATGGAGAAAAAGAAAGAAAGAGAGAGAGAGAGAGAGTAGGAGGTTTAAAAGATATACCACTCCAAAACCTTCTGTGGCTTGCTCCGTTTCATACTTCATTTCGACTGTTTAGAGCAAGAAGGGCATTAACTCAGTTCATTCAGACTTTTCGGGCCCTTCTGGCTCCAAACAGACGATTTACCAAACAAATCCTGTACCAGCGCCCCCCCCCCCCCCGCCAAATTATCAGGCCCCCAACTTCTACCAGTGGCTGGACCTACGCTACTCCAGACATGTCATCACAATTTTCATCGTCGAATCCTAATTCCCTCATAATGGTGTGCTGCGTTATCAGCAGAGAGACAGAAAGGAGTAAGGTTCGAGTCGTATAATGGAGTTGATTCGTTCTCGGCTCCCAAGAGACTCAAATCATATGGATCTTTCTCTCATGGCTGTACGAAGCTTGGTGGAGGCAGAGGGGGTAGGTACCCCCAGAAATTTCAAACCTTACCTTTTTTATTGAAAGTTATAAAAAAAAATCCACCCAGTGTGCACCATCGTTCAATTTCACTTGCAAAAATGCAAAGCCCACCCCCCCCCCCCGCTTGTGTATTCCCTTTGCAAATTTTGTTATATTCTCCCACGCCCCCCCCCCCCCTCTCCTGAAAAACAAATTGTGCACGTCCTTGCTACTCCTCTCATGTACAGAAAATAGGCAATCTTCCGCATACAATATGTTAGGGTATGGTTAGGGTATATGTTTTAAATCTTTGAATGCAAGTCTTCGCTTCACTGCATGCAAAGTCTTTTAGCAAGTCATTATAATTTCATCCTTCAGCTTTGTTAATTTTCTTATCACCATCTCAGTATAATTCTTTCCCCAGGTGAGAATGAGAAGGAAAATGTCAAACCATTGTTCAGATTCCGAAACCTTGGTTACGAATCCACACCCACACTCAATCGATGCATCTTTAATGCACGAAATCATGCACCGTGCCACTGCAAGCAATGTTTACTGTTACGTATTGAGCTCTCATCGAACTTCAGACCGGTAGAAGAAAAATATGAAAAGAAATTCAAACAGCAATAAAGGTTTATTGTATTTTTAGCTCAACCCTTTAGAATTTCAGTCGGGACTGTTGACTTTGCCTAAGGCCACACGTGACGGTGCGTTTTTTATTTGATTTCCTTTCCCGGGCAGAAAACAAACATATAGTACCTTATAAGTAAACAGAGAGACAATTTCGCGATTATGTGGCATGTCAAGCAATTGGCAAAAATAGGGGCAAGGATAAGCTGGCCACGAGGAGTTTGGGGAATATTCCCCTAAAGATAAATTTGGCCTGAGCCTTGCGGGCGAGTTGATTTGTGTGGTTTGGTTGCATATGTGAGGACAGATTTCAAGGGTTAAAGATAAACTGGAGTTCTGGTCATGCGATCATAATGTGAAAGAAACAATTGCAAAGCAACTGGGAGAGTTGGATTAGTTGTATAACAAAAGTGTCTAGTGTGAGATTTGGAGATTATCGCATAGATAAGAAATTCACTTAAGGCGCTTTCACACCTACCCGATCAGGAAAAATACCTGGTATTTTCTGATCCAGTATTCTACTCCGATCAGAAAATACCAGGTATTTTGCCAGTGTGAAACAAAAGTTCTAGTAATATCCCCAAAGAAAAATACCTGAAGTTTAGTAGGTACTTTTTCTAGTTCCAGGTATTTTCTCCAAGGTCGCAGGGATATTTCATGATATTTGTAATGTGAAAGCTAATTACGAGAACTTCTATGGACCTTATGCACATGCCTTTAAGTACTAGAACTTTCGTGTGAAGGTCTGTTTCAGGTAGGTGTGAAAGCATGAAATAATTACTGGGTATTTTAGGGCCTGAAAAAGTTCATGTAGTTTACAGGTATTTTTCTTGATCAGGTAGGTGTGAAAGCACCTTTACTTTCCCCCAAAGATACTCGCACTCCACAAAGGAATGTCTATATGGGACCACACAACAAATCTGATATGAATATTACGCCCGAACTTTTCAGCTTTTTCTTGTCATAATTATTTCAATAGGGGCCTTTGAAGGGCAATGCATCCTAGTATGGGACGTTTTACTTTGATATTCTTCCTAATTGACATGGAAAGAATGAGAAAGCTCACAACTTTTTTTTTCACCTAACCCAAAGCTCAAGCTTCTAAAGAATCGGTCACATCGAAATCTCCCGACTAAATTTAGGGGGGGGGGGGGGTCCCTCGATATAGGGAGGGGGGTCGGGGCGTTATGTATCCGGACAGGGCAGCACGCTTCATCAACATTTCAAATTGTATTACATTTTCGATCTGGGCCCCGTTGCATAAAACTTACCTTTAATGGTAACTGTCATCTATGGTAACTACATGTGGTAATGTTGCTCAGTAGCCAATCAAATTCAAGGTTTCCATGTACATATGTACGTTACCATTGATGGCAAAGTTACCAAGTGGTAAGTTTTATGCAACGGGACCCTATGGGCTTTTTAAATGTCAACCACGGGGAGGGGGGGGGGGGGGGCGTCACGCGTCACTTGCTTCCCACTTCGCTGCATGGATATGTCAATAATGATTCTTTCGCGTGTCGTAACAATGGGCACATGACCTTGTTTTCTTCACCCGTGAAATTTGTGTGAAAGTCAGTGGATTTGGATATTCGCGTTTGCTTCCGGAGGTAGATGGATAGTTTCCAGGCACTAACTCCTGTCAGAACGCGTTTCAAGAGTGTCTGAACTTTCAGACTACCATAGGCAATGTTCCTGGCCGAGGGGATTGGAAAAGTTCGGCCCTTCTCGAGGTTTTACGAATATACATGTATCAAGAGTAAATAAAGGTTTCGTGTTTGTAGACTAAACTTTACATTGCATTCGACAATGCTTATGTCCAAGTCAAAATTATTTGGTCCCAATTTAACGTTGGTGAAAAGTTTTAGTACATAACTGCATACATTCGACAACCTTTTCATGTACAATGTAGCTCTCCTGTACTATGGTATGGATCAGAGGAAATGACAACGATAGTGATGCTTTCGATTTTAATCATTTTCAGTATCATACACCCACTTGGCAACCTATGGGACAAGACCAGATACCCAGGCCTGGAGATTACATTATACCTTGGACTGGCTTCGTATTCCAAATAGGGTCATGTGTTTCATTTTGAACATCCACACCGTATCATATTGGCGAGCCTAAAATGCTTTATTTTCTTTCATACATGTACACCTTAGTGGTAAGATATGCGTCAATGCAGACCCTTATTCCAAAAGTAGAATCAAGTTAAAGTGTATTTACTTGTAATAATTGAGATTGACAAATTCTGAAATTATTTTCTTGATTTTTATCTCTTAATTGAAGTAAAAGAGGTTTATTTACACAATTTTAGGGCCAGATGGGTTAGTTGTAGCACTTCACTGTCACTACCACGAAATTCCAATTCTTGAATAAACACGATGAATACAATAAATACTAAGTTTGCAAGCGTAATTCTATAATCAAGGCATTTTTTGGCAATTTCATCACTTTGTATTGGTAACATTCATCACATGTAACGTAAATTTACAAACAAAAAATTGCAAAGATCGGACTGGAGAAGTCTTGAATTGAAGAGATGTCACTTCTATCAAATGTTTCCATACATCCATATCTTAATGTATGTTTTTTTTTTTTTTTCTAGCGCTGTAATAAATTGTAAGGGAAAGATCCGGCACGAGAAGTTACATTACATGTCCTTTTCAAAGTCTTAATCATTTGACATTATTTATCATCAAAAACTGAAGTGGAACGCATGTTTTCATAAAGAAATCTCTTATTTCTTATTCTGGTACTGGTAGTCAGATCATACAGTCATTATTTATACAACTCTGCTTTTGTACATTGTAAACTCGTGGTCGTCGATCCTGCGGTCGATCCTGCATGCTACTTGGCACTGCCAAGTTGGCAGTATTAAAGTCAAGATCTTATTGTCATTCCAAAAAACTCGCATGGAAGCTTCTGAATAAAGATGGACATGATTTAACTTCATAACATACATGACATAAGGTGATTTTTCTCTAAATCTATCTAGGGCTATGACTAGACCTTATGTCCTTGAATTTGAAAATGGATATTTCACAGTAACGTTAGATCTATCTATCATTACTAATTAATAATTTAAATTCGTCAAATTTAAAATATATCATATTAAACTGTGCACGTACAAGAAGAAAGCATGCTGTCTACTACTATATTGCGGTACAGTTATACAATGGCTGCGTGGACGTGGACATAGGGGTAATAATTTGCACACCGACATGATGGAACAGTGCAAGCATGCAATATCCACGCTTGCTTACTTGTGCAACTAAATCCTCGAAGAAGAATGCAAAATAGTCCTACCTTTTCACAGCTTTAAATAAATGCTGGACACCATCTGACATTCCCTGTAATTCCCCTATCTCTTGAATGATGTCAGAAGTCCCAAACTGGATCGAATCAAAGGCTTATAAAAGATCCTGAAAGCATTACATGAAATCGTGTAACAGAAAAAAAAATAGTCGAGTAGACTATTGCAGCCGGACGAGTAGTAGTACGCGGGAATGGTATTAGGGGAACCCCCGCAATGTACAACGTTAGCTTGGGCCAGCCGACATGTTGTATTCAGTGTACGTACGCGGTGACGGCCCCTAGCTTCTCTCTTGTCCCTGCTTCATTGATTGCATTGATACACACGCACACACAAACACACACACACGCATTATACACACGAATCATACATACCCATCAGTACAGTACAAACACACAGACACACAGATGCAAATGGTGCGGTATTGTTATGGCGTTTGTGTATTATGTGGGAGCTTGCAGGGCACAAGTGAGGATTGGCATAAAACTAACGCCATGATTATCTAGTGTATGTTCCTAACCCATTCAATAATAATATTTTGTTTTCAAGAAATTTATGATTTCTTGCCTCATTGAGCATTTTCATATTATTTATAAATATAAGTATTTATAAAGAATTGGTTTCATATTTGAATAATCTTTCATGATGCTATTACAGCTCTTGAAGTTTGGGGATTTTTCTAACTTGTTTGAATTTATAGCCTAACAAAACGCTTCGAGAATTAGAAGTTCAGTGCCAGGTCGTGTTGACGTGGCGGCGAATATGACGTCACTAGCGTGCAGTGCGCAGTCAGGTAGGGGAAAAACCCTCTTTCCCTTTCTTGGCTTGGGAGGGACTCTCCCTTTTTTCTGGTGCTGTCTCTGAAGCAGCAGAAATCTAATTTTGATCAAATATTCGCAAAGACAAATGTTTCACATGTTATTTTGGAGAATTTAAGTGCAAGCATGTGTCAGGCTACGAAGATTTCTCCTTTTCTCTGGCCTGCGCTCGGAGCTGGTCTCGACATATTCCATCTATGCGTAGCCTGGTACCTGGATTTGGTCACGTAGCGAAGTAATCCTCATGATAAATATCAATGTTCTGGTTTCTGTCATCTCTTTGAAGTACTTTTTTCCCCTTAATCCCATCAGAACAGAAACAAAAATATTAAGATCATCATGCAGGGGCCTAGATAGCGGGGGGGGGGGGGGGGGGATGGGGGATGCACCCCCACATTTTGAGGTGGACTCATGTGTGTAGTATTAACGAATGGGCTAATCACCCCCCCCCCCCCCGGTATGAGGACCTGTCTAATATAGCTAATTGTCAAGACATTGTGTTTATGATCTTCAGTTATAAGCTTTATTTTCCAAAAATGATACAATGGTAATAATTATTAGCTAAGATTGGACACTTGTGGTCATTCATCACTTTGTTGTCTTTTTTCCCAAATCATCAGTGTTGATTTGCTTATTAGTTAATCAACTATAAATCTAGAGCAGGAGGAAATTGATTAACACTGAAAGGAATAGACTAGTATTAAAGAAAATACGGCACGTAAAAGATCAAAATGGGCTGAAAAATTCCGAATACAGTTGCAGTTTGAATAATTCACTGACTTAGACTTCTTTAAAAAATAAAATAAAGATAATGAAAATGTGAAGAAAAAAAATAATAAACAGAGAGGGCTGCATGTGCCTCAAATGATATTGGCAGATTCTCAAGCACAACTGACAAGTGCCCCCCCCCCACCTTCTTCTTCAAGAAAATGCAGTCTGGCATATGGGTCTACCCAGAGTTAATAACATTTAGAAGGGCTTTTAAAACATGTGCCGCCCCTCTCCCCCCCTCCCTCTCTCCCGTCCGCCCCCTCCCCCTCCCTCTCTGGAAGTTAGCGAATCATGACTCCGCCCGTGACTGTTGGAAGTGGAAATAAATAAATGATAAATTCCGAAGGTGTGTGTGTGTGTGTGTGAGAAATCTAATGTGTGGTTTTCATTTATTATATTTTTTTTAATTTTTGTTCACGGCCATGACTATGCACTTATTTCGAGTCTGCTGTGAATACAAAATATTGCATTGCACCATGAACAGTTATTCTCTATTTAATAGTTTCTAGTTCTTTTATCACGACCATGCTGAACCTACCGACCATGCAGTAATGAATAAACAAGGATTCGCCAATTATGAATGAAATAGATTCAGAGTGTCGAAAAATGGTGACCTTATGCAGCTTCCAGATTTCTTCTCCCCCTCTCCCTCTCTCTCTCTCTCTCTCTCTCTCTCTCTCTCTCTCTCTCTCTCTCTCTCTTTTTTTTTTTTTGGGGGGGGGGGGGGCTTCCGCGATCATGCCCCCTTTCAAAACTATATATAGAGGACATTTCTTCCCCACCACGTTAGACTCATCACGAATATGGCCCTTTCAAATTCAAAAATTGCTTCTCTATGATAGCAGAGGCATAATTATCTAGGGGAGAGAGCAAGGGGGCATGTGCCCTCAGCGTCACTTGAAGGGCTTGATTCACAGACACAAAAGGGTGGGGAAAAAGGGAGAAAATTATATATCCCAACTCTCAGAATATTGTAACAGAAATAGAATATGTTTGATCTAAAACGCAATTTTTTCTAGAGGTATATCTAAAATGCATGTTTTTCTCTCTAAAGGTCTGTCGTAAATAGGCCTATGCTAAGTTGCATCTGTGCCTAGTAAATTTCTTGGTCCATATCATAAAGTTTTATAAAACATTCCAAATTTGAAGAAAAGTGTAATTCTTGTCGCAGCTTGCTCCCTATACCCATGACTACATGCATGAGTGTTATCAGCCTAATATTAAACATTTTGCTGCTAGTATGACTTAGTGTATAAAATAGCATTTGCAAAGGTTTCATGACAGAAATACCTTCAGTTACCAACTTAATTCCCCGTCTATATTCTTCATGGTTTGTTGTTGTTGTTGTTTGTTTGTTTCCAGATCAATTCGAGGAAGAAAAACTATCTACGTTTTCAATTCAAAACACTATCGCTTGAGTTCAGTGCTTCCTCAAGATTTTTCCTGATTAAATTCATAAGAAATTTAATGTTCTTTTTAAGATGGAAGAACACAATAATATTATCTACCTCTCTGTCGATTTGCTCCCTTCCTTGTAAAGGTACAAGATAGGTCGGAAATGGGGGGGGGGGGGGGGGAGGCAATTTCACTGTTTGCCCCCTTGCAATCCATATACATAATGGCACTGCCCTCTTAAGATATAGGATAGGATGAGCTGCCCCCTTTTAAACGGTATGTCCTTAATCTTATTCATTACTGAAAAGTCCTTTCTTTAATAGTGGTTTCCTACATTGCGTATAATTATCATGTATATTGTGTGCTGTGATTATATCAAAACCAAAAGTAAATCTGGCCTAATCCACATTAAAAAATAATAATAAGCAAAAATTTATATTGCTTTGTTTTGTTGTTTGTTTATTTTCTATTTTTTTGTCTGGTATACACATGCAGTCTTAAATTGCAGACCTAAATCAGGGAAAACGCCAAAATTCCATTCAAATCTTATAACAACAACCACAACCACAACAACAATAATAATTAATGCTAATAATAGTAATAACGTCTTATTTACCCAGGGTAGACATTTCAGCTTTTATCCGCTGCCCTTCGAGCGGGCCCTGCATAACATAATAAGATTGTTGTCATTATTACCCTTCTCCATTCTATATGCCGAGCGCCTGACAAGAAGGCAAAAGGTCCCCTTTTTTTCTTTTTAAAAGTCTTTGGTATATAATTATGACTAGGCCGGGAATCGAACCCACGATCTCCCATTCATGAGGCGGACGCTGTAACAGCATGCCCGGTTTTTAAGATTAAAATCTTAAATCAATAGATATAGAAATCAGTCTTATTGATTATAATATCTAATCCATTTTTTGGAGTTGTCCCTAGAACAGTCGACTTGTAGTTGTTGTAGTATAGGTGTTGACCGTGCGTCGACAGTCCTGTGCACCCCCGGGGGATATGTCTCATTGAGGCCTGTACATCATCCGCGTAAATCACTTTCTGAAAAGCACCCTATAAACGGGGATTAAAGTAGGATGGAAGTAGGAATGATTTTAATACCATAAACAGAGAAATAATGTATTACATATCCGAATTTTATACCCTTAACAGGGATTTTATGCAAGGATTGCATCATAACCTCCGAATTCGATTACCTTTTCACAGATTTTCCTGATTTTGATACCCTTAACTGGATCCCCGTTATCCCCGCCTATAGGGCTTAAAAAACACCCCCTTTTCTACGTTTTTGTTTACAGGCCCAAATGAGACATATCCCCCCCCCGGGTGTGCATCAGGTGCTACACAGAGATTCTTCTGATTTATACCGGTAAAACTTTTCCTCCCATTCCCATGAAATAAAACTCTCTATATAATTTTTTTACTGAAATCTAAGATATTTAGAGTGTGTATAAATTGTATTTCTTGTTCATAATTATTGTTACTGTAATGTTAATTCATCGCTTCAAAAATATTTCTCTTTTCAGAGGACAGAAGGGTTGTTTTTAATGGCCAGAACCACGAGAACGTGTATAATGACCCATGCATGGCCCGCAAGGGATCATTATTGATAGGATGACAGTCACGAAGGGAAGAAAATAATGTATAACATAAAGGCACCGGCATAAATCCGTTTTGAGGAGTGGGGGCGGGGGCGGGATGATCGACTTTTTTGACGAAATTTCTTGCGTGAACTTAAGTATACATACACACACCCTTACTCACCCGAGCAGACCCCCATACACATATAATTCTTTTATTTTGCGAGCGAGCGAAACGAGAAAAATAACATTTTTAAAAAAAGAGCATTTCAAATGAAAATTCCTCTATATGACCGTCGTTTAAGACATTTTTAATGAAAAATTTCACCAAACTTACTGATTAATTACAATATCAATTTTTCTTAAAATGGGGGGGGGGGGGGGCTGTACACGCCATCCCCCCTCTCGAAAAAGTGTGTGTGTGTGGGGGGGGGATATATCCCCCTATCCCCCTCCGGGTTTTACGCCAATGCCTAAAGGGGACAATCATTAAGTAATAGCAGGGGTAGTTTTTCACTTTTAAATGGAGCGGACATTTTCCCTATAGAAAATGGCAATCATTCAGCGGATCTCTGATATATAACATTTCTGTTTCCTTATTTTCCGATTGCTTGCTATGAAGAAACTACATTCATGAGGTGGCGGGGCCGGGAACCGCAGGCTCGGACAATAAGTAGAGGGACACCTTTTGTTTGGTGGACAAAAAGGACTGGTGTCCCTCGCCAGTCCATCCACTTCCTTCTCCAAGCCCGACGTTCTGCTCACGTTATTTTCAGAGCATACTCAGCAAGAACGGTCCTAAAAAGTTTTGAGCGTAACAAAAAGCGTAACGAAAGAAAATTGTTTCTTTACCACTTACGTATCTCTGAGTTTCTGAAACTTAACACATTTTGCAATAAAAATGATGTTCAGTGCAAAACAACAGTCCAACATGGCAGTCAGCTAACACCCCCTCTCTTTTAGCTTGCTTTCATCACCTATTATTCTCCTTTCTTGTGAGTAAACCTTCGCCTTTGCATGATCATTAAAAAACAAAACAAAACAAAAACTTTCCTCATTAATTATGCCTTGGCAGGGCCGGCTCCAGATCCAGCATTCAAGGGGGGGGGGGGGGGGGGGCGTCGGCTTACGGCGAAAATTTTGCTGACATGCAAGCAAGCAAAAAAAAAAAAAGAAAAGCAAAAACAACAACAAAAAAATATATTAAAAAAAAGAAAAAAAAAGGTCCTTGGCATTTTTTACAAGGGGGGGGGGGGCGGGGTGCTGTGTTTTTAGGGATGACAGCAGGGGCCTTGAGCCTTTATGAAAGGGGAGGGGGTGATCCAGGCCGGATGAATACAAGTTTTTTTTTTTATTTATTTATTTTTTTTTAAAGACGTCTATCCACTAATAAGGGCGGGGGGGGGGGGGGGGTTATTTTTGAGTGGGGTGTATTTGGCATGTGCCTCCTGAATTGACTTTGATAGGTCAACTGGCCTTTGTCAAATCCCCTACATTTTAAATTCTCTCTTTTTTTTCAAAATGAACTGAACTGCATCTCTGAAATTAACGAAAGCCTACAAGAGATGGCAGCATACATGTTTCAATTTTTGCTCGTCGACTTGTAATTTGCTTGCCTTGCCTTCAGCATAAGGCCGCTTCGCCTTCGGCAGTATCAAATTCTGATTCTTTGATAAAGTATCAGAATGTGTAGAGAAAAACATACAGGTACTGAGAATGTCAAGACGTGACTTTGTAGGACTTTTCTGGCATCTGTGCAATTTTCAGCTATCATAAGCTCGAAATTTCGACGTATTCTGATGCATTATTTTTGTTCCTTGCCCCACGTATCTGATTTCTTGTTGGTAAGTAGCTCCCTGGAATTAGATATTTAGATCTATAACTGAGCATGTTGTGAGTGGCTCTGTCGAGTGATCGCGTTTTCAGTGCTCATCATGTGTCAGGGTGTGATCTGATTTGAGTTAATCTGGCCAGACTCGCCGGTTTGAGCGAATGCACGTCAGATGTTTTTCCATGTTCAGTATTGAACTCTTGTCGATGTGGATATTATTTAGCCTACTTCTATTAAATGTTAGCATGTTTCTTGTTAGAAATAATTTACGTCACCGGTGTAGCCAGGTCCCAGGATTTCGGGGGCGGGGGGGGGGGGGGGGGGGGGGGGTGGTAGTGAGCATGTGACGCATGTGAAATTACAATTGAGCACAAAGCATGCCCCCTTCTTCTTCTTCTGTTTACTCTGCCTCCTTCACTTGCAGATCTGCAGATGAGAGGGTGTATGTGTGTCACAAAAATCATGAAGTGCTGAGTGTTCTATTTACATATGGTGGGAGTAAAAATCTTCTAGTCTGGCTTGAGTTTAGCCACTGCATTTCATCAGTGTTTGGCGAAATGCTTCTACCGATGGAGCCTTTACTACGCCTATTGGTAGGGAGTTCCACGTACGTAAGGTCCTCGGGAAGAATGACTGTCTGTGTTGCTCAGTTCTGGACCTGGGGAGCTGGTACCCATCAGATTGAACTGTCCTTGATGATCTTGTCACAGGAGTGATGTGGTTAGTTGTGTCAAAATCCACAATCTTCTTGTGGATTTTGTAGAAGAGAGCAAGTCTTGAGTGCTCTCGTCGGATCTGCAGAGAAGGCCATCCCAGTTGCCTAATCATGTCTCCAGCGCTTGATGTGTAATGATAGCGATGGAGGACAAATCTGGCGGCACGTCCCTTTGGATCATTTCCGCCTGATCAATGCATCTTTTGGCAGAAGGGGCCCATGCAGCACTACGAATAAAACAGCCTTATCATGAAGTTTGTCACCTCTCTTCTGGCGTGGGTGCTCGCACTATGTACAGAGTCCACGCGAGTAAATTAACGGCAGTGAATGGACTGGTGACTTATTTCACGATAATGCCCATACATTACAAATTGAGTCCAGGGAGGATGCATAGAGCTGGAGGGGGAAGTGCGGAAGCTTTGACGATTCTTTGTCATCGTTCCTTGTCTGCTGCTCCTGCGTTCTCTCACCCTTTTCTCTTCTCACTCAAGCCTCTTTTTTTGTTAGTTAATGGGGGGGGGGGCGACTGCCCTCATTGGGAAGACTTGCTTTTGTGGACAGCCACTCAAATTTAGGGATTAAAAGCTTACCTGTGATACTATGCATTCCACATTGACATCGGTTTATTTAGTCAGAAAAATAAAAGCAATGCATCCTTGGAGTTAGACTTATCCTGATTTCAGGTTTATAATTATTAGGAGACCCATCACTTTCAGCGACCTCTCACTAGCGCAATAGGTAGCATGTTGGTCTTAAAGTGAATGGTCTGATGGTACGGATTAGAGTCTTTTCAGGTATCGTAAGTCAAGTAACAAATGAAAGAGTAGACCTATAGAAAAAAGGTGAAACTGAAAGGTTCCATTTTTTTACTCCGAAAATTTGGGTGGCTCTTGCAAGAGGAAGTCTCCCCCCCCCTCCATTGCCCCCAGGTTACGTGTTTGGACAACATTACAAGTATTCTTGCTCTTACATGGTGGATCCAACTGATGTTATCTGTGAGCTTTTAAGCATAAATGCTTGCCATTGAGAAAGATTTGATGTAAAGGGAAAGAAAAAAAAAATCATTTTGGGGGGTTTCTCATGGATTTATTTTGTCTTGTGTTTGATGGATCTTACAAATCTCACAAATCATAAATAACAATGCTAGACAATGACCTCATAACTCTGAACATCTTTTAATTTGCAGATTGGATTGGCATGGACGTGGAAGAATCAGATATGAGCATGATGCACACCAAGAATTCTTCTCAACTAATAACTATTAAAGAAGAAGATGTTTCTGATCATGAAGGTTTGTACCTTTTCACTGACATATCAAGGCGATGATAATTCTCAAAAGGCATATGTTTTTGTATGTACATTGTATGTGAGCTTGTCTCGTGCATCTGATATAGCTTTTGGTTTTTTTTTCTTGCTTTTTAATGTTTTATTTTGTTTTTTCTTTTACCTTGAAGTTGAGCCAAAGCTGTTGAGCCAGTATGGAGTTTCATGATTCATTCTGAATACAGTCGAAACTCAGTATAAAAAGATCCGATATAACAATATTCCTGATATAAAAAGTTAATATTCTGGTCCCAGCTCTTTATGGGCAGTTCCAGTGTTACGGACATTACATTTGGGACAATTTTTGCAACTTCAAAAGGTTATTAAAATAAAACAACCTTTTTTATTCTGGTGGAATCATGCACAAAAAACCCTTAGTTATAAACAGTGAAAGTTTCAATCCATTTTAGTACATCTTGTGCGAGTTACTGCATTTTGTGTTTTTCGTTACGGACATTACATTTTTTGGACACAACCGTTTGCATATTTATACATTCATTGAAAAGTCTGTGAGTTTAAGCACACAGTTAGACAATTTTACCCATAAATTGAAAGGTAACCGTAACACTGACAGAAATGGAAATGATAAACTCCGTTTTGGCTATTTTTCTGAAAAGAACTATTTTCTTGCAATTTCCAGTGAGGTGACGTAAAAAATGAGCCCCCAGCTTTATCTTAGCAAAGGAATAATTGCCTGAAAGTCATTTCATAGTGACAATATTAACTTCAGAAGAAATAAATGAAAATCATACTGAATTTTACTGCATTGTCTTTGAAGTAAAACTTTATTCAATAGCTAAATTATGCAAATTCTAAAAAAAATTCCCTTGATATGTTGTGCAATATCATATTTTAGCTTTGCACATGAATTTAGAACAAAATTGGACCAAAACACAGTGTGCTATATTATAAAAACTTTTACATCTAAAATGTAATGGCCATTACACTTTGGGTGAGGTGGAAATTATAAAAGTTGTTCTGGCCATTTTCCAGAAAAGATTTATTTTCTTGTGGTACGGAGCAGGATGCTGTAAAAATGAGTCCTCAACTTAATCCTAGCATTGGAACAAATGCCTGAAGTAATTTTATAATGAAAATATTCACTTTAGAAGAAATACATGAAAATCACACTGAATTTTAATGCAGTGTCTTTGAAGAAACACTTGATTTCAGTAGCTGGAAAAACATTTTTCTCTGAATTGGGCGAGATTTCTTTTCTTATATCATTTTGATATGACCTTTCACGGATACTTTTCACTGTAAAACAAGGTTGTTCCTTGATTTTCATTTTTTCACCCTTGGGTCACATTTTTCATGGAATTGCCCATATATATTTTAACCCTGATAAAGCAAAGTTCCTGCTATAACAAGGTCATTTTGATGGTCCCCAGGACCTCATTATACTGAGTTTCCACTGTAACAGATACATGGTTACACTTGCCTTTACTGTATGTTTTATTGCAAACACCTGACTTGGCTCAACACCATTCATATGTTGTTTTTTTTGCTCTCCCATATCATCATAGATACTGGTGATGATGGGGGATGGATTGCTGTAGAAGGCACAGACACAGAAGCTACGGATGAAGTTACATGTAAACTGAAAGCTGAAACCCAACAGAAGAATAGAGCTGGTAAAAACTTCACTTCGCCAGATGCTGATAGTGTTCAAACATCGGAAACTAACAGATGGAAGTTAGGTGCCCAAGAGAGGTTAACTGATGACAGAGAACTACAGACGGATGGGACAAAAAGTAATTTGCATTTGAATAAGCAAGTTAAAAGAGCAAGGAAATCACTTAAACCCACGAAAACATCAAACCTATCCGGAATCAGTACCACTGAGGAGATACACCATGAGAAGGCTGAAAATGGAAATGGATCGTTTTACTATTGTGATAAATGCAGTAGGTTTTTTACCTCCAAAAAGCTTCATGTGATGCATGCCAGACGTCATGCGAGAGATAGTAGAAGTAAGAATACTCATAAAATGGGGTTGGACTGTGGGCATTTGGAGGAAAAGAGAGGTGGAACGAAGAGTACAAAGGTTGAGGAGGAGGAGGTAGGGGGTGTGATAGATGATTCTTCAGAAATCCGTAAGCGCTTGGGGTTGAGGCTTGCAAGGAGCATTCCTGCCAGATACCGAAATGGGGCTGATCATGAAAACCATGCAGACAGCGGAAGTGAAGATGAAAACAAAAGTTGTAGAAGGAGAAAGCAGCTTGCATCAAGAGAAAATGAACAAATTATCAAAGTGGAGAGCAGTGGTGATGACAGCTTGTTGGAAGCGGATATCAAGAAATATGAAGGGAAGGCGTTGATTCAGCGGATTCGGAAAGGGCGGCCGCTTAAGTTGAAAAACAAGTTACCAAATATGTGTCCTCAGTGTGGCCGTTGTTTCAAGAAGAAAACCGATCTTCAGAGACATCTCCGCGTTCACACCGGTGAAAAGCCTTACGCCTGTGAGCATGTGACATGCGCTTCACCAGGAACTTTGGACTGCAGTGCCATATGCGAACGCATGCAGGATTGAAGCTCCACGCCTGCGCTACCTGCGGGAAATCGTACAGCAGGCGATACGATCTGGTGAAGCATGAGAAAGCCATCCACACGGGTGAACGCAATCACGCCTGTGGCGATTGCGGCAAGCGGTTTGTCACTGCCCAGCTCCTGCGCGCTCATGAAAGGACACACACCAACTCTCAACCGTATCTCTGCCAGGAGTGCGGCCATAGAAGCAATCATCGTAGTGATCTGAAGAAACACTTGAGAACACATACTAATGAGAGACCTTACTGTTGTCCGATTTGTAAGAAAAGTTTTTTGCAGAGTGGATCATTAACCAGTCATATAACACATGCACATGGCAGATAAGCTGTGCAGTTTCACAAATTGATGTAAAACACCATTGGCCTACATGTATGACATCCTCAAAAAATTCCATTGTTTCCAATAACAAATTCATAATGCTTGTTAATTCTTTTTAAATATCTATCATATCTGCCCTAACCTGCTGGCCAGCTATGAATTCAGAAGGAGAGCACAAACTATGTACAAATATACGTGAAGTTACCCTTTTACATAGTGCCATTGATAACTCTAGTAGTACTGCATGTATTGCCAGTGACATAAGAGAAAAGACACGATGAGTACCTCTCCATAGAACCTTTTTTATGAGGAGTGTACCTGAAATTCAATAGTTGTGCAAAGATCCATTACTTCTGAGGTTTTGCAAATGTTAGATAATGACAAAATTTGATATTTGAAGGGAGAGTTTTGAATTCATCTTTTCTTAGTTTGTTGTTGCATGTTGATTTTCCTTCCAAACTTTAACAAGTAGAAAATGTCAGATATTTATTTGAAATTCAAACTGTTTTTGATTCCCTTTTTGTGATTGATGCATTTGAATTGAAAGAATATGCCAGTTGCTAAGCGTGAGTACTCCCAACAGTTTGTTGGCATTTTGAAATACACTGAATTTTAGAAATGTGCTCCCCTGTTGTTTAAATACTTGGTGTTCACTGTTGACAATTCTTTCTTCAGAATGATAATCAACTGAGAGCATGTGCCTTTACTTGTAAGCATGTGCTTTGTAAACACTGTAGTGTTTACATCAGATAATTGAAAGATTTTGATCATGAAATTAAAATTTCACAATGTTGCTAGCCCCCATTGAAGAATATGCAAGATTCGTTTTGGCATATTGCTTTAAAAAGTTTATGTGATAGTTTGGTTTGGCATGAGCTTTTAAAAAAATATAAAAGTTTAGAACTTGAACTCTTTAACTTAAGACTATTTTCTTTTAGCTAATGCTCCTGAGTTTGAATTGCTTTCAGGATGTCTTGTGTTTGTACATGCTCCCAGCAGTGTAAATTATACTTATTTCCTATGATAGCTTTTCTGTGAAAAAAATAGCTCCCATCAATAACTTTGCAAGAGCTATTTCTAGGCCCAAGGGAGCTATGATGAATTGCTGATATCCCAATTTTCTCCTTTAATGTTAATTCTGCTACTCCGAGGTCACGATTCACAATATTATTCGTTATTTCCGGAGCTGAGGCGAGGGTGACCCTGAAGAAAATGGTCTCCCCAAAGAAGTGGGTTTTAAGGATTTGAGGGGGCTATTTAAGCTCTACCAAGGGGGAAATTGCCCGTCATCCCTGGGTATTTTTGTAACCTGGCTCCCAGACTAAGGATTCATTATGTGTTTGTCTCTCTTGACCCAGGTGCAGCAAATATGGCTGCTTGCTTAGAAATTTTAAAGGCATTGGCTAACTTTGTGAGTGGCTGATTAAAAAAATTATCAAACTAAGATGAAACATGTGTAGGAGTACTTGTATTTGTACTCAAAAACCCTGAAACCAACCATAATTTGGAATGGAAAAGTGTAAGTTAGACGCAAACGGCGATTTTATTTTCCTTCGTCTCACGAGACAATCACAAGAGGACCACTTTGCTTGAATTTGAAAATGCCGTTATGTACCTCCCGCCGCGTTATATGCCAATACACACAGTATTGTCTATTCTGTGCAACCGACCATCGTATATTTTTTCAAACAGTGGTTCACATTTTGATATTTAAAAATACTTCCTGTGGATATTATACTTTGAAACTTTCAGACTGGTATTTTTACACTATAACCCTTATGTTTATTCCATTTTCAAGTAACAAAACAAGATTTTTTTGAAATCATAACAATGTTAGCCAATGCTTTTAAGTTCAAAATTCAGAGTTCAAAGTTTAAAGTTTAAAGTACATGTATATGAAAACAAAATATAACATGCATATTCAAAAGAAATGAACACATCTAAAAGAGCATTAAAAATAAAATCTTGAAGTAAAAAACAACAACTTAATGAAAATGAAACAAAACATGTATAAAAACATGGGGAATCTAAAGAAGTTAATCAGAAACTTAAAAGATAGACCCCAGTTCAAAATTGTATATTACATGAAAGTAAAGAAAATGGAGAACATCATAGAAAAGATAAATTAATGGAAATTAATGCTCTGAGTTGGAGTTATTCATTGGCAAAATAGTAATGAAACAATAATGATAGCAATGATTGCCATGATGATCATGAAAAATTGGTTAGAATAGTAATAAGATCATTAACTTTCTCCAAATGAATCTGTATGGAATAAACAGATCTCAGCTTTAGCCATACTTCATCGTAAATTCTTTTAAAAGTGCCTGTAAACGTGTCATCTCAATGTGTGCCTTGCAGACAAATGTATATTTGTAAAACACATAGCCAGTATGCAATTCAATATTTAAGTCATAATTTTAAACATTTTACTAAGTTTTCTGCTAAAGTAGAATACTTAACCACCTTTTGTATTTAACAGTATCTTTTGGCCAAGTGTTTTACCCTAAATCTAAGACAGCAACCTACATGTAGCAGACTTAAGCAAATTACTTTGGAAGTCTGATCGCCCGGCATGTAGTTTTCACATACATGGGCGGTCATATGCTGGGCAGATAGGTGAATTTTATAACTGGGCGGACGATGCAACACCTTTATTGCGTGTTATTTGGGATACCTGTAGAAATTATGATGTCACAGTGGCTATCAGTTTTTTGCCTGAAAGTCGGCTTGCTAAAGTGAAATACATGTAAGTGATATGAATACATGTACATGTGCAAGTTAAAGCATGTTGCTTAACCAAGTAAAATGCTAAGTGATTTACTTATGCAGTCTTTGTATAAAATTGAATACTGGCCCAGGTGTATAATAGGAATGAAATAACTTTCCTAAAAAACCCTATTTTTGAATGGATAAAATATTTGTTCAGCATTTCACATTGTTTATGAATAAAGAATTATATATACCAGATTTATATTTCTGTCTAATATACTAGTTGCACAAAGTTAAGGTTATGATATACATGTATTACATTTTAACATGTTTACATATTCAGTATTGAAATGTATTCAATTTTGCATTGAAATAATCACTGACAAATGTGAAATTTCAGTTGTAATTGTTTGTTTTTCAATAATTATATTTGGAGTTATGAACTTG
Source organism: Echinometra lucunter (assembly GCA_029962745.1). Classification (NCBI taxonomy): domain Eukaryota; kingdom Metazoa; phylum Echinodermata; class Echinoidea; order Camarodonta; family Echinometridae; genus Echinometra; species Echinometra lucunter. The sequence goes on along the minus strand of JAPZVO010000024.1, from coordinate 268,874 downwards.
AAATGAATCATTATTTCCTTAAAAACCATTAAATCCATACTACACATGTGGTATACCCTTTACAAATGATGTTGTAGTTATTAGGCTCAAAAGCAGGTGATCAAAAAGTCTGAAAAATATGGCTGTGGATATTAATTTCTCTTGTTAAATGAGAATGCTTTTGGACATTCAGAAGTGATAGATGTTACATACTCAGTCTATTCATTTTTCTTATGTATCTGTGAAGGAGGAAACTAAACCAGTTGACAGAAAGAGAAAAGAAGAAGATAATAGATCTGAAGATATGTGATATTAAAAATAGACAGGAAATGATAAGAAACAATAAACGAGAGAGAGAGAGAGAAAGAGAAGTGTGTGGGTGTGTGTATAAGAGAGACGGAGAGAGAAAGGGAGGAGTAGGGTGGGGGAGAGGTGGGGGAGGGGAAGAGAACTTGAAGAGGTAGTTTCATTCAGAGAACAGAGATATAGATTAATCATAGATATATATCTTTTGCCTATTCATTCTCTGTAATGGGGGGGGGGGGGGGGTGTGGTTAGGGGTTAAGGTGCTTAGGTTATCGAAGGAAAACACCAGGGGAGCGTTTCATGACGAGTTTTGTCGCTGAAGATCACCAACAAATGTTATAAGCTACTGAAAATCCTCGTATCTGATTGGCTGAAAGCAAATTAGTCGGTGAAAATCACTGACAAAACTCTTCACGAAACACCATGGCTAGTGATCTACCTGAAGAAGACTGATGTTGGTACTGATTATGAAACTTTATGGAAACGAAATACATAGCAGTGCTTCAATATTTAAAAACTTTTATGGTGGGTATTTTTTGTGATAATGTAAAAAAAAAACCCCAAAACAAAAAAACAAACCAAGAAAAAAAAAAACCGGAAGAAAAAAAAGAGTGTCTATGGAATTCATCAGAGCAAGGAGTTATTAAGATCAGAGGAATTACAAATTTGTACAAAACAGATTTTTAATCTGTTTTTAAACAAAACATGCAATGACTGCACGAAACGGTGAACGGATAATGTCAATGCTTTCCCGCAATGGAATAACCTGTTCTCGCTGGCAGTCTGGCACGTCATTCTCCCATTAAACTGCCTACCCCTCTCCACTCACCCAAAGGCGTTAAAATAATGGGCAGACCCCAAAATAAAAGGGCAGATTTGTTTGATATGCCTCTAGGCTTCTTTGTTTATTGTTGCGGAAATTTGAGGAGCGCCAGCTACGAAAGCCAGGGCAAAAGGTCAACTTCGGGACAAAAGCTTTCCTTCGACGAACTGAAATAGCATTATGGTAAGAAATTAGTTTATGGATAAATGGTGTAATTTGACATTATAAGCCTTGTATTTTCATTCTTCATATTGATGTGTTTTAAATGATGACTTTTGTAGTTTAGTAATCCTATATTTTATGATATATTTAGTATTTTTTCGTGTTGATTTTTGATGGACTTTTCTGAATGTATTCTTAGTGTCCAGTCCCGTATATTGACATTTTTGCTGGACTAATACGATTCCAGCTCGGGTACCGGCACAGCTGTTTCTTTTGACTGTTGTTTGATTAACCGTTTCCACAGTAAATGAGTTATCTCGGATGCAGAGAGTGGGTGATGTTCTTAATTAGAATATCAAACTGAAAATTTGTCTGACAGACAGTTTTCTTAATATTGTCTCTGGCCAGGCCCATGCTGGCTTTGGCTTTGCCCGGATGTTTTTTTTTTCTTTGACATTGTCTTTTTTTTTTTTTTTTTTTTTTTTTTGGGGGGGGGGGGGGGGAGGGTAGCCTGGAGGCTCCTGGAGAGTTAGAAAAACAAAAACAGACACTAACGCTATTTACTTTCCATGGAGCCTGGCATTTTATTTTTCTTACTGTAAAATGCTTTGAGCATGGTTTATGGAAAGGCGCTATATATATAAGTACCAATATAATGATTAAGCGGCCCTCATATGTGTTGACTATGAACATGCCCGGATTGAATGATTGTGGGGGGGGGGGGGGCGGGAGGTATCTAATAATATTGACTGGCCTTGAGGGAGATACCACATCTACATGTATTTCCCAAACTAGTGCTGTAGTTAAACATTTTTCCATCCGGTAAACGACTGCCCATGATGCCACTAACCGTTTTCAATTTGACGGTTTCGGAAAAAACAGAGATTTACTGTCAGCCAGGGATTACACATTGTTTGTGTACATGTAGCTAGCCACATGCAATATTTCAAGATTTTCTGACTTAATTGTCATTATAAATAAACTCCACTACTTCCGATGTTCTGTCTTTACTAGTGATCTTTCTTCACGCAAAGTTCTTAAACTACGTCAGCTAACCATTGATAAGCTTACCAGAAAATTGGTCCCCTGCATCACTCGTATGTCGCGGTGTGGGCGGGTGATGCAGCACCTCCGTACTGTATTTCGCAAGCGATACACTCGGACACTCGGCTTGTTTATTCACATAAAAATGCAAGCATGTACTGCGTGCATGCCTTGAACTCGTAATAACCCCAGCTTTAGTCTAGTTCTGAGCCCCGTAACACAAAGGTTTGCGATTAATCGCTAATTTGAAAGAACAATTCTGATTGGTTACTGGTCAGTCTGTTGAACAAAATGCGCATGCATGCAATAATGATCTTGATTGGCCATTGTCATTTTGGTATTGATTGCAAACCATTGTGTCCCTTTGTGTTACGGGGCCCTGGATGTATTTCATCATTTTGTAAAACCTGTGTGCGATACACCCAACGTAGAACGTAGAAAATGATTGAATACGTCCAGAACTACAAGTAGACTACCCCAGCTTCAGCGCGCAACCACATCCCCCCTCCTTTTCCTTGATGTATGCCCCCTTCCCCCCCCCCCCCCCCCCCCATGAATGAGCTAGCCCAGAATGAGCACATGCCCTATTGTCAATAATATATTTGGAGAATTAAGAAGCACGTGCAAGCCCTATTTTATTTACATGTGTCAGCTGTACAGTTGAAATAAGCAGCGGTGTGATTGGTGCTGAATGCTGAACGATGATTGGTCGCTTGTGCAAGAATACAAAGAAAGTTACGAGAGTCTGTGTGACTGTTACAGATTGGGTGTGGTTGAGAGACTACATGTTACTCTGAGAGACGAGAGATGCGTTGGGAACTTCAGACGATAATGCATATTGATGAGTTTGTGCCGAATGCGAAGCGATGATTGGTCCCTTGTGCGAGACACGATGCAGAGGGGGTGATGCAAAGAAAAGAGAGAGCGCGATAGAGAATTGAGAAAGTGAGATCGAGAGAGGCCTGGCCGTGGGGATAAGGGTTTAATAGTTCATGTCGTTTTATGAGCGTTGATGTTATGTTGGTGACCGACGCTAAAAATAGACTTGGGGTCTGGCTTGTCAGCTGGCTTTTTAATGATTAATAAAAGCACATGGCATGCGAGCTGGCCATGGATTTGTAAATAAGGAGGTTCAAAGTATTAAACACTTTGAAGCTTATGGATCGTGTTGTAGGGCTGCCTCTGCTGTAAGGGTTTGAGGAATTGTTTTATACTGCTTTTCAAATGCATTTAAAGCAACTAATTCACATTAAAAAATGAATGAAAATTCAAAATAGTAACCATGAAGCATTTTGATATAAATGAATAATTATATACATGAATAGAGTACTCTCAAGACAACAGTATATCGCAAATATGTTAAAACTTCAAATAACAAAACAATGATAACAAAACTTGACAAGCTGTAGGCCCCTTATTTAGAGGCGGGGTAATATGTCACTGAATTAGGTCATCTTGAATTATTTGCAAACTGTCTATGGGGAGCAGTGATAAGGATATTGTTCACAGAAAAGTAGCGATAACAAATAACAATGCACCACAGCGACGAATGATAGGAGTAAATGAGAGGATAAACTATAAATGGAAATCGCATTTGACCTCGAAATTTGATACCCGACGTGTATGGTGCATAGTATTCTATTATTCTTACTTCTTATTCTTATTACTTACTTTGGCAAAGGTGTGTTTTCGTTTATCCGAAGACCGTTCGGTTTTGACACTCCGTTAAACGGAATTGAAAATAACCGTGATGTTACAGCACTATCCAAACTAATCTCATATTGCCCTGAGTTGAAGACGAGGGCAATATGGGTCCAGTGAGGGAAATTTATGTGGTATCTTGCGAAAGTTACGCTAGTCATTATTATTATTATTACCTGTTCACCCCTATCAGGTGCATTTAATTTTTATATTTATACATTACAACAGTGCAGTGTGTTGTTTCCTTTTGTCCCCACATACAAAAAAGTGATGCAAATGTCCAACCACAGCTGGTGAATGCGCTTGGGTTTGATCAGCCAGAATATGGATATTATGGACCGATAATTTAGTACAGAGGCGGAATAGGAAAATGACAAATTTTGCGGAGGAGGGGTATATGAATAGTATGGTCCCTAGTCATACAGCTGAGCCCTGGCTGAGCCATTGTGACGTATTTTGTGTTGAGTTAATCAATTAGACAGACAAAATACGCACTTATATCTTGTCTCCAAAATGTCTCATTCAGGTAATAATGCATTATAACTTACTTTTTCAGATTTTCTGACGTTGTGTGATATATTTTAAAAATCATTGTTGGGATAAAAGTAGGTACATGTAAATACATGTATAGTGAGTATGCATTTATGACGGTGTGATTTTTCAAAAAGTAAGTTTAGGTGAATAATTAGAGCACAAAAGCTAAAGCAGTCAAATCATGGGCAGCTTACTTTACTGAGTTACCATCTTTCACCCCCCCCCCTCTTTTTCTCTTTTTAAGACAATAACTTTCAGTTATTTCCTTATCTTATGGAAAAGTTCCTTTCCTTGTGTTGTCAATGTTTTATTTCTTGATACATTTTCAAAGATTTACAATTTTAAATGAATGTCATCTCAATAAACATTCTTTAATGTTTAGTCTAACATTATATTCATTTGTTCGCTTCATCTATTGAAGATGCAACTCATACTAGTACTCTTTAGATTTTGGGAAAATTTGCCCATTTTCGTGAATTTTCTAAATCCTTGTATTCATTTTATTATTTTTTTTTAGAACTGTCCAACATGAAGCACAGCTAACATGAAGAACAGCGTCCTTCTGCAGACAACTCAACTCACCAACTCCCAACCCACTCAGTTGCTATGGAAACCACATCGGATGCAAGAGGACGGGAAGAAGATAAAGCAGATGTCAGCGACAGTGCATGTGCCCTTGACCTGAGCATCAAACGAGAGCCGAGACTGGGGGATAGCCATGACATGGCTGATGAGGTCCTTGATGTCAAGAGGGAGTCGCCTGCACTGGATGAACCTTCATTCTGCAAGGCAAAGGTCAAAGAGCAAAGTGCAAATTTGTCTTCTTCTCTTGAAGATACAGGGCATACAAGTCAGGAATTTTTGCCGAGTATGTTAAAAAGCACAGAACATGAAGAACAATGTGATGAGTCAGTATTGCCAGAGAGTAATGCCGATGGGACAGATGCAACTGCCCATGTTTTTGAAGATGCTTGTGAGGAACACATGGAGGATATAGATGGGTGTGAAAATCCAGCAAGTGCAATTCACAAGGGATGCGATACCCTTGATTCCTACCATGCCTCATCTGCTTGTCCCTCCTCACCAGAGGGCAAGTCTGATCCCCCTACCTTGCCGGTAGAATGTTCCACGTCGGCCAGCAACCTGAAGGTGGAGTGTCCCAGCCCTTCATCTGAATTGATAAACTACGGGAGAGATGCTACTTACCCTGATTTGGTGCCGAAGACCAACCCAAGCAGCCCCACTGTACCTACCGAAAGGACTGTGGACTCCGTGAGTAGCACCAGTGCCAACCCTTCTCCTATTCCATCAAGACCCAGCAGTTCCATGCTGCCTATCCTGTCTGTCCCTAAGGTTAGACTAAGACAGGAGAGGAGCGAAGGTAGGTCATCTTGGACCCGCCTGCCCATGGATGCTACCACTCTGAATGTAGGGGGTTATTTCCTGGATAGAGATGGAGGGACAGCAGGTTTCTCTGGGGAACCAAGTGGCATGAATGCAGTGGATTTCAGCAGTAAGGTAATAGAATCTTTCCCAAACCAAACCATTGTGGGATATCTCACTTGTGAGTGCAGAGATCTTAGAACCAAAATATTTTCACTTCATTCACAGTTTGCATGCTAGTGTTGAGGTGAATCATAAGGATCATTCTATGTCAAATCAACCCAAATGTTTTGAAGATTAAATCTTACCCTATTTAATGGGCTCAAATTTGAGATATATGGTGTCATTTTTATGTTTTAGCCCCATCAGCCAAATGGTTTTTGCGCTATGGCGAACATGCCTGCGGAATATGTGCTGTAAACAGTGTGATGCATACACTGTTTGAGCGATGGGGTGAAATGGTTTGGCACATTGACACCTTTTTTCAATTTTGAAGTGACCATCAGGGTTCTCACTACAAAAGAATCCACACATGGTTCCTCCTGTGCACAAAGCACTGAGGTTTCGGAAGTGTTACGGAATAACACCTAAAGTTACATGTAGGTGTGTTGGCAGTATATGCTATAGCAAAAGGATGAAAAATACTTCCTGGTGAGCAGGAGTTGTCTACTAATGGCATAATAGCAAAAATACATTGCCAAAAAGTTAAACAATCTGTGGCATTTATCATTAATGTTAGGAATATATATTCCAATATTATTTTTATCCTTGTCGCCACGCATGGTGCAGCAATTTCACACATGGTTCTTCCTTGTCTGATATCCTGTACGCATGGTATTGGAACCATGGGTGTTAAGTACTGCAGAGAACCATGGTGACCATATCTCTGTTATTACTGGGTGGGTTTTGTTGATATAGACATATTTAGAAAGGTACGGTAATGACAAAATCTATATGAGTATGCAAACATGCTGCATGATCGCACAACATAAAGTTCAGTGACTTCCTCATCTTTGCTGTAACATTGAGTTTTACCTTCTTTGTAATGTAGTCTGGAGATAAATCTGATGAATTTGTGTGTGATAATTTTTCTTAAACATACTAAAAACCGGAGGAATAATAGTTTGTTTCCTTTCGGTCTTCTGTAACATTTTGCAAAGCTAATTTTTACTGTATATCTAATCAATTCTAGCAAATTTTTGAGTATCCGTAACAGATTCAGAGCATAGCAACTCTTATTGTCTTATTGTAAGTCATACCTGTCATTGTTAAAATGCTTTTGCTGGCCAGTGTCATTAGTTATTTGCGATGATATTATCTGAAATAGGATGCTTTAGAAAGGCAGATGTCTTGCATAATATGATACTGCTCTGAATTACTGATACTCAGATATTTGCCAGACTTAAGTATAATAATGGCTGAACTTCGCGAGCGAAGATTAGGAAGATTTACATGATTTTTTGTGACTATAAAGTCCAATTTTGGAGAGACACACTCTCCCACATCTTGGACATGGATGGACTTGTTCATGGGGGGCAGCGTCCTGAGTGGAAATACGGGCCTTCCGCCTTCTGCGTCCTTCCTCTAAGGCTGCACGACGTCCTGCTTCGAAGGAAGCAGCTGCCTTCTTGGTGCGTTGCCTCCATGCATTTCGATTTACTGCATGCGCTTCCCACATATCATGGCTGATGTTACACAAGGACAGGTTGCACTTTAGAGAGTCTTTGTAGCGTTTACGAGGTGCACCTCTCTTCCGCTTGCCGGAGCAAAGTTCACCAAAGAGCAAGATCTTGGGAAGGCGGTTTTCCTCCATTCTGTGGACATGCCCAGCCCAACGCAGCTGCAATTGTATGAAGATGGCTTCGATACTTGACAAGCCTGCTCTTTTGAGAACCTCAACGTTTGTCACACGGTCTTGCCAGCGAATCCTGAAGATGCTTCGGAGACATCGTTGGTGGAAACGCTCTAGGAGGCGTATGTGACGGCGGTACAAAGTCCAGGACTCTGCCCCGTACAGGAGTGTTGAGATGACAACAGCTCTATAGACGCTCAATTTAGACTCTGTTTTAAGGTGATGATTGTTCCAGACTCTCCTTCGTAGTCTGCCAAAAGCACTGTTTGCTTTAGAGAGTCTATTGTCAATTTCCTTGTCAAGTCTAGCGTCATTTGAAATAGTACTTCCCAGGTACGTAAAGTGCTTGACAGCATTTAGCTCTGAACCCTCAATGAATATGACCGGAGGAGAGTATTCCGCTTGAGGTGCAGGTTGGAACAGTACCTCAGTCTTCTTCATGCTGATAGATAGGCCAAATAACTGAGCTGATTCCGAGAAGCATGTAGTGATGCGCTGTAAATCCTGCTGGCTGTGTGCTACTAGAGCACAGTCATCTGCAAAAAGCAGTTCACGTACAAGATATTCCCGAGTTTTGGTGTGAGCCTTAAAGCGTCTAAGGTTGAAGAGTCCTCCATCTGCACGGAAACGGATGTATACTCCCTCATGTATATTTCTCATGGCCTGCTCCAGCATCATACCAAAGAAAATTGAGAAGAGGGTTGGAGCCAAGACACAACCCTGCTTCACTCCTGTGGATATCACAAAAGAATTAGACAGGTCACTCTTGTACCTCACTTGCCCACGTTGTCCCACATGCAGCTGCTTCACTATGGATATGAATCTGGGTGGGCAACCTAGTTTCTCCAGAATCTTCCACATCCCTTCTCTGCTCACAGAATCAAAGGCCTTAGTGAGGTCAACGAAAGTTACATATAGGCCTTTGTTTTGTTCGATGCATTTCTCTTGTAGTTGTCTCAGAACAAATATCATATCTGTGGTACTCCTGTTGGCCCTAAACCCACACTGACTCTCTGGAAGATTTGGCTCTGCAATGGTGGGCTGAAGCCTATTCAGCAGAATCCTGGCTAAAACCTTCCCAGCGATGGATAAGAGGGTGATACCACGATAGTTGGAACAATCTGCCTTTTCGCCCTTATTTTTGTACAGGGTGGTGATTACAGCATCCCTTAAGTCACTAGGAATCTTGCCTTGCTCCCAGCAGACCCTGAAAAGTTCATGGAGTTTGGAGTGGAGAGCAGGGCCACCATACTTCAGGGCTTCTGGAGGGATTCCATCAACTCCAGGGGCTTTGTTACACTTCATTTGGTTGATAGCCTTCTCAACCTCTTGTAAAGATGGGTACCTATCAAGTTCTTCTTGGAGAGGCTGCTGAGTGATGTTACTTATGGCATCTGCCGACACTTGCCTGTTGGCATTGAAAAGTGATTCAAAGTGTTCTGACCAACGATTGAGGATGGACTCCTCGTCTGTACATAAAGATTTTCCATCAGCGCTTCTTAAGGGACATTGCACTTGAAAGGTTGGTCCGTAAACTGATTTAAGTGCTTCATAGAAGTTTCTTGTGTCGCCGTTGTCGGCGTAGAGTTGAATTCTCTTGGCAGTTTCTTTCCACCAATTATTTCGGATATTGCGGAGCTTGCGCTGGACCAAGCTACAAACTTGACGATACGCCGCTTTCTTTCTGTCGCATGAAGGATCGGCCAGGTGGGATTGAAAAGCCGATCTCTTCTTAGCTAACAAATTGGAAATTTCCTCATCATTCTCATCAAACCAGTCTTTACTTCTTTTAGGGCAAGGTCCCAAGACTTCTTTGGAAGTGTGGAGGACTGCCTTTTTTATCTGTTCCCACATCTGTTCAGGATCGTTGTTGAGGCTTGGATCGCATTCTCCAAGATAATCTTGTAGTGCTTCTTGATATTTTTCTCTATACATTGGTGATTGAAGCTTATTGACGTTGAGCTTATGTGATGGAATAACACCTGTTCTCCTTCTGGGCTTGGGCTTCAGGTGGAACCTCACTTTGCTGCGAACAAGTCTGTGGTCTGTATTGCAGTCAGCACTGCGCATGACTCTGGTGTGTAGGATATCCTTCACATCACGTTGTCTTACAAGGATGAAATCGATCATGTGCCAATGCTTAGAACGCGGGTGCATCCATGTAGTCTTGTAACGATCCTTCTGCTGGAAGAGGGTATTGGTCACAGTCAGTTGCTTTTCTGCACAGAGTTCTAGCATCAGGCGGCCATTGTCATTGCATTTGCCGACACCATGTCTTCCCAAGATTCCTTTCCAGGTTTGATAGTCCTTGCCAACTCTGGCATTGAAGTCACCTAAGATCACGAGCTTATCCTTTGGTGGAGTACGCTCAATGATAAGCCGGAGGTCTGCATAGAAGTTGTCTTTGTCTGATGGGTCGGCATCGAGGGTTGGAGCATAAGCACTCACAATGGTTGCATGTTCCTGCCCGAGCAGAGGCAGACGTAAAGACATGATGCGTTCAGAGTGGCCAACTGGCAAACTTGAAAGGTTGGAAGCGATAGAGTTCTTGATCATTAAACCAACGCCATGAATTCGACGACTGCCTGACGGTCTGCCAGACCAGTATAGTGTATAGCCAGCATTATGTTCAATTAAGCTACCTTGCTCGAGGAGGCGAACCTCACTAAGGGCTGCTATGTCTACATCAAGTCTACGAAGTTCATGGGCTAGGAGTGCAGATCTTCGTTGTGGGCGATTAGTAGCATTGTTGTCTAGTAAGGTCCTAACATTCCAACAAGCAAGATTCATGTTCTTCATTTTAGAGTCTGTTGATAACTTTTTTACTCTCATTTGATTTCGACCACAAGGTAAGATGCCCGTTGGCCGTGGTAAACCAACTGGGTATATTGGAGATGAGCATTTCTTTAGGCCACCTTTTCTAGGCCCCTCTCCGGATTGGAGCAAGCAGAGCTTTCCCTAAACAGGGCTGCTTGGTCACATAGGGTGTGCCGGGTGATGTTGTCATCTCCGGGTCAACATCGAGACGACCAATATCCTATGCCGCCTGCATGTAAGATTGGAACTGCGGCTGCCAGCGTCATCTTACACCTGCCGGATTCGCCCCTTTCTCATCGCTGCAGGACTTCTTGGTTGCAGTAAGCTGAGTCTTCCTGCCTGCGCACTGAAGTTTTAAGGTGGAGTACAGGATGCGCAGCCTGGCCCCACCCTTTAAATCTAGAGTTCATCTGAATTGGTCTAGTGTCCTAGAACAGCAACAGCGAAATCTCCAGACCGTAGCCTCTCCTAACAGATTAGGTGACCCCAAAAGCAGTGGGGTATCCGTAACCCTGGATAAGGGGCCCATACCGGGTACTGTCAGCCGGAGCCAGCTGAGCCCGGGACTCGTGTCAGGCAGGGTCGTCACGCCCTGAAGTAGTGGGCAAAGCCCACTACCCACTACCAGACCAGACTTAAGTAGACTTAAGTAGACTTTTCACAAAGTTGTCAAAATGCTGACTTTTAGTGTTTATCTGCCAGACTTAAGTAGATAAACACTAAAAGTCAGCATTTTGACAACTTTGTGAAAGAAGATTGATGAAAAAAATATTACTCCTCCACTTTTTGTATGTTTTAGAAAATATTTTGACATATAAGTTTACCAAAATTTCATCTCCAGACTACGTAACGAAGAAAGTAAAACTAAAGGTTAATGCAAACTTGAAAAGTTCATTGAACTTTATGCTGTTTGCACATGCAAAACTCTGGTATACTGAGATACTGACATAGATTTGGTCATTACCTTTCTGAATTTATCTGTGTCAAGAAACTTGACCCATAATAACAGAGATAGGGTCACTTCAAAATTGAAAAAAAAAAGTGTTAATTCTCAGGCCAGTATGCCTGTGGAATATGCACCATAGCGTGAAAACTATTTGGCTGATAGAGCTAAAGCTTGAAATTTCAGCTTGGGGAGAGTCAGTTACCCCATACACCAAATTTGAGCCATTTTGTAGAAGGAAAGTTTTCATCTATCAGGTGATCTGACACAGAATGTCCCCATAACCCTATCCTTCATTTTGTTCCCAATGGTAACAGCAATTCTAACCCTGTCACAGGAAGTGGCATCACTGTCATAATCATCACCACAACCATTATCAACATCTTAGCTATCTTCTTCATCATCATTATTATAAGTGTTGTTGTGATAAATTTTGATTGTTTATTTTTTCACTAAGTAGATGGAACAGACAACTTCACCTCCAAGTCTTCTCTTCTTCAGATTGTCCTGGAACAAGCTTCAAGCCATGTCAGTCATCATCATCATCATCATCATCATCATCATCAGATCATCATCATCAACACTACCACCGACACCACTATCACAACCACCACCACCAACATCAGCATCATCATCATCGTCACCACCACCACCACCTCCAGCATCACCATTTCACCATCACCACCCCCACCCCCACCACCAACACCTCCATTGATCACCACCATCATCATCATCGTCCTCATCCTCTACAACATCAGTATCATTATAACAATTGTTATCAGTATTGAAATCTTCCTTTGTATTTCTCTCCTCTCCAGTCTCAGTCTGGGTTACCAGTCAGTGGTGGAGGAGATGAGTTTGCCTTGAGACCTTCTCTTCTTCAGATGGCTCTAGAACATGGCTCAACACAAGTCAACATGTCAGCAAACTCACAGGTAAACAGGATTAGAGATTTTTTTTTCTGCTCATAAATTGTTGCCATCCAAATCCTTCAAAATTTTATTTCTTCTATAAATTTCCATTCGTACATACATACATTTATTTATTTATTTATTTATTTCTAATCTTTTGTCAGGGTAGCCCATTCACCAATAATTAGTGGTCTTCCATGGGGCCCTGAATGAACATATTTACACCAAAATGCATAACGTATATACAAGAATAGTTAAGAATAAAATTCCATAACAATGTCAGATAGATATACAAAGAAATAATAGATGGGGCACAAACTAATACTTCGTTTGTAGAATAAACATAATCAGTAACTTAGTTCAGTTGCAGAACCAAAGAGGGAAATATTGATTAGCCCCAATGTGCATAAATCATGTTAATATTTCAGAGTAAGCACGTACCTCGTAGCTATTCACAAGTTACAACTTTGTTTAAACAATCTCTTAAATGAATTAATGGAGGGAGCTTTTCTTATCGAATTGTCCAGCTTATTCCATTCAAATATCGAAGATACAATTGGACTACACTTATAACAATCAGTGTGAAATCTTGGTACACGTAAGCATCCACTATCTATTTGCCTTGTATGATGCTCATGTACAACATTAGGCTTGATTAAGCCTACCTGAAGGTAAGAAGGTGCTAAGTTATGAAAGCATTTATATATCATCATAACGCGACTTAACTCAAACCGTTTGTCTATACTCATCCATTTCAGACTTTTGAACAAATCAGCCGACGGCGTGTCATACGTTTTGTTCAATATTATTCTTGCGGCCCTCTTTTGAATTTTTTGCAGCTTAGTTGTATGGGATTGAAATCTATTCGACCATACAACAGAGCAGTAATCAAATCTTGGTAGCACTAGACTGTTATAAAGTAGATTCAAGGAATGTTTGGGCAAAAAACTCTTAGCTCTCTTTATTACGCCAATGTTTTTCTGAGTAAGTTTACATACGTTTTCGATTTGTTTAGACCATTTCAATTCTTCATCTATTAGAACTCCTAGGCATTTGGTGAATTGAACTCTCTTTATCAAAGTGCCATTTAATGTAACGGTGAAAGATTCAATTCTCCTGAGATTAGCACGGGAGCCTATTACCATGATACAAGTTTTTTCAGTGTTTAGGACGAGACGATTTTTCTTTATCCACGTCATGACTCTGTTTAATGCAACAGTTAATTTTTCTTCCAAAACAGTTGCATTATTTGCACTGACGGTAAGTGTCGTATCGTCTGCATACATATCTATGATACCTTCAGGAGTACATTCAGGTAGACTGTTAACATAAATTGAAAATAAAAGTGGACCAAGAATTGAACCTTGTGGCACGCCTAATTTGATAGTTGATGGATGCGACTTGACTCCATTGAATTGGGTGACTTGTTGTCGATCACCTAAATATGATTTGAACCAATTAACAGTGTTATCACTACAACCTATACAAGCTAATTTATGTAAAAGTAGCTCATGATCCACAGTATCAAAGGCCTTCCGAAGATCTATAAAGGCAACTCCAGAAATTTCATTGTTATCAATGTTCAACGACCACTGATTTACAAGTTTTGCAAGGGCGGTAGCTGTTGAATGAATAGGTCTAAAACCAGACTGATTAGGGTGTAATAAATTATTCTCGTCTAAGAATTCACTGAACTGTTGATGAACGGCCCTTTCTATAATTTTACTCACGATGGGTAATATTGAAATCGGGCGGTAATTATTCAATGAAGAAATATCTCCAGATTTGAATATTGGTACTACCCGAGCCTTTTTCCATTCACGTGGAACAATTCCCGAAGACAGGGATTTGTTAATAATATCACAAAGAGACTCTGCGATAACATTTTTTGTCATCTTTAAAAGTTTACAGCTGATATGATCTTCACCAGTTGCTTTATCTAAACTCAGATTATCAATCTGTTTCAGTACAAAATCCCTTGTAATCAAATTCAAATTAAATTGAGAATGACCTGGGCAAATGCCTTTGTCCTCGTCAACTCTCAATAAAGGCGTATTCCCCTGCAGGTCCTTTGTAATGTTAAAAACATTGGAAATGAAAAAGTCATTGAATGCTTCAGCAATGTAGTGATGATTTCCTGCAGCTCTCCTTTTTTCTTGAATTCTTCGTCATCTTTCCTCAGGTGTTGAGACTTGTTTTTAAAAGTACATTGCCCCACATAAGAAATGTTCTGTGATAGAAAGAAATTTCTTAATCTAACCCATTCGTGACAGAGGGTCCACATTGTGTGGTTTGGTTTAATAACTTTTGATGCAAAGCCTTAAAAATCATACATGAGCAGAAAGAGCAGAAAATTCTACACAAACTGCGCCCATATTTGTTGTTTGATGCTGACAATTTTTAAAAGGAAAATATGCATTAAAATCCTTAAATTGGCAATGCGATGGAAAGTTTAGAATCACCGTTTTCTCAGCAAAATGTTGCAGATACATGACATTTAATAAGAAAAATGTAGCATTAAAAGAAAAAATGTTGGTGTTGCCAATTTGAAGAATAAAAGCTGATCAAATCAGGCTTTAAAATAATTCCTGTCACGAATGGGTTAAAGCCTCTGAAGATTTCTAAGGGGCTACAGAAATGATCTTTTTGTTTTCAAATTGGTAAGGATATGCTGCTCTATTTGTTGTCATTCTTTTTGATCAGTGTTATGTAGCAACCTTCAGTTATTTTCTTTCTTTCTTTCTTTCTTTATTCATTCATTCATTTATTTTTTATTTCAATTTAATTTTTATCTTATTTTATTTATTGATTATTATTATTATTATTTTTTTTTTTTTTTTGGGGGGGGGCAAAATTACAAAATATATACCGATATGGTAGACATGTTGAAAATTGCTCTACTCTGCATTCTTACTTACTTTATTTCTTATAAATAATGATGCCAAAGTACTTCTCTGATTACTTACTTACTGCATTACTTATCTACTAAGAAATCCATCTCACAATTGTGTACATTTCAGGAAATGGAAGAGCCAAGAGAACTGACGCAGACCACAAATAGTGTAGGAACTTGCCCCACCTTGCCGATCAACCCCAAGAAACTTGGAAAAGCCAAACCACGTACCAAAACCCGAGAAAAACGTTACTACCAGTGTGAACACTGCAATATTATTTACGAGCAGCCTAGGAAACTTGATCGTCACCTTCGGGACCTTCACGGCAAAGCGCCATACCAGTGCTGCTACTGTGAGATGACATTTCCAACCCTTGGTTGCAAGAGATTTCACTCAAGGTTGCACGAGGACAAGACATTGCCATGCCCCTATTGTCCAAAGGTCTTCTACGAGAAGCGCAGGTACGAGGACCATGTCCGCTCTCATACAGGAGAGGCTCCATTTATGTGTCAGGAGTGTGGGAATGTGTACCGCACACGGAGTGCCCTACGCATCCACAAACGCACCCATGGGAACGATAAGCCCTTACAGTGTCGTTTTTGTCCCAAGCGTTTCATCCGTATTGGTGATGTCCAAGTCCATGAACGTACCCACACGGGAGAGAAGCCCTATAAATGTGGCATCTGTGAGAGCTCCTTCGCCACGAGCAGCCAGGTCAATCGTCACAGACGCACACATTCTGAGGAGCGCCCTCACGAGTGTTCCTATTGCAATAAGACTTTTAAGAATCCGGACTATCTTATAACACATGAAAAGATGCACCTTGGCCACAAGCCTCACCACTGTAAGTACTGTCCCAAGCAGTTCAGGACACCACGAGAGTTGGTTCACCATGAACGTGTTCATACAGGTGAGAAGCCCTTCGAATGTCAGGAGTGTGGACATCGCTTTTCGAAAAAGACCAACCTGAAGCAGCATGAACTGCAGCACACTGGAGTCAAATCCTTCAAATGTGCTAAGTGTCCAAAGTCCTTCTACAGGAAGGCGTCATTGATATGGCATGAGAAGATCCATGAAAACCGAGAACGATTCCTCTGTAAAGAGTGTGGTAAGCTCTTCTTTAAGGAGTCCTCACGTGACAAGCATGTGCGGAAAGCCCATGGTGCTGATGCTGGAGCTGCAGGAGGAGAGAGTGGGGAAGGGGCTGGTGATGGCCTAGAGGATGAAGGTGCTGAGATGGATGGTGTTGAAGAAGAGGTGGAAGGAGGAGAACCTGCAGGAGGAGAGCCTTCAAAGCAAAATACCGCAGAAACCTCACCAAAGAGGAAGCAAGAGAAGCGCACCCCACCAAAAACCCCTACCAATGATGGAACTGATAGCACCTGTGAGGAGTGCGGGAAGACATTCCTGGCTCGTAGATCACTCCTGCGACATTACCGAGCGATTCACAACAGATACATCTCCAGGAATGGTGACGGTGACTCTCCAGGGACCAAACCCAAGAAGTCATTTTCCTGTCGAATATGCTCCGAGACATTCGTGACAGATCATCTACGACATGTCCATGAAGGTACGCACACCAATGCATCCTACACCTGCGAAACATGCAGCAAGATATTCTCTACCCGACAGCTCCTTGTAAAACACCAGAAGATCCATTCCGATGTGAAGCCTCATGTTTGTGATACCTGTGGGAGTGCTTTCACCATCAAGTGGTATCTCAATCGACACATCAACATCGTTCATTCCGATGTTTATAGCCACTCCTGCACCATTTGCGACAAGAAGTTCAAAGCCAAGACTGCTCTAAGTGTCCACATGCAACTTCACAATGTTGAAGGTAAAGTCTACAACTGCGACCAGTGTGATGCAGAGTTTCATGTGAAGCGTTACCTTGCGCGGCACAAGAGAAAGTATCACCGTGGCAAAGACAGTGCTAAGGGTTCTCGCCGGAAAAAGAATAAACAAAAAGATGACGATGACTATGAGGATGATGATGATGATCCTGTGTATGACTTTGATGATAACATGGATGATAATTTTGATGTTATGACTGATGATTCCCAAACAGTGTCTGGCATATTCCTGCGCCAGATGCTCTCGAAGGGCTCTGATTTGGATGATTTTAGCAAAGAACCCAAACCAGTCAACAATCATGACAAGTCAAATTCTCAAGATGAAGAGCTTAGGTTAAGTAATCATGAATCTGGTACCACCGATGAATTGTTTCCGGGTGTAACATTCAAGGATGGCGGTGAGGATGAATTCGCGACGCAGGATGGTTTTTCACCCAAACGGATTCTTGGCAATGATCAAAATATAGACAATGACAATGACGCAACAAGGGAAATGTCTTATGAAAATATTTTAACTAAAAGAATAGATAACACTGCTAGCACCTCAGGAGCTCATTCTAAAGAAATTAATTTTGATGGCTTCGATGCTAATGAAGGGGAAGAAGATGATGATGTTGGAACTTTTGATGACAATGATGATGAATATGATGATGATTATACCCCTGATGGTGAAACATTGTCAGATTACGATGATGTATAACAACACCGATACTACTTCAGTGTTAAGTCATGTCCAAAGGGTAGCATCAACAAATTAAATTCATACTGTCAGATATGGGAGATCAGCGGAAATTCAGCCTGGTTAGTAAGTTGCACTACAAGAAAGCAGAAAAAAGTACTTGTAGATCAGCACATTTCAAGCGTTCATTTATAACTACTTAAAAGATTGGTGTAAGATGTATTGCTTTGGCTTTCCTGCTTTCATGTAATTCATCTTGCTAAAATTGCAGTAGAAATGAGAACCTTTTGGACTATGAAAATTACCTTATTATATCACGGCCCCGTTTCATAAAATTGTTATCAATAACAAGTTGCAATAACTGTTATAAGCTACTGAAATCCTTGCATCTGATTGGCTGAGAGCAAATTTGTCTTAGAAATGTGGCCGTTATTACTGATACAAGTTTTATAATGGGGCCCAGGAGGGTGTTTGTTGAGGATCACACTTAAATAGTCAAACTTTCGTGCGTTTTCGATAGTCAGCATTGGTGTCGGTCTCATTCACGTTTGCTGGCTAATCTCTGTCACAAAGCCGCTCTTTGGGTAAGAAGTCGAGCATGATTTGGAACCTATGCATGGTTTGGGCACTTATGCATGATTAAAAGTCATACTTTCTGAAACACCCCAGGAACCTCTTTGCATCGGGTTAAAGTTAACCGGACTCGTTGTATAGATCGTGCTTCATGCAATGCATGCCGAAATCCCGATGGGGCAGTGCCATGACAGTTCATGGCGAGTTATACATGTTTACCCCCTGTGTTAGTGAGCTCGAGCATCATGTATGGACCATTGTAGTTGCGAATATGCGCACATGTGTGTGTGTGTTATGCCAATGTCATACCAATCATGGTGCTGCCCAATGGGATTTTCACAAGCACTGCTGAAGCGCCATCTACATGTATACATCAAGTCCGGGCAGCTTAAAAATAGAAAGGAAATTATATCGGTTTATTGGTAGGCCAATGCAAATATAATACTCATGACACAGGTCTTTTATAACTATGGAGGCTTAACTTGGCCATGTATTAGGAGGGTGAATTGACGCGATGACGATGACGACATGTCTTGACTAGGCACCCGATGAAGTGATAGTCTTGTCTTCAGACCTTTACAATAGTAATATCACTACAGAAATAAAAACCCAAATACCTGGGACCAGCCAAATTACCTTGTTACCAGTTTATCAGGAATCTTGTTATATGAGAGCTCCTTACACTTTCCACTGTATTTGTTACTCTTTATTAGCTTGATAACTGAAGCATACAAGGCTCCTCTGATATTTGAGATTATGATGACTATCCTTCACATGTTCTTATGATGTTAATATAAAAAAACCCCTGCAATTTCTAGCTTTTAATCATTGTGTATGTGCAAGTATGCACTGAAAATTATAGACGTTTCTTAGAAGACGATTGGTGATTAGTAGTTGTGATTGCAATTGATATTCATAGGTTCTTTTCTATCACAATGGGTGTGAAGATTTTAGCAGGAGTCAGAACATTTAACTGACTTTGATGTAACCTTTACGATTTTCTGGCTACAGCGAAACGTGACTGCGTAATGACAATACAAACACAGTAATCTTTGAAATTGGTGACTGAACAGATGATGACTTCATTGCAAAGAAGCCATAATAGAATGTGTACAGGCACTTTTGCATGGTACGCAAACTTTTTAACCCCTGTTGCAACATATATTACTTTATACAAAGTTTGTATCATGCAAAAGAACTGTAAAAGTGGAAATTTTGGCATGATTAAGTTTTTGCACACAGCCGGGTTAAACACAATCACGCATCTTTAATTTTTGCAGACGGTTAAGATAACGGTATTCACATGCAAAATGAACAAAACATTTTGTGCAGTTTTATTTTCATGCAAGTGTTGTGCCACACAAAATGCGCGAACATTTCCGCACCGCAAAATATTCCATTTTTACAGTAGATGTAAATCATTGGATATCTTGTACAACATTTGGTGGTGCTTGAAAATTCTAGCAGAATTCCCATGTACCGGTAATGTTCTTGCATGAATAAAATTAATGTCATATTACATGTATTGTACCTTCATTAAAGTTAGTGTTTAAACGTTATGGATAGTTTGGGTGAACTGTCAAACAGTTTTGTTCCGATTTTGTTGCTATTAGAAGATAAATGGCAAGATTCAGATGCCCTGAAGTTGTTTGCTCCTCAGGTTGAATATTAAGCAAATGAAAGGCTAAAAGTAATTTAAATACTCGTACAGAGACATAAATTCTAACACCCTCAGTGTTAACAACATACTGTAATTATAATTGTGACCTGAAAAATAAGCAGTCATTTTTTTGTCTCACCGTATCCAGTGCTTGGATTCCAAAAGAGGGATATTACAACAAAATATGCCTGACGAAATTTATTCATATGAAAAGATATTGTTGGTTTAAGAGTAGGGAGTGTGTCTCACTGCGCATATCCATTGTTCAATTCATATTTGTCTATCGTGTTACTGCTTTGTACATGCACACTACATGTATGTCCATTCAATTTTTTTCCCCACTGTACTGCTTGGCAGTGTGTAGTGAATTTTATGCTGGCAGATTTGACCAATCAGAAGCCTAGAGTCTTGACATGGGGTAAATGATAATAATGCATGTACATGTACCATGTGATATGCCCTCCTTCGCCAGACTTTACATGCTCACTCAAATTGATTTTTTCCTCACTCAAATTAATTTTCCTGGTTTGGTTTATCACAGCTGTGTAAGTACCTACACACATGATTAAAAACAAGTTCTGACTTAGCACTTGGAGGAAGAGTGTTCAGGAAGTTCATGTAGCACGTATGCCATGATAAAAAGTTTACAGAGAAACTGTGCTGTCCTGCATGTATTTACACCTTACAATTTCTTTTAAAATATTTATTTGTATGCATTTTCAAAATGGGGCAATTCCACAGTGAAAGAATTACAAATCAGAGATTTGTAGCTGACAATTTTCGAGTTTGTGGCTAATTTTGTACTCTGCCCCCTTCTCATATGTCATACTCTGCAAACAATATGCTCACATGTGCTTTTCACCTGAACTCTTTCTTCCCAACAATTTTCTACTTGTACCCTGATAACGGATTTACCAGAAAATGGTGTCGATTTCAAGTAGCAAAAAATGTCTTGTAAAATCAAACATGCATTATACCAATATTGATTAAGATGTTGGAATTAGCTTAAATTAATTTAAGGATTTGGCTATTCAGGACTTTCAAAGCGATTGTTTTTACTATAAATCTGAAATTGGCTGATTTTGTGCTTCCCATGTGGAATTGCCCAATGGTAAAGAGAGTTGTTGAGTGTTAGACAGCGATACTCCTTTTCACCCATATACAGTAGCATTGAAATTCTAGCCTTCCTCTGCGATTTGACATTCACTTTTCAGCTTAGATTTTTAAAAATCATTTTCAATTCATCAGGTTATATTATTCACATGTACATGTATGTTTCTATGACCTCACTTCATTGGTTTCTGTGAACAAAATACTTGTAGCATTATGCATTCTTTCGCACCTTGTCATGTTCCCACCAAAAATATATTTTTTGGTCCTTGTCAGACTTGTTTATTTATCAAGCTCCATGTTATGTTTGAAATGTTTGAATGTTGGAATTGCAAAGGCGGATGATAAACATTTTAGTGTAATCGTTAACGTGTAACATGCAGCTATTTGGAAATATTACCTTTGCTGATAAGCTTATGTTTCAAACAACCAGCTTCACTTAAAAAAGTAGGGGAGCATTTCATGAAGAGTTTTGTCGGTGATTTTCACTGACTAATTTGCTTTCAACCAATCAGATGCGAGGATTTTCAGTAGCTTATAACATTTGTCGGTGATTTTCACAGACAAAACTCTTCATGAAACACTCCCCTGGTATTTTCAAAGGCTAATTTTTCACGCCCTTTTTGCATTCACATTGTCAACTTTCTATTTTGGTGGTTATATATGATGTTCAAAATTGTTTTTACATATCTCTTACCTGTTTAAGGTATCTAATTTTTGAAAAGAAAAATATGCATGTCATAATTCCATGGACCTACCAGGGGAGCGTTTCATGAAGAATTTTGTCGGTGATTTTCACTGACTAATTTGCTTTCAGCCAATCAGATGCGAGGATAAACAGTAGCTTATAACATTTATCGGTGATTTTCACAGACAAAACTCTTCATGAAACACTCCCCAGGTATTTTCAAAGGCTAATTTTTCACACCCTTTTTGCATTCATATTGTCAACTTTGTATTTTTGGTGGTTATATATGATGTTCAAAATTGTTTTTACATATCTCTTACCTGTTTAAGGTATCTAATTTTTTGAAAAGAAAAATCTGCATATGATAATTCCATGGACCTACGTGGAATTTATTTCGATGTATTCCCATTTGTATATTTTTGAATGTTTATAAGCTTCAACCGACGTGTTGGCTCAGTAGGTAGAGCGTCCGCCTCACAATCGGGAGGTCGCGGGTTCGAACCCCGGCTGCGTCATACCAAAAGACGTTAAAAGATGGGAGTTGCTGCTACCTTCTTTGGCATTCAAGAATTGAAAAGGATAGAGCAACGTCGATCTGGCGCTGCTCAGTAGCTGCCGGGCCCACGATCAATTGGACAAAAAAGAATTTCCTTTCTCGGGCAATAAAATTTGCAGATTTTTTTTTTTTGAGATTTTTTTTTTTTCATGTGAAATGTCTCTGAAGGACTGAAGATTTGTAACAACTCCCAGTAATAGAGATATGCTGCACACTTTTCATATAAATGAAAAGAAAAACAACAACAAACAAACATGGATAAGGTACTAGCAGAGAGTTGGGTCAGAAGTGAACATAATTTAATGGCGATCATTTTTCATATGTAAATTGGTTTATGTGGAGTACTCACAAAATTGTCCACCTCCTGGCTTCTTCGACATAATATGCTCTGGCAACAGCTCGTTTGTGCTTTAGGTAGTCATAGATGGGGATACACCGAAGGTGTAGTTAAAAGAAACCAAAACCCTCAAGTCAGATAGTTTGTAAATCAAGGCTAAGGCAGAATAAAACAGAGCAGCAACCCCCCCCCCCCAAAAAAACAAACAAAAAACAAAAAACAAACAAACAAACAAACAAACAAACAAAAAACACACAAAACAAACCCCAAATAAACAAAAAGAACAAACAAACAAAAATTGAATGAATTTGGATGTGGAATATGAAAATTATGCCTAAATGAAAATATCTGTTTTTGACATTACCATAATTAGTGATATAATTGTGGAGAATTCTCAATATGTTTTGTTCACAGAATTTTTCATAATTCTTTATTTTCTTGAAGAGCATTTGTTTTCATTCTCCTTATCCCAAATATGATGTGGAGAAAACACTCCTACATTTTATATCTTGAATTTCAAGATTTTAAGAAAATGTGCAAATCGTAAGCAAAATTAAAATTTTTAATTATATGTTTACAAAACATATCGAGAGTTGTCCACAAAATGATGTCATCAATGCTGTTGTAGTGTCAAAAAGTGTATAGAAGATTCATGTAGCCATAAATTTTCATTGATCTGTTTTTATTCCATCTTAGCTTTGATTTAAAATCTACTGGACTTGAGGGTTTTGGTTTCCTTCACAGTTTAGGTTGTGTATAGGGTGAAGGTTTGGTATAGTACTGGGTCCAGAGGTGAGTGTCCAGCTGTTTTTTGCTGGAGAAGGGGGTGTAAAATCTGTTCAACATGTTAGCCATCTGCTGTACTTCCTATGTAGACGTGTGATAATATTTTACAATTTGTGGACTTTCCTCTGCAGATATCTTGGGGAGGAGCAATTCAATTCATGTGTTGAGTAGGATAGCATTTGTGTGAATGGAATCGACCTTGGTACATGACTTGTCATTACTTGAGCCAATTCTCTGGGAAGGTTTTGAAGAGCAACGTTTGGCTAAAAGTTGTGCATGATATTGGAATACATTCATCTACTGGTCTATTGACTTCTGCTTTGAGTGCGATGGGCACAGCAGCAGCCCCTGATGGATGGGTGAAGAGATCGATTTTTACTAAACAAAGATGTTTAAAATATATTGCACTGAAGCAGAAGTTTCAGCCATATAAATCTTTAGTCTGGGCCTACAGTTAGTGGGTTGAGAGTCTTGTAAGGCTGTGGGCTCTTTGTCTCCAAAGCCTTTTATCATATTGAATCAGGGGCATCAATCCGTTTTTTATTTGGAGGGACACTCAATTTGTATTATATATATATATATATATATATATATATATATATAATTATTATTATTATTATTATCATTATTATTATTCTCTTTTTTTTGGGGGGGGGATACCCTATTGTGTCCCCCACCCTTAAAAACTGGGGGGGGGGGGGGGTGACATGTCTCCCTGTCCCCCCAAATGATGCCTATGATATGAACTTTGGGTGTATGAAATGGAATAATGTCTCTAGAAGTTACAGGCTGATTAGCCAACTAATTTACCCACCCTGTAACCTTGTAGGGCTTCAGTCTTATCTCATAGACCAATGATCTGTTCTTGCAAAGTGTTAGTCTTGTGGACTTTGAGTCTCAACATGTTTTAGCCAGTGAATGTTCAATCAACTCAGATGTCTATATCATTGGAACAATGTGCACTCTAATCGTCATCTATATGTTCTAGTCCATAATTATCATGTTTTGAAATGAATAGTAATTCCACGTGTGCACTTTTAAAGTATACTGTAAATATCATACATTCATAGATGTGAGTAGTAGTACATAAACCAATTGATAATACTTAATATGTTATAGAGCAAATTATTGTCATTATGTGATCGATGCTAACTGGTATGTGTTATGAGTATATTTGTGGAACGAAATATAATGCAAATTGATTAGATATGAAACTCGTGATTATTTAGCTTTATTTTGATGTATTTGTGGGAATGGCAGTGAGGTAAATGCAAAAAACATAGCATAATCACCGCATATAGAGATACTGTACACATATTATATATGAAAACACCACCGTTTCTCATAAACATTTATTTCATAATACACTGTATGTGATCAGGAGGGTGTTTCACAAAGACTAAGATTGACTAAAAGCGCACTAAACCGTGGCTTGCCATTCATGCCACTGTTTTCTTCCACCATGGATCTCTCGAAGGATTTGCAAATCATGGTCACAAATCTGCAGAATTGACCATTTTTTGATAGTTCATTGATGAAGGAAATAAAAATATATATTCCTCAAATTTGTGACAATGATTTGTGCATCCCTTGAGAGACCGATGGTGAAAACAAACAATGGCATGAATGGCCAGCCATAGTTAAGTGCGATTTTAGTCGATCTTAGTCTTTGTGAAACACTCTCCTGAACGGCTATCTCATTATATTGCAACAGGTTTCATGGTAGGTCTGTTCATTTTATCTTTTTGTTTGTTTGATGGAATGAACTCCACTCAAAGTTAGTCTTCATCAGTTAGTACCTTCAGAAAACTTTGAAAAGACATCTTGTTTTAGTCTGTAGTTTTAAGATAAATGTAATGATTTATTCATTTATTTATGTGCAGTGTACATGTAATCATGTAATTTTTAAAAATTTATTAAGCGCTTTGGGCCTTATGGGAAAAGCACGGTATAAGTAATAATGACAGTGGTCGATCCAGGCGGGGAGCGCAAGAGGCGCACCCCCTTTATTTTTTTTAGAATCACACATGGAACATACATATTAATGTAATAATTATATCTAAGAAATTTGCGCCCCCTCTATTTCCAAAGCCTGGATCCGCGGCTGATAATGATGATGATCATAATAGTAATTATAAAAATGATAATAAGTTAATGAAAACCTTAAATTTATGACTTAAAATGCTAAAGCCAGGGTAATAATATTCTTGCAGGGCCCTCTGGGAGAACAGTACATAGTACTGAAGAGGCTACCCTGGGTGAACAAGACATTATTATTATTATTATTATTATTATTATTATTATTATTATTATTATTATTATTATCATCATCATCATCATCATCATCATCATCATCATCATCATCATTACAGTGGCTGCATCAAAGACCAGGAACAAAATTATCTGTCGTGCCATTTTCAAAAGAACCCTCAGAACGTGATATTCCCCCAGTGATCTATTATGTTCTACTTCTAAGCCTGCATTTTTTTATACATGTATGATATATATATACATATATATATTATAAGGTTTCCCTGTATTATTATAGGTTTTCCCGCCCATTTTCGTCACTTATTCAGTTTCATCAATTTTCCATTCAATTTCGTCCGCAAAAGCTAACTGCGTTCAAATCCTAACTTCAGTTTTGTTGGAATGTCATTCATATTGGTCTTTTTTCATTCAAATTTTAAAATTAAGCATTCGAATTCGCCAATCGTTACTGAAATGTGTCTCTGCCTGGTCTGCCGCCAAGCGAGTAAGGTACGCACTGATCAAATTCGCCATTTTTTTTCAAGCAGATCCATCATTTGGTCATTCGAAGTTGTCATGAGCTGGATATTTAAATTGAGGGTTTAACCAGGTCTTTAACCATTTTTACTTTCTCGTGATATGATTTTATTTTTGTTGCATTTCATATAATGTGGAACGCTATATACTGTATCATAAAAGTAATGTTGTGTTACACACTACCCACTATGTGTTATTGTGACAGGATCGTTGTCGGTCATAGAGGGTCATAGACCGCATATCAAGGAGACGAATTTTAATGAGTCCGACAAAAATGAATGCCAGTAGACGAAATTGATTTTGCTCTTTTGTGCCCAGCTTCTGTGACCGACGAATCTGAATTGCAAGCAGCAATTGACGAAAATGGGTGACTAAGCACGAAATTGAATGACTATTTCAAAATTAATCGATCAAAGACGAAACTGAAACAAGCATTCGCACATTCCACAGGCCCAGAGACGCAACTGAAAGCATGTAAAAACAAATTGAATGAAGAGGTGACGAAAATGGGCGGGAAAACCTTTATGATTGTCATTATCATCATTATTACTAAAATCAACAGTAACAACCTCAACAACAAAAGTGAATTTAAAAAACAATGAGGGAAAAGCATGAAAATATTTTTACTCAGATAGTCATCTTCATTAGACAAAAAAAAAATTAATTCTGCATCATTATTATTTCTTCAAAACGGTCTCTAATTTCCATTAGACAAAATGAAGATATTGCAGGAGTAAATTGATTTAAAGCCTATTGAAATCTCCATAATGTGCGTATAGAACACGATATAACCAAGTAGAGTATAAAACCACTTGCAGAGAAGGCTGGGGGGGGGGGGGTCTTAAAAATTCTGCACGGAAACTATGTCAGTCTATGTACAGTCTACATACTAAGACGGAGCTTTAAACACAAACGCACAAACACACGCACTCGATTCTCAGTCACGCACATGCAAACGTCAAACTTCGTCTCGAGGGATGGCACGCGTAAGGTACGGCACGGTGTTCCTTGTGCCTCCCAGGACTCCAGCGAAAGACAGCGGTGGCGAGTTAGCTGGTTTCTTGAAGGTGAATCTATGAAGGAGTCTGGTAAAACCAAGAAAGGACTCCATTCGGGCTAGCTGCTCTCCAAGACACACACGACGGCCTGGAATATAGATTTTATGGTAAATGAGAAGAAAAGACAAAGGCCAGTCAGAGTTAGTAGCAATATTTTTGGAAACAAGCATTGAATCGTTTTTTTAAATCTAACTATTTTGGAGGTGGGACCTTAAAGGAGAATGAAACCCTGGGGAAAATCAATTTTAACGAAAAGAGAGGATAGAGAGAAGAGGTTCCATCAAAAACGGTTACGACATGAGAAAGTTATGAAAATGTGAAAAGTATGAATTTACTTTCTATGGCGATCCTCAAAATGGCAGGTTTAGATGGACTGCTCTCAGTATGTTTTGTGCACAAAATTCATATTTTCTCCATTATCTCTAAAGATACTGCTTGTATCTGTGAACATGATGAACTCAATTATGCTCAGTCAAATATATTTTCCCATGATATATCTTGAGCTTTTTTTGTCCCGTATTTAGAACCTCCAGAAAAGGGGTTCTATCAAGAATTCTTCATATTTTCAAGAGCCCCAGAAGGTTTCTTGTTCAACCAATATTGGTTTTAAAGACTCCTTTAGAACAGCAGAGAACCTGTATAGGTTTTTTAATGGTTCTTTGAAGAACCGTTGAGGGTTCCAAAATGTGGGTCAAGAAAAGTTTCTGATCAGCCTGAGCACCAATTTTTTCTAAGAGTTTTGGATCCAGTATCATAATTGTGCCTACCCGAGCTGAAAAAGATCAATTCCTCTCGCTTGATGAGCTTGCCGTCTTCAGTGAGAAATCTTTCAGGTTTGAAGGCATCAGTTTCTTCCCACGAGTCCGCTCGGTTCAAGACCTTGTGCAGGTTGGAAATGATGGTGGCGCCCTTTGGTATGGTGTAGCCTCTCACCACAGAATTGGCAGCAGCAACATGGGGTACACCTAACGCAACTATAGCGGCCTTTCGTTGGACCTTGAAGAAAGTTTAAGTACTGACAGATTTTAATACTGATGGGGAGCCTGACTTATTGAATATGGAAGAGTATGCTAAGAGCAAAGAGATGAAGAAGGACGATGCCCGTAATTAAGCTCCAGCGGATATTGCTCGGGGGGTTTATTAGTCAAAGATTTAGGGTAAGGATTATGGTTGCAAATAGGGTTTTTATTTAAGTTATGGTTAGGGTAAGTGTTAGGGTAAGGAACAGAGTTTGGTCCAGGGTGAATCATAGAATTCGGTAAATGTACGAAACTGACCTGGGTCCCGTTTCTTAAAACTTGTTATCAGTTACAACTGCCACATTTCTATGACAAATTTGCTCTCAGCCAATCAGGTGCAAAGATTTCAGTAGCTCATAACAGTTATTGCAACTTGTTATTGATAACAAGTTTCATGAAGTTGGCCCTGGATTATTGTCGCCCTATAACATATCGTAAAACCGAGGAAGACCGCCCTTGATTTAGGTGGCTAAATGGCCTCAAGGGGAATAGTTCAATGACCTGCAGGTGAGAGCTTTATCATAATCGAAACAATGCTTCAATCCTGGTGAAAAGCTGCTTTCTTCCTTCTGTATTGCACTCTTAAAACAAATCAGTTAAAAATGACAAGACGAAATTCAGCTGGTGCATCTAAAATACTAGTTTTTGGATATTGTTTTTAGGGGCCTACTATATTTTAGTCATTTGTGACTAATTTACTAGCCGTAATTTGACTAGAACTCATTCATTTCTGACTAGAATATAGTCATTTTTTTGACTAGATATATTAATTGCACCCAGCTGACCCATAATCAAGTCATTCTATTCTATTTTTAGAGTGTAGGGTTTTATTTAAACCCTTCATAGTTTAATCATAATAATTTGAGACTTCTGCACCTTTTATTTCAACTTTTATTACCAGCCAAGTAAATTCGTGTTTATTGCATTTGTAAATAATCGTCTGACTTAGTGACTGACTGATTATTTGAATATCTTGCCTGGTTTTTAATGTTTACTGCATTATAAACCGCAATTGTTTGCAGACTGTATATCATGTAAAAAAAAAAAATGCTGATTCAGTGTTTACCGATCATGAAAATGCCTAATCAATCAATAAATGATCAATCATAAAATGAAGTAGAAAAAATATTGGCACAATATCATCGACATAGGCCTATTGTAGGAAAACAACAATGGACTTTCATCTGCAGACAGTTTGTTGCTGCAGTGTTAACCTCTCATTGAAGTACCTGTGGAAATAGGGCTAATAAATTAATTAATGACCCCTCATGAAATAAAATCGACCTTTAGAAAATATACTACAGTAATAACTGCTTCTAGGACAAATTTCTCCCCAACTACCCTTTGGATAGGCCTACCTACGCTATGCTGGGACAACTGCTCGGGGATGATTATCTTCGGAAAAATGTCCCTTATTCATTTACCATCTCGGTAGTTAATTTTCAACTGTCAAATTTACGGTATTTCTTAAGAGTAGGGCTGTCATCCAGATCTGGGCCCTGTTTCATAAAGCTTGTTATCAGTAACAACTGCCACATTGTATGACAAATTTGCACTCAGCCAATCAGATGTAAGGATTTCAGTAGCTTATAACAGTTTTTGCAACTTGTTATTGATAACGAGTATATATATGAAACTTTGCCCAGACCTAGACGGTAGCTGATCAAGAGTAATATGTGTTAAGCAGAGTACTATACAGTGCATCCCCCCAATTTACAGCTGGAAAACTAACACATTTCCATTGCAGATTTTAATTGTGTCAACTCACTTGAATTTCGGATTGAATGAGTGTAAGAGTGGTGAGCTGCTTTTTCTGAGTGATGGAATAATTAACTGGCCTATTTATGACTGATTGATTAATTGATTGCCTGACTTTTATTCATGACCATGCGTGCTGATACTATTTTTTATGACATTCAAATTATGCCAGCTTGAATTTTTAACTTACTCCCTAAATTAACATAAAAAAATCCAAGTATGCAATTGCTCACCCAAGCATGACATGCTAATGAGATATGCATTACATAAACACAACGATGGATATCCATTCAAAAATTGTCAGAAAGCCCTCAGAATATTACAAATTCTAAGCCTCCACAGTTAGCAGTACTTTAATACCCTCAATTTTTTTCAAGCCCGAATTTTGCACCCTTTCACCATGTTCACAAAAGTTACGTTTGCTCTCTCAAGCTAAAATATTTAGATATTTTCTGGTGCGATTCGATAGATCAGTACCTTGGTCTGTCCACAGCATGAAAATTTCCTGAAAATATTTTGAAATATTTAGTTGAGGAGACTTTTTCCAACTGTAAACTTGTTGGGACACACTTAAGTTTACTTAATAGTCCTGTTAGATCTCTCTGGTCGCCCAGGGTATTGTTGCCCCGGGGCGCGTTTCATCAAGTGTCTTGTTAGTGATTTACTGACAAATTTTCTCTCAGCCAATCATATGCAAGGATTTCAGTAGCTTATAACAGTTGGCGGTAAAAATCACAGACAAGACACTTGATGAAACGCTCCCCTGTTGTAGGGTAATAAGAATTATTCGAGGGTAGCTGCCCCTACTGATAGTCCTATGCCGATTCTAATATGATTGAATTAATTTACCTCCAGTAATACAGCATTAGTATATGGGAGGTTCTTGCGATCGGCGAGCTTTGCAAAGCGATGTCTTCCTATCACGTGATCAAGCTCATTCTGAACACGTGACTGCACATCTGGGTACGCCATCATGTGGAGTATGGACCACTTTAAGGTGTTTGTTGTTGTTTCGGTTCCAGCAACAAAGAGGTCTTTGATAGCCCCTTCCAAGTTCAACCGGCTGAAAGTTGTATCCGTTCCCTAGTTTGAAACAGTAGTGGAGTTATTATAATGATTGTGATGATGATAATGATGATGAAAATAATGCTGATGATAATAACAACAATAATAATCATTATCATCATCATAACAATCATGATTATGAAAAATCTAATACAAGAATGATGATGATGATGATGATGATGATGATGATGATGATGATAATAATATTAATGATAATAAAAATACAACGACTACTACTATTACTGCAACTATACTTCTGCATATTTTAGTATAAATGATGAATTTCACAATCGTGGTGATATAACCGTTTGTTAAGCACCAGTGAGAATAGGATCTTTCACGTTGAAAGTTTCAACCCTTGAGAAAACAGACCCCAAAAGTACTTTTCTTATCCTGCACAAGAATATTACATGGACCACCAATTTGCAAAAGTGTTGAGAAAATTAAAAGGATATTGATTTCTTCGCCGGGCAAGCTTGGGGAGGGGAGGGGGGGGGGGGGGGGTATACCGCTCTCAAAGCTTAAAAACTCGTAATATATCAAAAGGATAATTTAAGTCTTTTACATGCAAACTGTAAGAAATTTTCGTATCTTTGGACACGGTATCTATACCATGTATAAAGAGAATGCTTACTGAAGTATCACATCTGAGTAGGGTGAAGGGTGAAGAACATTAAGAGCAGCATTTCTAAATATTGACTGTCGCCAGACTATAATGCTTCCAGGGGCGGATCCGAGGGGGAGGGGCAACGAATCAGCCGCGGCCCCCTTTTGAAGTCGAGGAGCTTTGTTTCGTGCATAAAAGCTAATTTCTGGGGTAAAAACACACCTGTACACTTAAAAGAAAGTGCCGAGGGGATCTTCCCCCCCCTGCTACTTAGCCTGAAAAAGGTCAATCGCCCTCCCCCCCCCCCCCATTCTGAAAAATTCTTGATCCGGCGTTGTCACTCTTAGTAAGGCTGACACGAGACCAATAACGGAAAGATCAATGAACCAAACGCAAATGCTAAAAGAGATGGGCCCGGTGTTGTCACATTGTATAGGTGTTTTTCTTCTGGCCCTTGTTTGCAATTTTCTGTTTTTTATTCAGACGTGAATTGAATTAGAAAGGGATGGTTCATTAAAAGTGTACTTGGAATGCGAAAAATATGGGTGTTTTTTAAAGGCCAATTTGTACCCATTTTGTGCCAAATAGGGGTAAAATGGCTGAAAATGTACTTGAAACACCGCGAAATAGGGGTCAAATCCTGGGTTGCCGAACGATCATGGTTACACTTTTGAAAATAAAGTGACAACCCGGGGATATGGGGTGTTTCACAAATAGTTAAATATCGGATGGCGCTTACGCATGACTCTATCATGTCTATAAGTCCAACTTGACTCTTTGTGAAACACCCCCATAGAATCGGTTTGTGGATGTTATTGAGGTGAGAGCTAACGACCAATTTACCTTTGTTTCATTCAACATGTTGAGATACAGATCGATGAAGTCTCTTGGGTTTTCGGGGTCAAAGTTCACCTCGTGATTTTTTATCATGGTCTGCACATAGATGTTCAATTCCCTGGTATTGGAAACGATGGCCTTGACTCTTCCAAACGGTATCTTCGAAATGCCTGGTAAAGGGAGAAGAAGGACCCAACCTCCACTTCCAGACAACTCGACATTTTTGTTCAGCAAAGCGAGAATCTACATTGAAAGAGTAAAAAAAAAATAATGAAGATTTGATTTCTTGAAATCAAAATGATATAAAAAGTGTATTGGAGAGGACGGGGAAAGAAACGAAACAATAGAAGGAGTGAGGCGGAAAAGAGAAGTGTGTGAGAGAGATGAGAGACAACGCTTGCACTGGCCATGCTGACTGAAAAGAGGGTAGCAGAAAGGGAGACAAAAGGAGACGAGGAAAACAGGAATAGATAATGGCAAAGAGAGAGAGAGAAAGAGAAAGAGACAGAGAAAGAGAGAGAAAGGGGGGAGGGGGGCTGGAAAAAAGGTAGAGAAGTGACGGATGGAATTAGAGGAAGAGGTAATAGAGAGTGTTATGGGATTGAGGGAGGGGAGAGAAGGGAAGGATGGAATAGGTAATAGAGAGTGTTATGGGATTGAGAGAGGGGAGAGAAGGGAAGGATGGAATAGGTAATAGAGAGTGTTATGGGATTGAGAGAGGGGAGAGAAGGGACGGATGGAAGAGGAAGAGGGAGAGGTAATAGAGAGTGTTATGGGATTGAGAGAGGGGAGAGAAGGGATGGATGGAAGAGGAAGAAGGTAATAGAGAGTGTTATGGGATTGAGAGAGGGGAGAGAAGGGATGGATGGAATTAGAGGAAGAGGTAATAGAGAGTGTTATGGGATTGAGAGAGGGGAGAGAAGGGATGGATGGAAGAGGAAGAGGTAATAGAGAGTGTTATGGGATTGAGAGAGGGGAGAGAAGGGATGGATGGAATAGGTAATAGAGAGCTGTTATGGGATTGAGAGAGGGGAGAGAAGGGATGGATGGAATAGGTAATAGAGAGTGTTATGGGATTGAGAGAGGGGAGAGAAGGGATGGATGGAATAGGTAATAGAGAGTGTTATGGGATTGAGAGAGGGGAGAGAAGGGAAGGATGGAATAGGTAATAGAGAGTGTTATGGGATTGAGAGAGGGGAGAGAAGGGAAGGATGGAAGAGGAAGAGGGAGAGGTAATAGAGAGTGTTATGGGATTGAGAGAGGGGAGAGAAGGGATGAATGGAATAGGTAATAGAGAGTGTTATGGATTGAGAGAGAGAGGGAGAGAAGGGAAGGATGGAATAGGTAATAGAGAGTGTTATGGGATTGAGAGAGGGGAGAGAAGGGAAAGATGGAATAGGTAATAGAGAGTGTTATGGGATTGAGAGAGGGGAGAGAAGGGATGGATGGAATAGGTAATAGAGAGTGTTATGGGATTGAGAGAGGGGAGAGAAGGGAAGGATGGAAGAGGAAGAGGGAGAGGTAATAGAGAGTGTTATGGGATTGAGAGAGGGAGAGAGAAGGGATGAAATGGACTAGGTAATAGAGAGTGTTTATGGGATTGCGAGAGGGGAGAGAAGGAAGGATGGAATAGGTAATAGAGAGTGTTATGGGATTGAGAGAGGGGAGAGAAGGGAAAGATGGAAATAGGTAATAGAGCGTGTTATGGGATTGAGAGAGGGGAGAGAGAAGGGATGGATGGAAGAGGAAGAGGAAGAGGTAATAGAGAGTGTTATGGGATTGAGAGAGGGGAGAGAAGGGATGGATGGAAGAGGAAGAGGTAATAGAGAGTGTTATGGGATTGAGAGAGGGGAGAGAAGGGATGGATGGAATTAGAGAAGAGGTAATAGAGAGTGTTATGGGATGAGAGAGGGGAGAGAAGGGATGGATGGAAGAGGTAACAGAGTGTGTTATGGGATTGAGAGAGGGGAGAGAAGGGATGGATGGAAGAGGTAATAGAGAGTGTTATGGGATTGAGAGAGGGGAGAGAAGGGATGGATGGAAGAGGAAGAGGTAATAGAGAGTGTTATGGGATTGAGAGAGGGGAGAGAAGGGATGGATGGAATTAGAGGAAGAGGTAATAGAGAGTGTTATGGGATTGAGAGAGGGGAGAGAAGGGATGGATGGAAGAGGTAACAGAGTGTGTTATGGGATTGAGAGAGGGGAGAGAAGGGAAGGATGGAATAGGTAATAGAGAGTGTTATGGGATTGAGAGAGGGGAGAGAAGGGACGGATGGAAGAGGAAGAGGTAATAGAGGGTGTTATGGGATCGAAAGAGGGGAGAATGACACAAACCTTTATGACATGTATGATGGTTTGGGAACCTTAATTACAAGCAGTGCTTTCAAGGTTTCCGCCACAGTGTAGCCTGCATTTACATTTTCATTAATTACTTAATCATTTAAACATTATAAACTAAAGCCCTATGTTGTCAAACCTAATCGTTTGTATTAATTTTTATGCTTGTATTGATTTTGTAAAGAGAAAATTTTTGTCAATATTATTGTTTGCTGCTATTGTGGAAATAAATGAAATGAAAAAATGAAATGAAATAAAATCATGAAAATATTTTTTTCTTTCTATATATGTTGTTGTGGAAAGCTTTCACACCTGTTTGAAGTCCGTATCGCTGTACTTGTATTGTGTTCCGAAAATGATCGAGCAGATGATGTTGGATACAGCTTGTCCAAACAGGACGCTGGGGTCGAAAGGGGACCCCCTTTTCTCCTCGATGGCGTCACAGAGTTGATCCATTTCTCTGGCCACAATGTCTTCATAGCTTTTCTTACCGACTCCGAGCCTTCGGAAGACAGAATGGATAAATTTCCGCTGTTCTCTCCACGTCTCGCCCTCAGACAAGAGTACACCTGTCAAGGGTGAATCAGGGACAAATTATATATAGATAAGTTAAAAGAGTGAAACATCTCCATTTGGAATTCATGGACGCAATCTTCACCACTCCAAGGCAATCCTCTGAAACTTTGTGATTCCATTCTATGAAATTGTTTCACAGCACTAGATAAGTATTAGATGCTGTGTTTAGCCGCAGTGTTCAGCTATTGTGAAGTCTTAAGCAAGAAAAATCATCCTCAAAATTCCCCACTTCCTAAATTAACTTACAAATTGAAAAATTAAATATAACGGCTTTTGGACCACATTACCCTTGTTTTAGCACTTTGCGATCACTTGCATGGCATGCTCCAATGATATCCAAAATGATGTGACGTCCTATACGAGTTTCGCTGCTTGCGAGATTCGTGCAGATACTACGAATTCAGAAGAGTTAAGGAAAGAAACTTTGTTGTGAAACAGCAACATCAACACAAAAAACAAACAAACAAACAAACAAGCGAAGTCTTTCTGTAAATTACCATTTTGTCCACTCGAGCCTGATATTTCCTTCAACAGTTGACTTTTATGTCGGTTCTGAAGGTCCGGATGTCGAAAGGCTTCGGTTACAGCCGCATAGGAATTCAGAACAACTATCGTAGTCAGACCGACATGGAAAGACATGATGTCGCCATATTGGTCGGCCCAGGACGAGAAGAGTTCAAGCGGGTCCGACCTAGCATTATAAGATTTGATTTTATTTAATTTGATTTATCTATTTCCGTTTCAATCTAAACATAAATTTGAACAATGAAATGGGGGACATGCTGAGGTGTAAGGCTCATGCCCCTGAAAATTAGCTTCATAAATTGTTGATTCATAATTTTAGTTAAAAATTATATAGGACCGTATAGTACTAGTGGAAATTATTACAATGGAGTTAAATAAGAATACTTTGACAAGTTTACAATAATAAAATAATAGCAAGTTTAGATGGAAGTTCATGGAAATAAACAGTGAAGTATATCGATATTTCTGTGTAAGAAAAGTTTCAAGTTCACTCGATTTCCTTTGGCAATATTTGGGCAAGCCCAAGCCATTTCGTCCAATACGTTACCGACCGCATGAAAGACTTTAGTATATCCAATTATTGTATCAAGCTGAAAGCCTAGATAAACGGCAGACAAAATAACTTTATTTAAATTTGTGTTCATAATTGAATTGAATAATTCTAGTATAATCGTGATAATAGGCCTACTCTGTAACATACTACATATCATATAGAACATGTGTTGTGTACACACATTGTTTGTGTTATGGGCATACAGTTTGTATAAGTACATGTATATAATAATAATTTTCATTTCAAATAAAATATTAATGAAACTTAGTACTTAAAAGAAAGTATTGGATAGATCTCCTACATCAGATCTCAAACAAGTCATGGATCAGGCCTCTTAAATTCTATGGTGTATGATTTCCGGACAAAGTTACACTCTGAAGGGAGTTACATTATAGCGGCCTTTAAAACAAGCAGGTCACTTGTCAAGGTATCATTGTGTCAAGAATTCGTCCGGGATATAGTCGTTCCAGGGGCAGTTGTCAATTTGTATTCGTCCATTGAAGTTATCCGGTATGATAGTCTTGGAGGTGTGCTGAGTTATGGTTCGGGATAGACTACCTGATAAGCTTCAGAGGAACACTTTAAGGAATGGCGGTAAATAGTAGTGGTATTAACTTAATGTGTTAATGGATTGTAGGTCTACTTGTCTAGGGAGCTGTTGTCCCGATTCGGTTGCGTTCTGGAATTGTCTAAGAATGAGTTCCAAGTAATTGTCAGGGGAAATAGTCCTGCAGAATTGCCCTTACGCGATGCGAAAGGCGTTCTCGCTTAAATTGAAGATGAAAATTTGTCGTAAAACTCTTCATCACTTCTTTAAAAACTATCCAGAAGGAACTCCGAAACAATAGCCGAAGTCTCACAACTTGATTTTCATCAGGACAGCAGATGCATCATGTTTGCTAAGGGATTTTTTTTTTCTGCGGACAGTGCATTTAGGGTAGTTGTGCTGGCGCGACGAACTGTGCTGTGGATATAGTTAGAGAAATGCTTACCTGATAAGCTTCAAGGCAACGCCAAAGAATGGCAGTCCCGTGGGCCCTGGCGGTAGGTTCTGGGGTCGAGATATGATGTATCTGACAAACCACGCAACCACCAAAGCAATCCAAACCATCCATAGGAAATGCGACGATGACACTTGCCAAAGCTCCATCGCTATCACAGAACACCGTAGTCCTATTGCTGGTAAAAGACGGAAGTCATGTGTGTATATTTTGTTCCAGTAAACTGTGACTACAGAATTATGGATTAGCGAGTAATGTACAATACAGACATGTATATCACATTATGAGCGATCACGTGAGGTTTTGTCTATTCAAGCTATTCAGACTCTCGTTTCCTGTCACTATGAACATGGCGGACAAAGAAAGTTGATAAAATAAACAACCTCTCATTCTACCCTTCACAATGGTTCTGGTAGTCAAAAGAACATCCCTTCACTGCTATTATGTTTAATCATGTAGTTCCAGGTGAATATGCATGTGACACCTGTTCCACATATTTTAGATAAATTTTAGAAAATTCTTGCTAAAAAATTCGCTAAATCTCTTACAATTAATCCACACTGCAGAACTTGGCTCCCTCCTCCCAAAAGGCTAGACATTTCGCTAAGGAAAATCCCTAAGTACAATCAATTCAAATGCAAAACCAGCCGATTCCGAAATAGTCCCATCCCCTACTTCAAAGATTTACTAAACGAGAACTAGATAAATTTGTTGCCCCCCCCGACGATATGATTGATATAGTTTTCTTTATTTGCTAGGATAGTCATCCTCATTCTACGCCTTGGCCCACTCAGTCTACTCTGTACATAATTTCTTGTCATACATGCATACCTTTTGTTTAATCTTCATCTTTCTGGCCCAATCCTCTCTCTGTACTTTCTATTTATATCTCCGTTTAATTACCCTTTCCCCTTTCTCACTTTTTCTGTCTGTCTCCCTATGCTGTTTCTATCCTTCCCCATCTTCTCTTTTCTAATACTTTTTATTCATGCATGTACAATGTGCCTCATTATAGTGTTTATAATTTGCATACTTAATATTTATTATGTTCAATACAATTATGATTTAATTTACAATTGATTTCCTTGCATTACAATAAGAAGTTCTAGTAATTTTATGTCATTGCATGTTTGTATTTAAGTATTTTTCTATTGTAAATTGTACACATGTTTTCATTCAGCCTTTGGCTGCGAGGCATGTTTTAAATAAACCATTATTGAATTGAATTGAATTGAATTGAATAGGTTTGTTTGAAATTTATTCCTGCTTTCAAACTTAATACAAAAGAATCAATTATTACAGAGAAATCTATATAGCCTACATATGCATTTAAACACATAAGCCAGTTACAGTTAACTTGCAAATGAAAAGAAAGTAATTGGAAATTAACTTAAGAAACAGAATTTGAGAACGCAGGAGACCGTCGCGACGCTCACGACTGGCGACGCGTCGTCATGAGCAAGTTGCTTGATATCGACGACGGCCTAAAAAAAAAAAGAAAAAAAAAAAGAAGAAAAA
The DNA here is from genome assembly GCA_029962745.1 of Echinometra lucunter. NCBI lineage: Eukaryota > Metazoa > Echinodermata > Echinoidea > Camarodonta > Echinometridae > Echinometra > Echinometra lucunter. The sequence continues at coordinate 229,639 of JAPZVO010000024.1, read as the reverse complement.
AATGAGGCCGCTGTAACTTTCCACAGCTCAGCACATGCTCACAATTGTATTTCATGCTTTCATACACTACCTCCACAATCAGACAATGCCTTTCTTCTGCTGGTGATGCTACAGCATGTCTGACATTGCAACTCATTTTAGTTCTGGGGCCCGTTGCATAAAACTTACTATAATAGTAACTTTGCTATTATAGTAACTCTTTATGGAATACTGAATTTTGATCTGCTGTTGAGCATGGCATGTTGCTCAACAGCCAGTTAAAATTCAAAATTCCATGAAGAGTTACTATAATAGCAAAGTTACTATTATAGTAAGTTTTATGCAACGGGCCCCTGATCAGCTCTGATAATCATGATAATCAGGATAATGCATAATGACCCCACTCATTCACAAAATTTCTAAAATTTCCGAACTTACTTTTTTTTTAAAAGGACATTCATGTATAATTCAACAGAAACGAACTGCCACAAGTTTTCACTGACATGATTACCAAAGTAGTTTCATACATAAATACCCAACTAGACAATCTAACCGTTCCCACCTTCCCCGTACTCACACTCTTTTTGCACTCAAAACCGTCTCCTTCTACGGCCTGAAATACTTCAACTCACTCAGCAGCGACATAATCAACTCCCAAAGTGTAAAATGTTTAAAAAGTAAGCTGAAAAAATCTTCCAACATTGAAGTAAACTCAAACTGAGCGAGCAAGACCCACCCCTCACGCCCTCTCCCTCCCTCCCTCCCTCCTTCTGTGTTCTTCTTTCCCTTACTCTTCCCCTCTCCCCTTTCCCTCACACACAGACACACCTACTTTCTTTCACCTCCTCCCTCTTCCATCCTCCTACCCTCTTCATTATCTTTTTGTTTTCATACCATTCAGTACTTTCATTTTACTTTTACACTTCATTTTTTATGTGGGTTGAGGCAATCGGCCATCTATACCTCTACCCACTTTGCCCTATTACCTTTTGTTCGCTTCTCCCTAATGATGCTTCAAGAAATGAAGCAATCATGATTAAGTTATTCATTTAAATTCCTGGACATGTAAATACAAGCTCTGTTTTTTTATCATGTCCAACTGCTTTCAAGATATTTTATCAGTTGGGTCAGCAATTGTTTTGATATTTGATTAATGCGCCCAGATCTACGGAAAATTGTTCTATTCTTGTAATATTGTAATTATTTTATGTTATGCACTGCAGTATTATATGATTGAAAACAGACGATAGATCCGAATCTGAACCCACACTACGTCAAAATATTTATGTATTCTCCGGTGACAGAGAGGGTACTATATTGTTCGGGGCTACGCTCCTCAAAAACAGTGTTATTCCCGCCGCCACCTCGGAATCCATAATTTCAACCAGAGCCTCTCAGTACAAGATATTTTGTTTACTCTTTGAAAAATAATGGCCTCCTAAATTTGACCTTGAATGAAGTACGCATTACTTCTAACAAATATATATCAATATATCAAAGTACAATAAAACGACTTTAATCAGTCAATATCAGGTGAGGTCAACTCATGTTAGTTCTGGGGCCCGTTGCATGAAACTTACTATAATAGCAACTTTGCTATTACAGTAACTCTTTATGGAATACTGAATTTTGATTGGCTGTTGAGCATGGCATGTTGCTCAACAGCAAATTAAAATCCAGAATTCCATGATCAGGATAATGCATAATAACCCCACTCATTCACAAAAAATCTAAAATTTCCGAACGTATTTTTAAAAGGACATTCATAAATAAATGAACAGAAACGAACTGCCACAAGTTTTCACTGACATGATTACCGCCACCTCGGAATCCATAATTTCAACCAGACCCTCTCAGTACAGGGTATTTTGTTTACTCTTTGAAAAATAATGGCCTCCTAAATTTGACCTTGAACGAAGTACGCATTACTTCTAGCAAATATATATCAATATATCAAAGTACAATCAAACGACTTTAATCAGTCACTATCAGGTCAGTCTTGCAATGTATACATGCACAAGATCGCCAGTAAACTTTGTAATGTATTTCGCTGATAAAAGAACAGTTGAAGCAGAAATGAAGTATTACAGCTACAACTACAGGACATCTTTATTTTTTGTACTAGCGAACGGTCTACAATAATAACATGGAGTTTTGGCAGATAGAGCCATCACATTGGCTTTTGACGGTTGGGATTTCTTTGGTGGTTGCGTGGTTTGTCAGACACATCATATCTCGACCCCGAAATCTACCACCGGGGCCTACTGGACTGCCATTAATTGGTGTTGCTCTTAAGCTGATCGGGTAGGTTATCCCCAGAACATTACCACCAGACAACTCCGGATCCAGGGGGGGGGGGGGGGGGGTGTTTCACAAAGACTAAGACCGACTCAGATCACACTAACTACAGCCGGCCATTCATGCCACAGTTGTTTTTTCACTATCGCTTTCTCAAGGGATGTGAAAATCATGGGCACAAATTTCACCTTTCTTGTTTTCTTCATAAGACTGATCTATAAGAAATGTCAGATCAACAGATTTGTGAATTGTGACTACGATTTTCAATGTATGAGAGACCCGCGGTGAAAAAAATCACATGTTGCATGAACGGCCAGCCTTAGTTAAGTGTGATTTCAGTCATTCTTAGTCTTTGTAAAAGACTTTCACCCCGGACAACTCTCATCAATGACTATTTCCCGACAACTCCTCTGAGACAGCTACATCAGATATCCCCTTGATTAAATTATTATGCCACTACTGTGTGGGTTGAGTGTGCGTGTGTGTGTGTGTGTATTTTGTGTGTGATTGGCATTTTACAAACATATATCAATCAGATATGACAATTTACGTCTAGTGCCCACCGACCGGTAGTGTCACCATCCGAGAGACGTAACTCAGTCTCGAACTTGGGTCCGCTGAATCAATAACTTCCTCTGGATTACAAGCGCTTGCCACAAGACCAAGTTGAAACTTATGACGTAGGCTATATTCCAGGGCGACTAACACCGACATATTACAGCTTGGGCATATTAGTGGGATGTTTCACATAGGTTTAAGTTTGGAATGCCCAAATCATGAGTAAATTTACCCTTGATGTTTTGATCTAAGAGCGACTTCGTGTAACAGATTGAGCCAGCCAAAGTAAATTAGACTTATTCTAATATGGACCTTGTGAAATCGCATGTACGATTGACTATTTAAGCGCGATTTATGTGAAACATCTCACTAGACCACTTTTGGAAAACAAATTATATTCAAATCAGTTAAGTTGTCAAACTGTTCAGCAGGGCATCCACATTAGAAAATAATCAATTCAACTTTTCTCAATTTTTCTCTCGCCGACTCAAGCCGACTCAAGCCTCCTCATCTCTTCACCAACTCAGTCCTCTCACCTCTCCTGGTTTACAGTCCTTTTTTAGGACTTCACCCAGTTTTCGAAAGATACTCTGCCCTCCAATTTTCCTGCTTTCTCGCCTCTCTATTTCACCTCCATCTCTATCCACTTTATCTATAGTTCCTTAGGACTTACCACATGGTGAACCGTAAACCCTTTCTACGAATTTTCTCAATTTTGTTGAATAGCCACTATTAAGCCAGACTCCTTTCTCAAGTTTCCAGTGATGTGTCCGAGTCCAGTCAGTCCGAGTCCTAGTCCAAGTCCGAGTCCAGCCTTCCGAGTCCGAGTCCGAGTCCGGCCTTCTGAGTCCGAGTCCGGCATGTCCAAATCTGAGTCCGAGTCCGGCACATGTGCAAATGTATTACATCCCAATTAGAAAAACCAGTTAAAACCATTTGGATTTTCAACTGGGTAAACTGGAATCAACTGGTACCAGATAAATCCATTTGACGGAACTGGTAGGCTATATGTGCCAGTTTGTTCAGCTGGTTTCAACTGGAAATTACTTGTTCACATTAGACACCAGTTTATTCCAGTTGAAACCAATGGAATAAATTGGCAGACTCTGAAACTTGCCAGTCAATTCCAGTTGAAACTAGTGGAATAAACTGGACAGATTTTATACCAGTTCAAAACCACTGGACACAACTGGCAGATTTACCTTTCGATTCCACCTGAAAGCAATTAAATAAACTGGCATATTAAAATACACAAGTTGATTCCAGTTGAAACCAGTTGGAAAGTTCTCAGTTTGATTGAACTGGTTTCAATGGGTTTTATTAGTTTTAAGAGGAAATAAACAAAGTTGGATGAATTAAAACCATTATTTTTTCCATTTGTAAAATCGTAGGATATATCCCACTGTTGAAACCAGACCTGGAGCTAATATCCAGTTTAAACCATTTCCAGTTGAAACCACTATATTTAACTGGTGACTGCCAATTGTGGAAACCCGGAGAAAACTACCAGTTGAATACCAGTTGAAACCAGTTAATTTGCAAAAGTTACTATTGGATTTGTGCAGATTCATATTGTAATGTAATATATTTGAATTTTCAGCATATTTCTTAATCACTAATTATTTAGTCTTGTGTAATGCATTTCCAGAATACAAAGAATGTAAAATCAACAATCATTATGACATTCCATCAACTTTTATCAGTAACATCAATTTGTATCAGTAACAAAAAAATACTAACAAGAACTAAAAGTGCATTCATTTATACACAAGTATATTATGAATAGACTTGTCACGTCACTATTATGTACATGCAAGTCTTCTTGCCCTTTACATTAATTGGACAGACTGGAGGCAAACCAGTATTTCCATAAAGTTGTCATTGTACATTGCACTAACAAACATGATTAGAACAATTAGTAATGTATATTGGTACCATTTACCAATTAAGTTTCAAAAGTGGAAGCTTATTGGTTGTAACTGATCATAACTGATTCCATTTGGTATTCAGGTAAAGAATCCAGTAAGGACCAGTTCAAACAACTGGAACTAGTTCCAGTTGATACCAGTTAAGTGAACTTGTTTCAATATGGAAATTGGTATACTGGTCCTATTGGTATCAGTTGATTCCATTTAAGTGAACTGGCTTCAATATGGAAATTGGTATACTGGTCCTAGCCGATACCAGTTGATTCCAGTAAAATAAACAGGTTCCAATATGGACACTGGTATACTGGACGTAACTGGTACCAGTTGAACCAATAATTCCAACTGGTAGGACCTACCAGTTGACAACTGGTATTCCAACTGGGACCATCAGTTGAAATTTCTCAATTGGAAACCAGTTGATTCCAGTATACCAATTCCCATATTCAATTGGTATACTGGAATCAATCAGCTGGTTCACTTAACTGGTACCAGTTCCAGTTGCCTTGATCTGGGCCTCATAAACTTTTTTTTTAAACCTGGGATAGGAATCAATTACAAATCAGTTTCTTATTCAAAATATCTGTACTTACTAAAGAATCAATTCAAATGAATCAACAATCATTGAATTAAAGAATATTAAAACACAAAATAAATGCAAGACGAAAGTATGTAGACCTAGTTGACTTTAGCTTGTGTCCAAATATGATAAGCTTTTATTGCCAAGACATGTTCTAACAGTTCAATCAAATCCAGAAAAAATCTTGGCAAATCAGAAATAAAACAACCGGAAAAGCAATACGCTGAAGAAAATGGTTCAATAGTTCAGACAGTTCTATGACGGTAGTCCAGATTCTGCACGATTTTTTTCCCATCCATCTTAAACAGGCACACATCATGTGGCGCTATATGCCCTCAGACCGCGATACTCGTACCTCACTGATTCACTTTCTGGGAAAACGGGTGTGTGTAACACCGATTTCGCTGAAATTTATGCAAGTGATTCGATATTTGAAAATATTGTGGGAAATTTTGATGAAATTTCGGCAAGTGGAAAATAAAATATCCGCTTGGATACAAAACCGCACTCGTGCCGGACTCGTCGCCGAGTCATCGAGTCATAGGCCTCGAGTCCGAGTCCGAGTCCGAGTCCGAGTCCGGCCCAAACGGACTCGAGTCCGGACTCGAGTCACACATCACTGCAAGTTTCTGTCTTCTCATGCAGTTCTGTACCTCTAACACTACAGTCCAACAACCCTCACACAAAAATATCCTCCCAGTTAGACACACCCAACTTTTTCCTACTCTATGCTACATTTTGGAATGCAATGCACCTGAAAAGAGGACAAGCACAAGTGACCTAAAAGACCTAACAATATAAAAGCCAGCACAACTGGGAATAATACAACTGGTATGACATCCATGTACAATTACACCTGTAATGCCTACCAAAGTCATATCACTACAACTTTTTTTTTTTGGAATCCATAAATCATACCATTTTGTACAGTCACTGGGCCTGTATTATACAAACATTGTTATTTTTAATTCCAGCATGTCATATTCATACTGTTTTTTTGTTGTTGATCGTTCTTACTTTATTTGTAAAAATTGAAAATTCCATTTTTTATAAGAATTCACACATTTGCTTATCAAATTTACCAATGCAAATACATATTAATTGGAAAGGATAAACCTAAATACCAGTCATGTTAGTAAGCATAGATTTCTGTATTTTCGTTTGATGGCTTTAAAATTTTGTATTTTTGTGGCTATCCTGATAGCCACAGAGCGGACCTGCTGACTCTTTATTCGTCTTGGGCCGACAAATATGGCGACATCGTGTCCTTCCGGGTCGGTCCTAAGGTGACAGTTCTTTTAAATTCGTACGAGGCTGTAACTGAAGCCTTCAAACATCCCGATCTCCATAACCGGCCTAGGAGTCAACTAATGAAGGAAATATCCGGAGCTGGGCAAAATGGTAAGTTAAAGAAAGGAGTTTGAAGAAGTGGAGTCCCAGCTGGCAACAAATCATTTCAAGCAGCTGTCCCTTTCTAAGGTTGCACAATAGAATCTACAGGTGTGCTGTTGCCTTTGATGTCCGTGGTTCGATGCCGCCAACATCATGGGAAAGCTTGAGCAAGGAGTTTTAAAGCTGGAGTCCCAACAAGCAAAAAATGATTTCAAGCAGTTGTCCTTTTCTAAGGTTGCCCCATAGAATCTACAGTGTGCTGTTTCCTTTGATGTCCGTGGTTCGATGCCGCCAACATCATGGGAAAGCTTGAGCAAGGAGTTTTAAAGCTGGAGTCCCAACAAGCAAAAAATGATTTCAAGCAGTTGTCCTTTTCTAAGGTTGCACAATAGAATCTACAGTGTGCTGTTTCCTTTGATGTCCGTGGTTCGATGCCGCCAACATCATGGGAAAGCTTGAAGTAGTGATTTTGTCATAAATAAAATATCGTTAATTAATTAACAGAGAAAAAAATGAACAGATGATAAAATATGAATACAAAAGCCTAACTGTGTCCAGAAATCTGCGTATGTCGCATGATAACAGTTTTAATTTGTGAAAAATAGTAAAATTTTACAATCCTAAAACTCGCAATTTCACACTTTTCCGATTACTTGCGGCAAATGAAAATGAAAAGGGAATTTGTTAAAGTACAGTTATTTATGATGTTACATGTCAGATTAGTGCCTACACATGCCCAGTTGAGTAATTTTGATTCATATTTCGCTTGCCTCATGTAAAGGTAAGCACCGTGTACTGCTCGTATTATAATGAGCAGGGGCGTAGCTAGACCTTTTTCCGTGGGGTGGGGGGGGGGGGGTGTAGAGCCCACTGATTACCGACAAACATTGTCACCGATTACCGACGACCAACGTCTATTACTTAAACCGTCTAAAACCCATGGGGAACTTTCATTTGTGTGCCTCTATCACATTTTCCTTCGTCTCTCCTACACATTTTCCTTCAATTTCAACCAGATTTGGTGGTTTTTATATGAGCGAGCAAACTGAGGAAGGAAATGATGCTCCTTTTTATTTTAGAAGTGATGATTCTTCATCAAAATACGAGATGGGCCTATACGATATTTAAATTATAAATTTGGTCACACCGCCTGCAGAATTCATTCGCTTTCCCCCAAACATTCTGTGTCTAAATATTATACGAGCGAGCGCAGCGAGCGAGAAAAAACAATACACACTCTTTGTCATGGCATTCACGAGACGACTTGGATAAATCTGACGTATTTGCTCATTAGCATACGGACTTGCGGACTGACTGTATTTTGTCATAAAAAATACAATTTGAACAATAAGATATCTGAAACATAGCCTATTCGGTCACCTCACTTGCAAGCAAGGAAAAATATATATACTCTTTATCATTGTAGAAGTGATAATTCTTCATCAAAATATGCGATGGGCCTATTAGATATCTAGATTATTTTTGTCACCTCGCTTGCCGAATTCTTCCGCTTCCAAAAACTGTCCTGTATCTAAATATGATACGAGCGGGCGAAGCGAGCGAGGAAAAATATATATACTCCTTTTCATGGTTGAGGTGATTATTCTTCATCAAAGTACACGATGGGCAGAAAGATATCTAAATTATATATTTAGTCACCTCGCTTCCCGAATTCGCTTTCAAAAACTACGCATCTGCAAGGAAAATCCAGTTAAGCGGATGCCTGACATGGCATCCAACTGGCGGCATCCAACATGGTTCAAAGGGAATGAGTTAGATGTGACTCCAGCTCTGGAAACTCCTTGCTCTTACTAGCTCACTAATGACTTACACGAAATCTGGAGCATTTCTTTGGGGTGGAGCTTAGCAGGTTGAAAGATTATTTCAAAATTGTAAAAGAATCTATGAAACATGTTAAGATATTATTTTGAATAACAAACTATGAGTTGTATGCAACCCTGCACATCAAACGGAACCAACTTGAATTTTGGTCGCATTTTGGTTGTAGGGGCCTTTTAACAGGAAGTCCCCTGACCATTATGTTCGTTGTTATGAAAAGCAGACCAATTTTTAAGAGAAACAGATCAGTGCATGCTTGACATGGAAAACTTGGTAAGGAATAAGAAATTCAGGAACAGTAACTTGTATAAACTCTAAAAACTAAAATGTTAAATCAACATTTAAAAGGGTGGAGGAGTGACTACATTTTCAAAATAGTAGATTAATTCTTTGAGCATGCTGAATTTAACACAGTAAAGTTTGGAATCCAGCATGTATATTGTTGAATCTAGCATGTTCAAGGTGTTAATCTTCCGTTTTGAAAATGAAGTCACTTCTCCACCCTTTTAAAAGTTGATTTAACATTTTGGTTTTTAGAGTGTGTGATAAAATACAAATTAGCAGTTTTGTGATGTATTTTAGTACCTCCCCCGTTTACTTTGTACTGAAAATTCCACAAAAGTCATATGGTTGCATGAAAATAACATGTCACACTTTTAATTGTTACGGTTGTAGGTGTACTCTTGTCTCAAGGGGAGACCTGGAGAGAACAACGGAAATTCGTCCATTCTGTCTTCCGAAGCCTCGGGGTCGGCAAGAGAAGCTACGAAGAAACTGTGGCCAGAGAAATGGATCACCTAGGTGATGCCATCAAGGAAAAAACGGGGTCCCCTTTCGACCCCAGCGTCCTCTTTGGAAAGGCTGTATCAAACATTATATGCTCGATAGTTTTCGGAACGCAGTATAGATACAGTGATACAGACTTTCAAAAGGTAAGTTATTTCAAGATTTGACCTAAGAGAAGAGAAAGAGATAGAGATGTAGATAGATAGATAGATAGATAGATAGAGAGAGAGAGAGAGAGAGAGAGAGAGAGAGAGAGGGGGGGGGGGGAATTATATTGACCTGTACAGGAAAAAAGGACGACTACCCTTTGCCCCACTCATAGGGCCAAACGTGTGTGGGACTCAACATTCACCGTTGCATCGGTGACAACCCACTTCACCGAAGGCCCGCGATGCCGAAAATAGCAAATTGTAATTTATAATATCACATATCCTGTGCCAGAAGGAAACCTAATTAGGGCAGCGGAAAGTTTTACAATAAAGGTGTGGGACAACCGGAAAAGAGTACTAAACATGCTAAAGGAGACATAATTATTTCATATACCGACAGCGCATTATTTGTGATGAAGGAAAATACTTTACGAGAAAAGTCGGTCTCGCGGGCCTTCGGTCAAGTGGGCGGACCCCGTTGTAGCAGTCAAAAAACAGACAACGAAATTGCCCTAAGCAAGATTTAATTTCCCTAAATTTGCTAAATTATCTGATTCAGAGACTCTTCAACTCTGGATATGCCAGAAACTTGGGGATTCAGAGTTGAAAATTAGATTTTAAATAATTATTTTCCTCTCATGTGTGATTTTCTACCAAGCCAACACGCCTGTTAATACAAACAAAAGCTATTGAAGCTCTTTCCAGGGTAATTACTATCAGTACCATCTTATCTCAGATAAGCTTGTACATGTACCGTGTGTCTAAAAAAAACGTAACACTTTTGAAATGGTTGCCAAATTGAGCATATATTATTTCATGAAAAAATGTCAATATGTATGGAAAGCTAATGGACCAACCTTTCATATGAAATGAAAAAATTGAAAAAAAAAATCATGCTTCGATGAACAGGGTTCACTTAAGTTAGAGGTTTGAAAATGGGCCTGCGCAGGATTTTTCCTTCCAATTTTGGACAGGTATAGCATACAAAATAAATTTGATATGAGATATTCATGATCGATGGATTAAGAGTTAAAAGGATGTTTTGAATACCAGTCCTTTCTCTCTGTCATTTATCAATCCCCAAACACCACCCATGCCGGTACCCTTACTCAATCGGTACTTTGAAAGCCGTGATATTCAGTCAAGAAGAAAAGATAGCCATGTGGACTATGAACTGATTACTTTTGTCAGATCTTTCATTTTAAGATGAACAAAGCAGTTGTAAATAAGAAAATAAATAAAAGAAACATGAACATCTTTAAAAAAAAAAGATTTAACTTGTTTTTGTCATATCTGCCCTAATGTGTGTGTGTGTGTGTGTGTGCGCGCGCGCGCGTGGGTGTATGTGTACGTGCGTGTGTGTGTGTGTGGTTTGTGTGCGTGTGATAATTGGTTTGAGCAATTGCTTGATGGAATTAATGTTTCAGTGATTTATCGATTGATTTCATTGATCAAAATGAGTGACTGGTTAATAATTTGATTATTAATGGAAAAAAAATGATCCACCAAACTTTCAGAAGAAAAGTGATAAAAAAGGAAGGAGTAGGTGAGAGGATAGGAAGAAGGTTGTATGTGTGTGTGTGTGTGTGTGTGTGGGAGGGGGAGGACAGTGGGTTGCGTAATGTTAATTATGATTTGGAATATTTCAATTTAGCCAATTCTCATTCATCCTTAATCCCGTTCACATCTACCAGATCAATGATACAATAAGATGGGAGTGGAAGTGTGTGTGCGTGTGTGTGTGTGTGTGGGGGGGGGGGGGTGGGCGGTGGTGTTTCGGGATTGATAAATAACAGAGAAAAAGGAATGGTATTCAAGGTATTCAAAATATCATGTTGATCCATCGATCATGAATATCTCATATCGACCTTATTTTGTAAGCTACAAGTAACTTACCTGTCCAAAATTGGAAGGAAAAATCCTGCGCAGGCACATTTTCATACCTCTAACTTAAGTGAACACTGTTCATCGAAGCATGTTTTTTTTTCCAATTTTTCATATCATATGAAAGGTTGGTCCTTCAGCTTTCTATACATATCGACATTTCTTCATAAAATTACATATGCTCAATTTGGCAACCATTTCAAAAGTGTTACGTTTTTTTTGAGACACACAGTATAAGTGCCTTTGCCTGAACTCCAGTTGTTCCCTGAATACCAGCACAGCCAGTAAATCGCGGAGATTTCTTACTTTGTAACACAAGTGTGATGCGCTGCACATATTTTCTGTAGATTATAATACCCAGAATCTGAGTTACGGGTAAGAATAGATGTTTATTACGAGCATGTTTTTTAAATTTTTTTTTATTGAAAACAAAATTAAATAACAAACATTGAAAACAGAACTTAACAACATAATACATTTTTCACATACTTGCCTGTGTAAAAAAAAAAAAATCACCAATGTGGCAATAATTATGTTCGTATTCATTCAACACGACAAAAAACTACTTTCGAAAAGTCAACTTAAGTGCAATTTCTAAAGCCGATTGTACAGCCCGTACAAATCATATTCGGATTACGTAATAAGCAATTGTAAAGTCCGCAAATTTCTAAAGGTGATAGGGCAATTTCACACATCGACGGTTTATGGCGGTTCAGTGATTCGCCGTGCTCCGCCAGGAACGGTGTTAACACCTCACACAAATCCTAGTCATCCGTCATCCATCCGCCATGAACCCTGAGAACCCTGAGAACCGCTGAAAAAATTATACATGTTCAATTTTTAATGACGGTCTTGGAGTTTTGAAATGGACGTGTTCACAACGCCGTTCACCGTGTAAAGAACGCCAGCCTCCGTGTTGGCATCGCAAGATCCATGATAACACCGTGTTACACCGCCAGTCATACATTCCTCCTGTTTGCTAGGTAACGAAGGGTGCTTGATATTTTGAGTCCTCGTCAGCAACAAAATGAACTAATTTCAGCCTGCATCGGAGGCTCCGTGTTGACTCTGCCGCCTTCCTGGTATGTTCCCGGGCTTTCCGCCAAAGTCCGGGTTACTGCCGGGATAAATCGTGTTGTCGCCGTGTCCACATCGTGTTTAGAACGTATTCACACCGCGTTTAAAGGCTTTCCGCCATCGTTTAGGACAGTTCAGGGCGGTTCTCAAACCGCCGTTAACCGCGGTGTGAAACCCCCTTAAGTTGATTTTCAAGTAGTCTTTATCGTGCTTTTCACCCTTTCTTCTTAGATTCAAAACTTGGTTAACCAAAACGTGAAGTTGTTTGGAAGCGGAACGTGGGTCCTTTTTCTTCCATTGCCAGGAATTTCGAAGATTCCTTTGCGTAACATCCGGGCCCTTGTTTCGAACACAAGGCAGCTGAACGCTTTTATCAGGAACAAGATCGAACATCATAAGATGACCCTCGACCCTGAACACCCAAGAGATTTCGTCGATCAATATCTCATCATGATGAATGAAACAAAGGTAAATTTTTTATCTAATGATTGTTTTGAGAGCGAAAAGTGCGTCAACTCTTTGCAATGTGAAACGAGTTAACGTCTGTGACACTACTTCGGCTCACATGACGCGCTATTTACTTGACGCTAGTCACTGACACTGGATGGAGTCCATGGAGGTAATCACTATGAACATGGCGGACAAAGAAAGCGGACAAAATAAACAACCTCTCATTCTACCCTTCACAATGGTTCTGGTAGTCAAAAGAACATCCCTTCACCGCTATTATGTTTAATCATGTAGTTCCAGGTGAATATGCATGTGACACCTGTTCCACATATTTTAGACAATCGCAGTGAAGGGGTGTTCTTTTGACTACCAGAACCATTGTGATGGGTAGAATGAGGGGTTGTTTATTTTGTCCGCTTTCTTTGTCCGTCAAGTTCATAGTGAATTACACAAATCCGGCCACAGATAACAATATAGAACGCCTGGGACATTATCTGTGACTCGCTGATTAAAAAATATAAATTCAGAAAATCCCCCCATAGATTGTGAATAATGATTTTAAGCTTGGAGTTAGCTTCATTATCGATCTTTCACTGAGTAAAATTTCAACATTGACAAGCTATGGGAGGTTTTTTGATGTTTTTTTGGTGAAATTTTTAAAATACCTCAGTCAAGGGAGAGCAGTTGACTTTGTACGCGTTTCATAGCAGTCGTCACAGTCAGAGGGAACTTCATGAAGTCGATGTTCCTTGGAACTCAACGTTCCCTCTTACAAAGGAGTCTCCGTGAATGGGTCTTAGAGTGTGGGAAGTGCTCCAATATGCAATGTCCAAACACAATTTATGCAAATTTTCTGGCCCAGTTTCGCATGGAACCTATATCTAATAAAAATATACATTTTTGTTTAGAGCGTCTGTTATCAATTCCCAGTTTGCTAATACTAAATCTTCTCATTCGGAGAGGGGAGAGGGATAGAGGGTGAGGGCTTCGCCTCCTCGTCATCACTCTAAAACCCTTTCCTCCTACCTCGCCCTGATCCTTCCTCTCCGATTGTAGGGAAAACACCTCTCCCGTCTTTTCAATCTTCACTGCCGGCAAGTATGTTGATGTTTCGTTTCTGGCCATCCAATTCAAATGCTGAAAATATATTCATACTTAGAACCGAATTTCTTGCATAATCCAAAGAGCTATACTTTTCTCACTAAGAATAAAAAGTTTAGTCGTGTATACCTCAAATGCAACATTAACAGCACTTTTTGGGGTCAGTCTTGCACCTTAGAAAAAGGTGCTTTTGTACTTGTTTGCCCCCAGAAATGCCCATCTGCACCCTTAAAAGGTGCAATTTTGCACTTTAAAGGGTTCAGACATTTTTGCATTCAAAAGGGGAGCAGACTTGCACCATCCCTAAAGGGTATAACTCAGCCCCCTTAAGGGGTGCAATATATAGCTCACTGCAACTTAATGATGAGTAATGCTTCTTTGAGTGCAAAATTGCCCCCGTAAAGAAGCTCCTAGTGTTGCGTTTGAAGGGTGCAAAATTGAACCTTTTATTCGTGGTGTGTTTAATCATCTCAAACTAGGGAACGAATTCCACATTCAACTGGGTGAATATGGAATCGGCCATCAGAGATCTCTTTATCGCTGGCACGGAGACCACGACTACCACTTTGAAGTGGTCTATCCTCTTCATGATCGCCTACCCTGACATTCAGTCACGTGTACAGGATGAGCTTGATCATGTGATTGGCAGGGATCGTCTCCCCAAGCTTGACGATCGCAAGAATCTCCCTTACACGAGTGCTGTATTAATGGAGGTAAAATTAATGAATTTAACTTCAGTAGTTTATGATTGATGGTAGCCAAGCTGCGTCTTGGGTACAACTGGAATGTGAAGAATGAATCTGAAGAAACTTACCATACTATGCTGTGAGTTAGCTGTAAAGAATGATGAAAAGATATAAAGGATGTTATATACCGCATGTCAAGAATCTAGGCCTCTGATTTGTCATATCTGCCGACATAAAGTTTACTACAGACCGAGGGACTTAAAGCGAAAATAATCTGCCATAACTAGAATCTGTGCAGTTGTTTGGTTTACCGAAGCAACTGCGACGTGTCTATCAAGGGAGGAAGTGAGGTTGAATCATCGGTAGGGTCTGACCTACAACAACCATTTCCAATTCATTTTTCACTTAAATAAAAATATCACGAACGATGTAAACGTGTCTTTATCGTTGATGTATGACCAGTCATTAAACAATTGGGTTCTCAAGAATGTAAAGAAGGCATTTCTTTAATCGGTTAATATTAGCGAGTTTTTGCAACTGTGGACGAAACTATGGTGGCCCTGAAGTACGCTCGACAACAGGTTATGAGCGACGTGAATTTCGCATCCCAGGTCCTGAATTTCGCGCCACGTGTCGTGAATTTCACGACTGGGATGCAAAGTTCGCGCAATGGGTCATGAATTTCGCATCGCAGGTCGTGAATTTCGCGCCACGGGTCATGAATTTCATGACCCGGAATGCGAAGTTCAGGACCTTGGGATGCGAAATTCACGTCGCACATGACCTGTTGTTTAGCGTACTTCAGGGCCACCATACGAAACCGCTAGTCGATCGTGTCGTGCGCGCATGCTCATATCAGAAGAACAAACATTTTTACGTAAACTAATCGCTGATTATCTGGCTACTCAACCATGTCAACTGCATCTTATATCGAGAACGGAGGCGGTTGTGGTCAAGAAGCGTTCTCGTTTTCAACAGAACGGGAGTTCTTCGGTTTTGATCATTTGAGCATTTGTTCTTCGGGCCCGGTCTTTGGATTGCAGAATGCGCACATGACACGCTCGACTAGCGGTCGCGTCAAGGTTGAACAAACTCTGTATTGTCGGTCTAGTGAATTCAAGAAAAAGACAGGAAGACCCATGCCCATAAGGCTGAAATTTAAAGTCCGATCTCGAGGCCACATTTTTAGTTTTGGCCTTGGTGTCGGTTACAGTCACGTGTACAAAACAATATGTTTCAGGGCATAATTATTTTTTCTTTGGTTCATGCTTTAGGCGCAACGCAAAGGTTCTGTCGTCGCGCTTGGTGCACCTCACATAGCGGCCACAGAGACTGAGGTCAGGGGTTACACTATTCCAAAGGGCGCCACCATCATTTCCAATCTCTACAAGGTGTTGAACCGAGATGACTTGTGGGAAGATGCTGATGTTTTCAGACCTGATAGGTTCATTGATGAAAACGGCAAGCTCATCAAAAGGGAAGAATTGATATTTTTCAGCACTGGTACGTTCAAATTAATAATAAATGATGAGGGATCAAAATGAAAGTCCGGGTATTCATACACACAAACTACGCGCCTTTGAGTTTTATCCTCTGTGACTTACCAAGGAAACGATTGCTGAATCTTTTTCACTGTGTGTTTCTTAAGGCATGTATAGGCTACGTAATGTTATGAAGCTTATGCATATTCATGTGATATTGATGAATCGGTGCGCACGTGCAGTGGCGGGCGCCGGAATAAATGTGAAATCATATCATTTTGTGAGTAATTTTCTGTTGCTTTATCTTGGTGTGAGGCTAAATTGAATGTCTTGGTGCCCCCTCCATTGACAGTATATAGGCTGGAAATAGCTGTATCTTGATCTCCTTATCCTGCCTTCAGTCTCCTTTTTAGACCACTCCCTCTCACCCTCAGCTCCTCCTCCCTTCCCCCGGACCTTCCCCTCCCTCAACCCACCCGATACTGTCTCTTTAACGATTAATCCTTACCATGTTATATGTATGGTAACCATCTTCGGGTGCTATATCTCTTTCAGGCCGCCGTGTGTGTTTGGGAGAGCAGCTAGCCCGGATGGAGACCTTTCTTGGTTTTACTAGTCTCCTCCACAGGTTCACCTTCAAGAAACCAGACGGCTCACCACCTCTGTCTTTCGCCGGAGTCCTCGGCGGCACCAGAGACACCGTACCGTACCTGACGTGTGCCACCCCAAGAGTGTAAAATGAGCCTTAATCATTTCCCTTTTCAAAGGGCTGCTTCTTAATAAGATCCATCAAAGTGTTCATTAGTTTTCAACTTGGGTTTGATTCGGTTTGATTTTCCGAAATATTAAAAAAGATATCAAATACAAACAGATAAAACAAAGAGATGTTCACATAAACAAATTTGTAAATCAAAGTTCCAAATTAAGCACGGCTGGAAAGCTCTATGCAGAGACATTTTTAAAAATGACTCTGTTCTTCCTAAATGTCTAGATGCCATTCTCACTATGCCTTTTGTCTCTTTTAATTCACCCTCTATTTTGTTTTCTCATTTTCACCTCTATCCATTATGGTATCTCACTCTCTCTTTCCTGCCTCTCTGAATTTCTCTTCTTTCTCTCAGTTTATCTCTCAGCTTCTTGGCTATCTCTCTCTGGGTTTCTCCTCTCCCTCTTTCGGTTTCTCGTCTCTCTCAATTTCCTTTGCTCGGTCTCTCTTCCTGTTGTTTTCTGCCCTTTTTAACATATTCTGTCTACCTCTCTCTCCTCTTCATTCATTACACATTATGTTCAATGTAAGCATTCCTCGTCTTATCGCACTCTTTCTTTCTGCACTCTTCAAACATCCATTTTGGGTAATCTTTTATAACTGGTCCGTGGTGGTTAGCCCATATGTGTCAAGTTGAAGTTTTATGTTGCTCCGAAGGTAAGAAATATATTGTCCCTTTCCGTATGTGTGGTCTTGCGTCTTATGTCGTGTATCCTTTTGTTTTTGAATATATTGTTATTAAATGATACTGTGATATTTATGTTTGGAAACCTGAATTGCAAAGCTTCACTTTCTCATGTGCCATCCACAAGTATACTTTCTATTCCATTGATATACTGTACATATTGAATTTATGTCCAAAGTTTGTATCATACTTAATTGTTGGTTCTCCGTGATAGTAAAGATTTGGTTATGTGAAAGCTTTTTGCCACATTTTATCTGCTGTTGAGGAAATAAATGAAACGGATAAGATGATGAATAAAGAGCCTTCTACAAATTTGCATGCTATTCAAAAGAGTTATATCTTGATAAAATACCATTTACATTTGTATTATGTATTTCAAAGACATGTAATGTAATTTGAAAATAATCAACCTTTTATTGCAACCATACATGTAGGTCAAATTTTGTACAAAGGAATAAAAAAAAATGGTTGACAAT
The DNA here is from genome assembly GCA_029962745.1 of Echinometra lucunter. Classification (NCBI taxonomy): domain Eukaryota; kingdom Metazoa; phylum Echinodermata; class Echinoidea; order Camarodonta; family Echinometridae; genus Echinometra; species Echinometra lucunter. Next base: position 211,527 of record JAPZVO010000024.1, on the reverse strand, counting down.
ATATATTTAACAATAAAATTACAAAGATTGGGAAAATTCTTACCATCTGGGCATCAAATCTGACTATCAAATCCCACCAAAAAGTCTCAAAAGAATTCATATTTCATATTTCAAGTCTGGATTTTGCACCCTTTCACAAAAGTTACTTTTACTTGTTCAAACGTGAATTTTAAGAATCAGACTTTTTTATGAGATGAATAATAATGTGAAAAGATAAATCATGTAGAAATACCAGTTTTACAGATGGAATGTTATGCGACGAATTATCAGATGAATATTCCATGGTTTAAAATACAGAGGTGAAATTATTTTCCAGTTTTCTTTCAAAGGCTGCCAGTGTTAATTTCTGTACGGTCACTAGAAATGTAAATATGATGAATAAATGTGTTAACACAAACAGAGCGTCTAGCCACTACATATCTGGAAATTTTTGTATGATATTTGATAAAATGGTAAATCAGAGAGTGCATCAATAGAAATATAACATACGCACAGTAATAGACAGTTATGGCACTTTCACGTAGTTTCATAAAAACGGTCAGTGGCATATTTTCTTCAGCCAGAACCCAGAGGAAGTATGCTAATACTTGCTCAACACCATAGATTTTCAGCATGTTTAACAAATGGGCCCATTGTTTAATACAATGGGCACCTAATTCATATTGATATCATCGGTCATTGATCAATGGTCCGTATATATTTCTTGACACGACCAACTCACATTGCACAAGAAGTCATTCAACAAACATTATATGCTTATAACAAAAATGAATTAAAATGAGCCAAAGGCCCGTTTGCAAGAAGAAGAAGAAGAAAAAAAAAACGGGCCCTATATAATTTGAGCATTTCAAAAGTTCTAATTAGTTATCTAACATTAAGATAATACAGAAGAAGATACATTTATGTATATTCTCATCTTTTTGCAGCCTCTCAGAATAAAATAATTTGAACTGTACAAGGGGTACCAAATATATTAAGCTAATGTGAAATTCTAGAGTGTCCTACTTAGCTGCGTTGTATGACCATGAGCGTGTTTAGTGTGAGATTTAAATAGGTGCTATATGATCATTTTGACACAATTTTAAATGAGAAAGAAGTAAACTTAAAAAAAAAAAATCCAACAAGACCTTTTCGGCAAAGGTATAGACTCGAAAGTAACCAGTAGCATAATATCATTTGAATACAAAATCCTATCATTGATATCACCTTTCCAGCAACTTTTGCAAATGGGCCCACTTTTCAAGCACATGGGCTCCTATTTGCATTGATATCAGGCATCATTTATCCAAGGTCAGTATAAATCGCACAACTGACTCAAATTCCTGATAGAAGGAGCTAACTTCAAGTGAGTCAGCTGCCACAATGATAAATCATAGGAAAAGGGGGCCTGTAGATTATTGTTGACATTAAATAGGGTTGTATATTTTGTTCATTTGCCATCCGGAGATTACAGAAGAAGCAAACAATATACATGTTTGTCACTTGATTCCATTCTCTCTACGTAAATGACAAAAATTTTACAATGGATTGAAAAGGGCCAAAATATGGGCACTTAAGGTACCCACAAGTCGTTTCATAAAAGCAGCCAATGACACTGTTTGCTTCAGAAGGAACTTAGAAGTATGCTGATCCAATACTGGCTCAATATCCATAACGTTTTCAGCATGTGTCACAAGTGGGCCCATTTATGGGCACCTAACTCATATTGATATCAGCCGTCATTTATCTATACATCATATATATTTTTCAGACATGATCAACTCAAGTTGAAAAATAAAGCTATTTACAACAAATTAGCAGCTGTCATGAAAATTCTTTGGAAGGGAGAGGAGGGCAAGGCCTGATTTCAAGTAAAAAGGGCCATTTCAGCATTTCGGAAGTTCTTAGTTATTTACCATTAAGATCATACAAAAGGAGCAATATTCACGTATATTTCTCTCTCGCTTTTGTCAATCTTTCTCCATAAAATGGATTCTGTAAGTGGTACTAAAAAGGCCCATTCTGGGCCCTTTGGGCACCGACTTTCAAAAGTCAGTCGGTGGCATCGTTTTCAGCATTAAAGTTTACTTAAGAATCCACTTCAAAATGTGAACACCATTTCCCTTTTGGAGCCTCTGTGTACCTAACTACATCAGACGTGAGCGCAAAGAGTTGAGAAGACAAAGTGCATTGAAGAATTTTTGATGTCCCCTTAATCCACTGTCCGTTAACACTATACGGGCGTGCTTGACGATGACTACTGATTATCGATGAATTTTCTTGTAGTCATAGGTATATTATTCTCACAGTATGAACATGTAATCTAAAACTTTTTGTGACAAAGTGTCAACTTGTATGTTATACATACTTTTTGTAACATACTACTGTCTAAGAAAGTAACCCATTATAAATTGGGTTTTACCAACCAATAAAGTCGATGAATTAAAAATTGAAAACAGTTGTTTCCATTAATAACGCTATTTTGCGAACTGAATTTAATTACCAGAAATCAATGTTCCCATGGCTAATTTCCATATGATTAGGTTAAATTTCCAGTCAGGTTACTATTTCCAATAGTAGCACTTTCTTTAACATGCTACTGTCTAAAAAAGGAATACATTAGAAATTGCATAATACCTATCAGCGTAATAAAAGAATTTAAAATTGAAGATAATTGTTTTCATTAACAGCGCTATTCTGTGAACAGAATTTGATAACCAGTAACCAGTGCTCCCATGGCAAATTTCCATTTGATAAACAGTAAATACATAAAAATATTTCGGCTTGTTATGTTAAAAATGTATAGTTTTCTGCATTACGGCAGTTTTGAAGTAAGCTAACATTTTTAGAGTTTGTGTGCCTGTTTTGTACCTTGCCTTTCTTTTTAAAATTTGGTACTATGAAACTTTGCCCATTCTTTCACCCTAACTCATTCTATCCAACAATTTTCCACTTACATTCATCATACTAATCTTGATAACGGAATTACCAGAAAATGGTACCATTTTCAAAGAACAAAAATGTCTTGTAGTATCAAACATGCATTATACCATACTGACGATGATATAGGAATTCCCTTTTCTTTAAGCTTCTTTTAATTCAGGGATTTGGGTATTTAGGACTATCAATGTGATAGCTAATTGTTTCTATAAATCCGAAGTGGGATGATTGTTCTTCCCGTGTGGAATTGCCAATTAGTATTGCTTTTGATTACAGTCCGTTGCCAGAACATCATGTTCTCCAACTTAATTTCTTCGGCTCAGATCCTTTCCTTCAGATTATATGAACAAAGTATCTTTACCAGAACCCAAACTTAGTCTTTACTCAACAATTTATAACAAATATTTCGGATATATTCGGATACAACAAAAGTTATTTAACCCATTCCAGACAGAGGGTCCACATTTTGTGGTTTGGTTTAATAATTTTTGATGCAAAGCCCTAAAAATCATATCAAATACATGAGCAGAAAGAGCAAAAATTTTTACACAAACTGTGCCCATTTTTTTTGCATCAATATTTGTTGTTTGATGCTGAAATTTTTTAAAAGGAAAATAAGCATTAAAATCCTTAAATTGGCAATGTGATGAAAATGTTAAAATTACTGTTTTCCCCTAAAAATTAGCTACTTTATGACTTCTCATCATACATTCTGTCAATTTATATTTATTTCAGATGCATGATGTTTTATAAGAAAAATGTAGCAATAAAAGAAAAATGTTGATGTTGCCAATTTGAAGATTAAAAGCTGATCAAATTAGACTTTAAATAATTCCTGTCACGAATGGGTTAAAACATGTACAAGTGTGACCTTCCACGTGATTAACCAATAAATTGATATTAAAAATGAGAAAGATTTTGAGCTGTGTAAAAGGTTGAATGATTTTCATATAATCCTCTCGTGCGCTCGATATTTAATGTCCTAGAAGTTGACGTCGTACAAGCCGAGAATAAAGCCCATTGGAGTTGATGAGTTCATTGTGGCGACCTTGCTCGATTACCGTTCCGTGATCGATGACCACGATGCGGTCAGCCTTCTCAATGGTGCTGAGACGATGGGCCACAATCACTACAGTGCGGCTTCCGAAGTTCTTCGAGAGCGCCTGCTGAACTAGATGTTCACTCTCAGTATCTAGAGCACTGGTAGCTTCATCCAGGAGCAGCATCTGTGGATTCCTTACCAAGGCTCTGGCAATGGCCACTCTCTGCTTCTGGCCACCTGATAAACAGACACCCTTCTCACCGGTCTCAGTCGCATAACCTTTCTCGAGACATATAATAAAGTTGTGTGCGTTGGCCTGTTTAGCTGCGTCCTGAATACGTGCCATGCAGCAATCCTCAAGGCCATAGGCAATATTGTCCTTGATCGATCTGGCATAGAGCACAGGCTCTTGTCCGACGAGGGCAACCTTGCTATGCAAATAGGTATGGTCGTAATCTCTGACGTTAACTCCGTCTATCAGGACTTCTCCCGATGTAGGTTCGTAGAAGTGCTCTATAAGACTGACGCAGGAACTCTTACCCCCTCCGCTTGGACCTACAAGGGCTAGCACTTCTCCAGGGGCAGCCGTAAAACTGACATTCTTCAGCACAGGGGTGGATGGTCTGGTCGGATACGCAAAAGTTACATTCTTGAACTCCAAATGACCCTCAAAATCTTTCGGTGCTAGCCGACCTTCGTTCCTAAAGGCAGGAGATAGGTCGATCAGTTCAAACATCTTTTTGGAAGCCCCTGCTGACTTCATGAGCTCGGTGTAGCCGTCAGCAATAAAACTTCCGCCAATTTTCTGTTGATATAAGATGTAAGAGACCAACATTCCTCCAGTTATCTTGTCATTTACAACAAGATGGCCTCCATAAAAGAGAGTCACCACCAACACCATCAGTTCACAAACTGACACCATGACTTTCGAAAAGCCAAAAGCTACCGACTCATTCCTACGCAAGTGATAAGCAACGTCTAGTTTATCCCTGTAGTTGCTTTTTTCGCCTGCTTCATTAGCAAAGCTGCGGACCGTTTTCATACTAGAGATGGTCTCTTCTGCGACGATGTTGGCATCAGCCAGAGCGCTTTGGACCTTCCTGGACATTCTCTCGAAGTAACTTCCGACGATGTCCGTGATGACAGATAGCAAAAGGAAAGCAATAACAGTGAGTACAGAAAGCCTCCAAGAAAGGATAACCATCATGACGGTGTAGGAGACGATTTGGAAGATGTTCCGGAGACAAATCTTGAAGCTACCTCCTAGTGAATTACTCATGGTGGTTGTGTCTGATGTCAGACGAGACGTTATTGCTCCTGTCATGTTTTTATCAAAGAATCCCATGTCTTGCTCGAGGATGGAATCAAAGAGGTGGTTTGTGATACGTCGGTCGAGACCCACCATTGCTATGGTCAGGCATCCGCCTCTGATGCCATTCGATACAGCGGTTATGCATGAAATCAGCGTCATCAGGAAAATAGATTCATGGAATTTAGCCGAGTTATGCCCGAGAACAACGCTATCAATCACCCGACCGGCTAACAGCGGCAGAAATGACCTACAGACAGCAGCGCTTATTAGAGCGAGGAGGCCAATAAGGAAATAAGGCCAATCCTGCTTCGCATAAGATGTTAATCTCGCAAACAAGGAATGCAGTTTAACAGGATTACCTTTGTCCTTCTTTATTTCACTTTCATAATCATCATCAACAATGTTACTTTTGCCCTCAAGTTCACCTCTGTCATAGTCCCTGTTGTGTTCTCCTTTGTTGATTAGCGGGACTGTATCATGATCCTGAGTACACTCATCGCCACTCTGAGGACGGTTCACCTCTTGCAGTATGTTCACCCACAGTCCGTACATTGCAAGTGAGGCTATCATTGTCCATGTACCGAGTGTCAAGAACCACGGGTCATCATCATGGTCACCATCCAGATACTCCGTGTAGAACATGATCTTTGCCATCGTGTACAAGACCACGAAAATATTGATAACTCCAACAGGGTACCTAGCATTCCGGACGTAATTCATACCATCCTTGGGGTTGGTGAGAACCCCCACCGTGGCACATAATAGTGTAAGCACTCTCAAAATGGAGAACAGCCAGAATTCAAACATAGAGTGTATAAAGCTATAATCAAGCACATCTTTGGCGAACAGATTATATTTGTCCCACCGTAGGTACAAGGCAATTCCAAAGAAGGCATCGGCTGCGCTGTACATGAAAATTAGGAGCAGACTCACTAGTAATTCCATCAGTCTCATTAACTTCGTGAACTCAAGAGAAGACTTTCTATCACTTCCTCACACCGTAAAATTCAGCAGTAGGCCTGTCAAAGAGTACATATATATGAATGATTACTTTCCCTTACGTCAAATGGGGTGCAGTTACGATGTGGTATGCGCGATAATACTGAATATTCCTGTCCAGTGTTGCGAAGCATGCCAATTAGAATTCACCTCTTCAATGCAAAAAGCTTACGTAATACTACTTACCATGATCATAATGTATGGACGACAATACAAGCACAATCTACTGAAGCGTTCAGCACCTCTTATTCAGTAGAGAGGTATTTTTCAAACAGAAAAGCAAAAAGAGCGAACACATAGATAAGTATACTACAAACAAAAGTTTTATAGGAAAGGTAGTTTATTTTGAAGGGAAATGCTCAGTTGTGTACAATTCTCGTTCGATACGACGTTCACACAGCTGTTTTCAGTGGTCTGTGACTCAATGATCAGTGAAAGACGTCTGAAGAAGTGTACTATAGTATGATACATTCTTTAAAAGTCATTAGATCCCACATGGGCGATGTCCAAACTAAATCATGATTATATGATTTCGTGTATGCAGTGAAAACGAGTTGTAAATGAGTTGTAAACGGGATGACAGACTCGAGGGTTACTGTTATTAAATTTGCCTTTCCCCTTTCACGCCTCGGTGACCCCATAACACTTAATAATAATGTTAACGATGATGATGATGATGATGATAGTGATGATGGTAATTACGATGATTATAAAAATAATAATATTTGTCCTGTCTTTTCTTGTCTTGTCCTTCTTTCGTCTTGTCTTGTCTTATCTTGTCTTATCTTGTCCTTTCCTATTGTCATTTCCCTTCTCGTCTTGTCCCTAATGCGCAACACATTCCTCATCTCTGGCGGAGTCCTCGCTGTGTGACTGAACTTGCAACTGTAATATATACTGCATTTTTTCCTAGCTCTGTATCATTTTATCTTGTCCTGTTTTCTTTTCCTTACTTTTCTTTTCTCTCCCTGAGGAATCCACGAAATTACAAGCATTGCTTTCTTGTGGATTTCCCTTTTCCAATGTTAATTTTCATTTCTAAATACATTGTGTCCAGCAGACATTTTTTTTATATCGATGTCAAACAGAGAAAATAATGTATATTAAATTACGAATTATTGTCAAAAACATATTCTGTGGTTTAGTATTATTTTGGAAATAAAACTTGAACTCGAACTTGAATAAGAATGATAAATAATGATGATAATAATAAATAACGATAATAATGATAATGATAATAATACTAATAATAGTGATGATGATAATAATGGCATCTTAAGTCCTCAGACAAACTTATAGCTCTTGTAATAAGTTATGTTACGATTGGGTTAGGGTTGGAATAGGGTTCAGGTTAGGGTTAGCGTAACCGCGTTAGGGTTAGTGTTAGGGTTAGGGTTAGGGACGAGTTGCCCAAAGTGCTGAGTTATCCCGGATCCAAACATTTGGTAACATAGGGTTCTGGCGAGAACGGTGCATGAATCTGAAACATTAGTAAACAGGTCTTTTTGCTCTTGTATTCGAAATAAAACCAGAAATTGAAAAGTCGGGACTAAACATTCATGCAGCATGCTTGTGTGGTGCCATAGAGATATTCTAGCTGTGTATGTGACTTGCAGCTAGACACTAGGGCCAACCTCTTACCATCATTGTTGGATGATTCTAACGACTTGAAACTTAACAGTATACTCCAGAAGATTTCCCACGTCGCGAAATCACATGACCCGAACTCAGCTCATTCTTAAAAATTAAAATGTGCAAACCTTTTTGCAGAATTACGTTTTACGCAATAAATGAAAGCTCTGGGGTAGCCAGGACTTTTCAACAGGGGAGATTTTTGAAAATTCGTGCATGAAAATGGCAATTTCTGCACACTAAAATTCAGTATGAGGGGTAGCCTATATGGAAAGTGACATACGGGGGCGGGTGGGCAAGGCGAACTGAGCGGGGGAGGGTGTGGGAGATTTTTGAAAATTCGTGCATGAAAATGGTATTTCCTGCACCAAAAAATTCGGTTTAGGGGTAACTTATAGCCTATGGGAAGTGGCATATAGGGGGGGGGGGGGGGGGGTCAAAGCGAGGAAAATGGCACCTATTTATGTTTTACTTCATTTCGCAGGGTAGGGTTAGGGCAAATTATGTGAAGTGGACTCCATGAAAGTTTTTTTTAAAATTCATTTTTTTAAATTTTTATTCGCCGATCAACAGGGGGGGGGGGCATAGCTCCCTTGTGCCCCCTTAGCTACGCCAGTGAATGAAAGTGAACTTTTTAAGCATGAAATATTCATGTCCAGAAAAATGATGGCCATAAAAATATTGTATCTCCTCTAGCCCACAGTGATCCAGTTTAAAACTAAAAATGCCGAGACTGATTCATTTTCTATCGAAACAGGGTCTCGGCTACAGGCAGTGCTTCTTTGTGCACTAAAGGCAACGAAACACATACAGCCAATGTCATAATGAAAGATTTTTCTTTTTTGCTAATAAAGCTAACCCCCCCCCAACTTAATCTGCTTATCCTCTTCTTCATTATATTTTTCTTCCTTTTTCATCTTCTTATCTTCATCATCATCATCTTCTTCTTCTTCTCTTCCTCCTTCTTCTGCTTCTTCTTCTTCTTCTTCTTCTTCTTCTCAGTCATATCAGTTCCTATCTTCTTTCTGCTTCTTCTTCTTTCTCTTCTGCCTTTTCGTCTCCTTTTTCTTTTTTCTTCTCAGTCTTTCTCTTATTTCCATCATTATCATCATCATCATCATCATCATCATCATCAATATAGTTATTCATTTCATAATAATCATGATTAATATGATCATAGTCATTATTGTCGTCACTTTTTGTTTACTTAATACTAAAAAGAGACAAGCAACCCCTTCAAATCGATATTTATGAAAAAATTCTACACTGTACAAGGGACGTCATTAAAAATAGCATTACAGTGTACACGCGAATGATCTACTTGCTGTCTGTTGTATAGTGAGATTACAGGCGTTTTTGTACGTACGATATATTTTTTGGTCGTTTTTACCCGGTTTTAATAAGCAATTTATCATTGACGAGAGAGCAGGGGAACATCTATTAAACCTTACAAACGCACTGGAGCAAACCGATGATCCTTCACATAAAATCCACTTTTTATTCAATACAAGCGTTGTTTTCAAAGCCCTTAAACCTTGTCAAAGGGAGATGCCGTGGTATAGTATATTGACTCTCAATCTAGGGGATTAGGGTTCGAATCCCAGCCCGTCACTCATTTGACAAGATATTTGCCACCCTGCACATTTGTCACCCTTCATCCAGGTGTAAATGGGTACCTGGCAATTGCTTTGGTAATAATAATTGCAGGGCCCTCAGAAAGAACAGCAGTGATGCTGATGAGGCTTCTGTGAATAAACATATTATCATCATTACTTTTACCCTTAGTGTAATCCTTATTAACATCAATAACAATATCATTATCATTTTTAGTATTATTATCATTATTGTTATTGTCATTATTATTGTTATTATTATTATTATTAGTATTACTGTTATTATTATCAGTATTATTATTATAATTTTCATTATAATTATTATAATTATTATCATTATTATTATTATTATTATTATTATTATTATTATTATTATTATAGAGGCGTTGTGGATAAGTCTCCGGGCTTTGAACCACAAGGTACGGGATGCGAATCCCTGCCGCAGAACTAATGTCCTTTGGCAAGACATTTATCTACATTTGCCGCACTCGACCCAGGTGAAGTAACTGGGTACCTGGTAGGATTTATTCCTTGAACGCACGAAGCGCTATGGTTGCTCGAGCTAAAGCCAGAGTAATAATATTCTTGCAGGGCCCTCTGGGAGAACAGTACATAGTACTGAAGAGGCTACAGTGTGTAAACAAGACATATTATTATCATTATTATTATTATTATTATTATTATTATTATTATTATTATTATTATTATTGTTATCATTATTATAATTATACTATTGTAATATATATTATCATAATTACATCGTTATAAATCTTCTTATGATTATTTTCATTATTGTTATTATTTTTACCATTATTAGCTTAGTATCATTATTATCATTACAATTATTATTATCATTATCATTATTATTATCATTATTATTGTTATCATTATTATTATTATTATTATTATTATTATTATTATTATTATTATTATTATTATAATCATTACAACTGCGTAAAAGGAGAATCAGATTTCAGCCTAGATTGAGAAATAATATTCGGAAAGGATTAAAAAGAGCAGCAACGGTTGTTTTGTTTGCACCATGGCACCATGGCCGTACGCAGTGGGGAGCCAGGGGGCAACTGCCCCCCGAATTTTCAAGCCTTACTTTTTTAAGGAAAGTTTTTAAAAAAATCCACCCAAAGGGTTACCAGATCCTTCCATTTCAATTGCCAAAATGCAAAAACCGCTCTCATAACCAGGTCGGTCGCTTTGGTCCCTCGTTTTGCCTGTGTTCGCGACCATTTTACGCATTCTTGCCCCCTAAAAAAAATCATGCGTGCGGCCTTGCTAAGCACATTAATTCATTTTGGGGGTGATTTTCTCTCCCTTTCTCTAATCAAAAAAAGAAAAAATTGAGGAGCAGGAGCGGAAGAAGAAGTAAGGTGATGATGAAAAAGAAGAAGAGGAAAAAGGTTTTACAAAATGATGATTTGTTATTGTTTGAATAATTATTATTGTTCTTTCTTTCTTCCGTTCTTTCTTCTTCTTCTTCTTCTTCTTCTTCTTCTTCTTCTTCTTCTTCTTAGTACTACTACTACTACTACTACTACTACTACTACTACTACTACTACTTCTACTTCCACTACTGTTACTTCTACTACTACTTCTACTACTACTATAGGCTACTACTACTACTACTACTACTACTACTACTACTACTACTACTACTACTACTGCTAGTACTACTACTATAACTGCTACTGCTTCCACTACTGCTGATGCTACTACTACTGCTGATGCTGCTGCTGCCACTACTACTACTACTGCAACTAACTGCTACTACTACTACTGCTGCTGCTGCTGCTATTACTACTGCTGGTGCTGCAACAACAACAACAACTACTACTACTACTACTACTACTGCTGCTGCTGCTATTACTACTGCTGCTGCTGCTACTACTTCTTCTGCTACTGTTACTACTACTACTATTACTATTACTACTACTACTACTACTACTACTACTACTGCTACTACTGCTACTGCTGCTACTATTGCTGCTACTACTACTGCTACTACTACTATAAATGCCTTATTCCTTTTTACCTCCTTTCTTTCCTCTCACTTCCATTTTTCTAATATTTCCTCTTTATCATCTCTCTATCGTATTTCCTACACATCTTCATCTCTCCCCTCCTCTCCCTCTTGTCTGATTTTATTTTCTCCTAACACTCTTTATCTTTCTCTCTCCCATATCTGCCCTCTCGTTCCTGCTCACTCTTTTTCTCCCTCCTGATTTAGTTCCTCCATTTTATTTCAAAATGTATATTTGGATTGCAATATTCGTTTTTGTTAATCATCATATATGGCAAAATGTATTCCAAATGGTATTTTACTTTGTAATGTAATGCCTCAAAAATATAAGTGCATCCAATGCAATTCAGCTATCGAGCTGCAGTGTAGCTATTAATAGCTTTTTAATCAATTAAAGAGGATGCAACATATTGAATGAAAAAGGTATATGGTAATCGGGAATCAGGAATGATGCATCCTCTCCCTCTCCTGTCGATGCAGGCCTAAACCCGTGAAAAATCTGATATAGAGCTTGAAGCTATAAAGTGCCTGAAAGTAGACCTATTTTCTATCTACCAACCAAACAATATTAAAAAATACCACCCCTTAAAAATCCAAGTTCTTGCGTAAATTAAAAATAATACCAAAACTTTACTACATGTACTAAGTGACTAGGTTTTTTTCATTCCTACAGAATTTATTCAACATCAATTAACCAACGAATAATTCCTCAATCTTTTGAAAAGAATACAGGGTTTAGAATCAGTACAAGAATATGCATAAAAACACACCTCCTTATCCATTGAAAGAGATGCAGAAATACGAATCAATACAACAATCTAACTTCCCTCTAATCTAATCACCCCTTCCCACAATGAAGAGGGGATTCCGCCGTGTAAGTAGTGGTGGTTAGTGGCAACTTCGGAGACGCTGATGAAGCCGATTCTCATAAATATCTATCAAAAAATCAATAAATAAAAATTGAAAACAAAATTTTTCCATTAATAATTCTATTCTGTGAACTGAATTTAATTACCTGAAACCAGTGTTCCCATTGTCAATTTCCATTTCATTAAATTTCATTAGATACATAAGAAAAAGTTCGGTTTTAGAAATGTATAGTCTTATGCATTAATGTTGCATTTGATTATAGTCTTGCATTGCCAGAATGTCCTGTTCTCCAACTTTGTAAATATTTCCTTTCTTTCAGATTTCATGAGCACGGTAATTATTACCAGAACTCAAACTAAATCTTTAATTTATAACAACTTTCCCGAATATTTCCGTTATATAAAACATGTACAAATGTGATCGTCCACCCCAAACTGACAAATAAATGGATAGTTTGTTTAAAAAAAAAAGATTTTAAGGCTATGTAAAAGGTTAGAATGATAAGTTCGAAATTGTTAAACTGTATAAATTGTTTTGTGCTGACCAAGCAAACCCTTTAAAGTTTTAGTGAGAAGGTCAGCGTGTCAAATGGGCTACGCAGAGAGAGAGAGAGGCTCTCAATGATAGAGTGACTATTCAAGCGCGCTGATGCATTTCCTATTGTCTGCGGCTGAAAAGAGGTTGAATCAAAACTCTCCGCTTCTATGAACTAGTCGGATTTGGTTGAAGCTTGGCATACCTTAAATCTACATAAACCTCTCCTGGTCTCGATATTTAACTTCCAGCAATGCATAATTTAGGGTTTCTTAAAAAAGTTATTCAAAATTGTAATGAGAAGATCAATCCATTAAAGCTGAAAAAATTATTACTATTGCTATATCGAATTTCTCCTTTGAAATTTTATAAGATAGTAGATTAATAGATGAATTTAAAAAAGTACATAAAACCAAAAATGCTTTTATTTTTTATGCTACTGCAGCTGTTTAGATACTACAAAACTATCACAGCGACTTGTTGGTCGTTTGGTGGTGAAAGGTCACAAATACTACGTTTGCATAGGTGATACGTTTCATTATTTTTGCATATGCAGTAGAAGTCATCTTCTTCCGACTTCTATAATTTTCCATTCCCGTTAGATTCGTCCCCTAAGATTTCGTGAACGAAATTACCCAAACCCAATGTATTGTGTAATAATACATAAAAATACTACGGGTACTTAACATGTACAAATACTATTTTTGCATTGGTACGACATTTAATTACAGTCTTACATTGCATTGCCGTTATGTCCTATTCTTTTTCCTGTTTACAGTGTCACTTCCCTCATATTTCTTTTTGAATATCTTCTTTGTTAGAACCATTTTCCTCGTCTTTGGCATGTCCTAGAAGTTGACGTCGTACAAGCCGAGAATAAAGCCCATTGGAGTTAATGAGTTCATGGTGCCGACCTTGCTCGGTTACTGATCCGTGATCTATGACCACTATGCGGTCAGCCTTCTCGATGGTGCTGAGACGATGGGCCACAATCACCACAGTGCGGTTTCCGAAGTTCTTCGAGAGCGCCTGCTGAACTAGATGTTCACTTTCAGCATCCAGAGCACTGGTAGCCTCATCCAGGAGCAGCATCTGTGGATTCCTTACCAAGGCTCTGGCATCCACTTCGGACGCCATTAGATACAGCGACTATGCATGAGATCAACGTCATCAGCAAAATGGATTCATGAAATTGAGCCGAGTTATGCCCTAGAACTACGCTATCAAGCACCCGACCGGCTAACAGCGGAAGAAATGACTTACCAATAGTAGCGCTTATTAGAGCGAGGAGGCCAACAAGCAAACAAGGCCAATCCTTCTTCGAATAAGATATCAATCTCACAAACAAGGAATAACATTTAACATGATTATCTTCGTCATAACCGTCATCATCATCAACGTCACTTTTGCCCTCAAGTCGACTATGGTCACCTCTGTCATAGTCCCTGTTGTGTTTTCCTTTGTTGATTAGTGGGACTGTATCATGATCCTGAGTACACTCCTTGCCACTCTGAGGACAGTTCATCCCTTGCAGGATGTTCACCCACAGTCCGTACATTGCAAGTGAGGCTATCATTGTCCATGTTCCCAGTGTCAAGAACCACGGGTCATCATCATGGTTGCCATCCAAATACTCCGTGTACAACATAATCTTTGCCATAGTGTACAGAACCACGAGAATATTGATAACTCCTACAGGGTACCTAGCCTTCCGGACGTATTTCATGCCGTCCTTAGGGTTGGTGAGAATCCCCACCGTGGCGCATAATAGTGTAAGCACTCTCAAAATGGAGAACAGCCAGAATTCAAACATAGAGTGCACAAAGTTATAATCAAGCACATCTTTAGCGAACAGATTATATTTGTCCCACCGTAGGTACAAGGCAAATCCAAAAAATGCATCCGATGCGCTGTAGATCAAAATAAGTAGCAGACTCACGAGAACATCCATCAGTCCCGTTAACTTTGTAAACTCAAGTGAAGCTAGATTTCCTATCACTTCCTCAGAACTTTCAAATTCAGCAGTGGGCCTGAAAAATAGTATATGAATGATCAATTTCTCTCATATCAATTGGAGCTGTCCTTACAATGTGAATATACTTGATCGCTGTAGAAAAGTATGGCAAGAATTCAACTTCATAATGAAAAAAAAACCAAACAAAACAAAACACACACACACACACAAAAAAAAGAAACGTGTCTATTGATATGGTCATGAATGGTCGACACTATACACACACGATTCAGAATATCATTGTGTGCGCTTTGTTGAGGATCTACTGAAGCGCTGAACACCTCTTATGAACAGATTAACTGGAGAAGTATTTTTCCAATAGAAAGGCAAAAGGAGCGTACACCCAGATACGTATACTACAAATAAAAGTTTTTTTTTTGTAGCATATATAGGGAACTTAGTTAATTTGGAAGGTAAGGGCACAATTTTGTACAATTCTCGTTAGATACCACCTTCAAACAGCTGTTTTTATTACCGGTAAGCATGATCTGTGACTCAACGAAGGACATCTGAAGAAGTATACTATAATATCATACATAATTTAAAATCAATAGATCCGACATGGGCGGTGCCCATGCTTTTCGCATCTGCAGTGAAAACAAGTAGTTCATTTCTGTCCATTTAGTTTAATGTTGCTATCTTATTTTAGACAGTAACCCTTATAGCTAGCACAAACGGGCCATGTACTTGTGAGGTGTCATCGATATGTATAAACATAGTGTAGTGCAAGGTGAAACAATATTTTGGAAGCGTCGTGGTCTGGTGGATCTGACTCTCGTCTTTCAGTCAGAGGGTCGTGGGTTCAAATCTCAGCAATGGCGTTCATTTCCTTCAGCAAGAAATTCATCCAAATCGTGCTGCACTCAACTCAGGTGAGGTGAATGGGTACTTGGCAGGAATTCGTTCCTTGAAATGCTTGTGCGCTGTAAAAGGCTGACGGGCTAAAGCTGGGGTAATAATATCCAAGTCCTTTGGACAGCACATAGAGACGTTATATCATAATGTGATATGCGCTAAACAAGAACTGTATATTATTATTATTATTATTATTATTATTATTATCATTATCATTATTATTATAATTATCATTATTATTATTATTATTATCATTATTATCATTATTATTATCATTATTGTTATTATTATTATTATTATTATTATTATTATTATCATTATCATTATTATTATAATTATCATTATTATTATTATTATTATTATTATCATTATTATTATCATTATTGTTATTATCATCATTATCATTATTATTATTATTATCATTATTCAATATGGCGCACTTTGCTGTGTTGGGTAAGGACATAAAAAAGTGCATTTATGTGTTAATGTATGTCTAACTGAAACCTAATCTTCAAATCTGTGTGCATACTGAGATCTATTGGTGCTTTATTGAAAATGTAAAATATTTATGACTGATTTAGTGTATTTTTCAGCACTTTTCCCACCACATGGATTCGTTAGAACTTTTCACATGTTATTAGTGTGTTTTTTGTGATACTAGGACAGTTGAAAGTTAATGTTTTATGTCGCAATTAGTGCTGTGCTCGGGCCTGTTTTTTTTTCTTCCACGAAATGACTGTAATAGCAATGCATGTGCCTTGCAGCTATACCAGGTATCCCAGAAAAAACGGAACGGTGGATTTTCAGTACTTTATCTTCAAAAAGTAAATCAACTTTTTACATCAGTGGGTAAAGCATCGTCTACCAAAGAAAATGATACCACGATCATTGAATTTGGTGAAGTAATTTTGATTCTATGCCCATTTCTTAAAATACAGTCATTTTCAAATTTTTGGCTACTGATGGGAGTAGCTTTGTGTCGGGATGGCCTTTCATAATACGATGTTTGAGGGAAGTCCATTGATGCATGTCAGCAACAAAACGTGCCATACACATGCCATATGAAAGGCCATTCCCGACACAATTATGTTCTCCATGTCGCAAAAAACATGCAAAATTCGAAAATAACTGTATTTTAAGAAACAGGCATAGAATCAAAATTACTTTGCCAAATTTAACGATCTTGGTATCATTCTCTTTGGTAGAAGATGCTTTACCTACTAAAGTAAAAAGATTATCTACTTTCTGAAGGTGAAGTACTGAAAATCCACCGTTCCTCTTTTTCTGGGACACTCGATATAGAGCCATACAGGCAATTTTGTTCGTGCCATATATTTTACGTCATTTTAGCGGTTTTTTTTCTTTTCCTCCTCCGACGTACTTTATTTCAATATATCCTTTAACAAGATTTCATGAAATCTGAAGACAATATTTGCAAAATTGGTCAAAAGATGAAAAAAAAAATCAACAATAAACATGATTTTAGCGGGTTGTAGTTGTGAAGAAATTATCATTGACGAAAGATTAGGGGAACATGTCCTTATTAAACCTGACAAACACAATGGAGCGAACCGATGATGCATTCCGAAGCCCCACTTTTTCTTCAATAACACTGCTGTTTTCAAAGCCCTTAAACCTGGCTATTATCATTATTACAAC
>JAPZVO010000024.1:106543-189043 GCA_029962745.1 Echinometra lucunter | reverse complement strand
GATTTGAAACAATAGACCAGTTCATAATTTTCATACCTAGTTTGTCTACTACCCTGACGGTGCAGGAAAAAGTTCAACCACTGGATGTTCAGATATTTTGATAATTATGAAGTGAAATACTAAAGAATCTGAAAAATAAAAAAATGATTCTGGGACCCCGTGGATAGTGTGCACGAACGTTAGCCCATTGTTCTATTTGTTTTTTCAAAGTTCTGGAGCAGTAAGTTTCAAAGGGAACAATATTGAGGTGAAGGACTAATGCAATGGATGAATAAACGTACTATGCACGTGATGAAGGGTGCGTCCATACAAGATTTTATTATTTTTTTTTCTTCCAGTCAGTTAGTAGTAGGCGGACTCTATATTATCATCAAAAATCTTGAATTTGAACCTGATTGGTTCTGTGGAGGCATTTTGCCCTTGTGCTTTAGTGAAACTTTATGGATACCAGTAACTGATCAGGCTCATTAATGGAACACCGTTTTGTACAAAGCCGTTAAATCATTTATCTAAAAGTCATTTCATTCAGTATCTACACATGGAATCTTGTGTTTAGTTTCATGACCAGTTTCATAAAACTTGTTAGCTACCGAAATCCTTGTATATGATCGGCTAAGAGCAAAATTTATATAGAAATGTGGCAGTTGTTACTGATAACAAGTTTAATAAAAACGGGGCCCATATCCTGCCCATTAAAGCATGTCGTGGAACGTGAAGGCCTCTGCGCTGCTACATCCGCAGAAATATTATCATTATTATTGTTATTATATCATTCATTTTGTATCTATTCATTTTTTATTTATTCATTTATTTATTTATTTATTTATTTATTTATTTATTTATTTTTTTTTGGGGGGGGGGGTAGTAAAGTGATGATCCTTTGCTTGTATGTTGAAAGGAATGCTTTCATTTAGCAAGAATGTACGCTTCGATATATTTACCTTTGTCGTGCATTTCTGTTTTTCGGGTTTTATTCCAGGGGAGTATTTCATGAAGAGTTTTGTCAGTGATTTTCACCGACAACTGTTACAAGCTACTGAAAATCCTCGCATCTGATTGGCCGAGAGCAAATTAGTCGGTGAAAATCACCGACAAGACTCTTCATGAAACGCTCCCCAGAAGTCACGACTTGAAGAAGAAACCATTAAGGCTTGTTCAGGTATGAGGCGACATGTCCCCGAAACAAATCCCCCAATATTTTCAGTGTACAAGTCAATGGGATATGAGGCCACCAAAAAATGTCGCCGAGGCAGGAGACTTTTTTTTTTTTGATCGCCTGGCAGCAAAAAGCTGTGGACCAATCAAATTCTAAATAAGTTAGCGCAAAATACATTGTCATGAGTATCTGCGCAACTTTTGACAGAAGTCTCTTTTTGAGAGTTGACGCATTAGTGCACGTTCATTAAAGTTCATAAGTGGCACCACAATGTTGCGCCATATCTGAACACTAAAAATGTTGCGGGGATTTGTTGCGAGTACATGTAGCCTCTACCCTTTACAGGGTGAAAAATAAACCTTACTTCTCCACACCTTAGCTTTTAGCTGTCCATACATACTATTTTCAAAGTCTACTGGAAAACGTAAGTGTTTCTGGTAGGCAAAACCATCGCATGGATGCACTTCTAAACTGACCCAGAATTTAGTACGTGCCGTGACGGTGAAATATGCAGGTAACCGTTTTTGACCCACAAGCCGTGAAAATGGCAAGAAAAAATGTCCATATATATCTGATGGAAAGTGCTTTAGGAACACAATTGATTGGCAATACTGCGAATTGTTTGGTAGAATATAATACACACAATGCGTGCTCGTGATTACCTCATTTTTGGCCTCTCCCATACATGGCATAATATTTATTTTTCTACCGTATTTCAGTGCTCACAGCATTCAAGAAATTTCTTCCTGCCGGTATCCGTTTTCACCTGCCCGGAGGGTGCATATTAATGTGTTGCCAAAGGACAGTGTGGCAGTGGGATTCGAAACCCGGACCTCTTGGTTCACGGTCCGGGGACGTATCCACTGATCTACAGAGAACATAAGTTGATAAGTCAGATCAGTTGATCAGGTTTATTTTAGAACTACACTACAGTCACCAAGCTGACAAGAGGTAAACCATACGGGGAAAAAAAGATAAAAGGAATCAAAACATCTCAGGAAGTAGAGGCCAATAAGCAAGAGATAAAAATAAAAGAAACACCAAAATAAACAGAGAAAGAGAGAAGGGGAGAGAGAGAGAGAGAGAGAAGGAGAGGGAGAGAGAAGGGGAGAGAGGCAGAGAGGGAAAAGAAGGAGAGAGATAGATATATAGAGAGAGAGAGAGAGATGGGGGGGGGGTGTGGTTGGTAACCAGGATAATGAATTTCATCTTGCTGTGGATCTGACCTTTAAGCATTATTGGAGAGACACTGAATAGGAAATTAAGGGCAGAGCAAAAGCGATTTTTAAGCTGAACATAAGTCGGGTTGAGCAGCCAAGGCTATGCCAAATCAAATTATCAGTTGTTCATTTCTGTATCTTAAAATAAGGAAAATAAGAATTTTCATCGAATTTGGATAATATGGGTCTTTGGGTTTTTAAAACTTTATCGGAATTTTCTTGGCTCTCGACGGCCTCTATGCTGCTCTTTTTAGTAGGTACTGTTTCAGGGCTTTAAAGTCACTAGACATGTATTAGGTGAGAAAAAACAAACAGCAATATATCTAGACTAATTTTCAACTCGTATCTAAGTGACGTTTTCACTTATAGTCGAGTTGAAAGATGTCAAATCTATATGAAATTATATCTTTTAAAATTTGTAAATTTGTTAATCAAATAGCTATCAGAATATGTAATTAGATTGTCATCTTTCGATAAGTTAAGGCCACAAAATATTTGAGTACCGGTAATTACTTCGCAGCTTTACATTGGAAATGTGCATAGCTTATGTTAGATGACTGTTAGATTGCAATGGTTAGAATCGGCATTTATAGTGTTGAATCCAGCATGTTCAAAGTCATGTAAGTGTTAATCTAACATTTGGAAAATTAAGTCACTCCTCCACCCTTTTAAATAATGATTCCACATTTTACTTTTTTGAGTGGTTCTTATCAAGTATTCCAAATGACTTAATACTCTAGGTTAAAAGAGGTTCTCTGCAAACTAAGAAGAAATTCCCACTGATAAACGATTTGTGGCCTTCATCTTTCAAAAAAGTGAATATCCAATTAAAAGAATTTAGAACATCATTTCAAACAAGCTCATTACTTAATTACTTAAACTCTAATCAGGGGCAAATCCGAACTTCATTAAAAAATCCTTATCTAGCAGATTTAGAAATCAACTTCATTTATGATAATTTATTTATCATAACACAGATTAATTTCTAATCTAAGAAAATTTACAGTGAAAATTGAACACGACCTTAATGCAAATAAAAGGAACAAATTTCAACTTTGATATTCGAAAATCTCATTCTTAAAAGTGTTAATACTTTTAGATTATTAACGATCAACTATTGATTTTTTTTTCCACAAATAGTATCAGTGATTCGTGATGATCATGTTAGTAACCATTGGTAGCAGAGGCTGAAACGACTGCACATATGGACCAGTCTTCAAAATTTTGGTTTTTTGCGTGATTTGGATCACGAATTTTGGCACGTGAGTTGCTACGTGCTGCGTTACAAACAATAGATCCACAACGGCGGAACTATTTGGCACAGATACTGAACCAAGTTCACGGTATATTTTTTATTTGATATACTTTTGAATCCTTTCAGAATAATACTAGTTAACAACCAACCATTTAAAGAAACTCCACAGCAACGAATCATACCCATTTATATCATGTATATAAAGGGGAAACAAAAGGAGGCCCTACGTTGAATTTGAATACAGTGCTTATTAGCACGTTAGAAGAGAAATAGAGAGAGAGAGAGAGAGAGAGAGAGAAAGAGAAAGAGAAGTCATGGTGGGCCTGAGCAATGAAAAAGAAGAGAGAGGGAGAGAGAGAGGTGGGGGGGGGGGGGAGAGGACCATTTGGATCTTCACGTTGACGCCCTTGCTCCTTGTAATCTAACATACACTATCTTTCCTATCTATTACTTTTTTTCTTCCCTCCGATTACGCTCAGCGGTTTAGGATTGATTTCTTTTTACGTGGGTGTGTGTGTGTTTTAGGATTGCTTATTCCTTGTTGTTGATTTTGCTTGTTTTTTTGTTTGTTTATTTGGTTTTCTTTGATTTTTTTTCTCTGTATGTAACTGTTATGTCCTAGGACACCCTCGACCCAAGCTCAACTTTTAGAGGTGTGTCCTCAATTATTTATGTATCTACGATGAAGGTCTATTTTTGTCATATTTTGTTAAAATAGGCCTACATGTATATCATCTTGTTGCTTATGATCTTGTTTATTATTTGAGTAATTGGAAATACCTGTGTTCACACTTGAACTTGAAACTTTGTTGTTACATCCACCATAATCATGATAATAGGGGGTCTGATAGGTTCATTGGTCCCATCCAAACTACAACCTTCTCCGTACTACTGGTAAGTCATGTGGTTTAAGGCGTCAATGGCCCCAGCAATCGACATTTAAAAGCACGATTCTTTATCACTCACATCACGTGAGCTTTATCGAATATGTTTTTATACCATCCACCCCAAGATAAATCGCTGGAGACTATAACATCATTGATGAAGCTCGATGGACTGTGAGACTTGGTTCATTCTATGAAAGGAAATCATTTTTTTTTTTGAATTTTCTTTTCCACCTCTTTGCATAAATACAATCGCCTGCCTACGTTCTTTGTCACGCTACTCCAGGCAAGAAAAATATCAATATATATTTTGAGTTTTGCTTGATGAGTATATTGAAAGAGTTGAGGCCAACGTTATAGGCACACGGTAAAAGTAAAACATCTAAATGTGCTTAGTTGCTTGAAAATTCAGATTCCATTCATATGTTCTCATTAATGTTACCTAGATAACATTTCGAAAGAGATCAGTATGGCACATGGACTGAGATAGTGAATTTTCTGGTTCTTTTGAATCTTCAAAATTTCAAATAATTCTTGTTATGCATAGGTTATTAATATCCTTCCCAGGTACTATGAACGCATAATGACGCAATCAACATGACCATGATGAGATGATGACGCTTCGCGTAATGGCCCTCAGTGTTATTGTCACCAGTCGTTATGTTCAACTTATTAGGCCCTGGATTCAAATCCTTGACACAAGGTTGAATTGTTGTGTAAGCTAGCCGGGATTAAGAGGTAGAGAAGCAACATGGACGTCCGCAAAAGGACGTCAGCTTCTGTTGTTCTTCAGAGAGGCAAGAGTGAGCTAGGTCGTCTTTTTCAATTAAGAGTTTGATCCCATGTCAAATCAGGGGTTCGGGCGTTATATGCTCGTGTAATTTGCTGAGGTAGGTGTCTTTGACTCCCTATATGGTGAAATTTGGCACCCAAATTGCATAATGAATAGATCAGACATTACGCCCATTTACGGGAGCATGCTGTAATTTCCTTCATTAACCTCTTTATCAACCCAGTCGAAATGGCGCACCAGTGCATCAAGCGTTTAATACAGTGATGCACTATTATAAGTCAGAAAAATGTCGTTATCATCACCAGTAAAGTGAACAACAATAGCAAACAAGAAGCTGGTGAAATACTGGGTCATTTTACCGAAATGGAAACGTGTGACCAAATGAAATTACAAAGAAAGGATTTCATTTACCCTTGGACCAGATAACATGCTATTCATCTGGTGGTGACCAATGAACAAATAGTCCACAAATCAATAAACAATATTTGCAGTGTGACCTCCGGATATTTAGCGATTCTTTCTGGCTGGCGACGATTTGTAACGGATAACAAAGATCTTTTATGGAAACCAATGACAAGCGTTATGACGAATGGGCATAGTGCTGGCATATCCAGAACTCGTGTTTTAAGGGTGCGTTCAAGCGATTTTTTGAAGCTAGAATCACAAACATGAATCACAAATCAAAACGCTGTTACAAAACACGGCTACTGCGAGAGAGCGTTCAAGCGATTTTTCATCAACGCTGATTCTTGCTCATTTCAAGCCCATCCACTGCGCATCGTACTGCGTAGTTTGACCCAGGAAGGTCAACTTTAGCCACATCATCTATTCGTCGCTATATCTTTCTTATGCTATTCTTTGTTTTTCATGCTATCTTCTTCTCTTTCCATCTTTTCTTATGTTATTCTCTGTTTTTTCCTACCTTCTTTTCTATGTTTCCTTATGTCATTTATTTTAACATTTTTTTCTATCTTTCCTTGTTACTCTTTCTCTTCCCATCTTTTCTTATGTTATTCTTTGTTTTTTCCTACCTTCTTTTCTATGTTTCCTTATTTATCTTTGTTCTTTTCTCCTATCTTCTTCTTTTTCCGTATTTTCTTATGTTATTCTTTTTTTATATTTTCTTCTTTTCTAGCTTTCCTTACGTTATTCTTTGTTTTTCCTTCTATCTTCTTCTCTTTCCATTTTTCCTTATGTGATTTTTTTCGTTTTCTTCTATCTTATTTTTTCTGTCTTTATTTAAGTTATTCTTTGTTATTCCTTCTATCTTCTTATCTTTCAGTCTATCTTTTGTTATTCTTTGTTTTCGTTTATCTTCTTTTCTATCTTTCCTTATGTTATTTTTTGTTTTTCCTACCTTCTTTTCTATGTTTCCCTTATGTCATTTATTTCAACCTTTTTTCCTATCTTTCCTTGTTATTCTTTCTTTTCCCATTATTTCTTATGTTATTCTTTGTTTTTCCTTCTATCTTCTTTTCTGTCCATCTTTCCTTATGTGATTCTTTGTTTTCTTCTATCTTCTTCTCTTTCCATCTTTCCTTATGTGATTCTTTGTTTTCTTCTTCTATCATCTTTTTTCTGTCTTTTCTTATGTTATTCTTTGTTATTCCTTCTGTCTTCTTATCTTTCAATCTATCTTTCGTCATTCTTTGTTTTCGTCTATCTTCTTCTCTTTCCGTCTTTTCTTATGTTATTCTTTGTTTTTCCTTCTATCTTCTCTTTCCATCTTTCCTTATGTGATTCTTTGTTTTCTTCTTCTATCATCTTTTTTCTGTCTTTTCTTATGTTATTCTTTGTTATTCCTTCTATCTTCTTATCTTTCAATCTATCTTTCGTTATTCTTTGTTTTCGTCTATCTTCTTTTCTATCTTTCCTTATGTTATCCTTTGTTTTCTTCTTCTATCTTCTTCCCTTTCCGTCTTTCCTTATGTTATTCTTTGTTATTCATTCCATCTTATCTTTCAGTCTCTTCTTATATTATTCTTTGTTTTTCCATCTATCTTCTTCTCTGTCTATCTTTCCTTATGTTATTCCTTGTTTCCTTTTTCTATCTTCTTCTTTTTCGTCTTTTCCTGTTATTCTATGTTATTCCTTCTATCTCCTTATCTTTCATTCTCTTCTTATATTATTTTTTGTTTTCTCCTTCTATCATCTTTTCCAGCTTTCTGTATGTTGTTTGTTTTATCTTTCTTCAAACCTTGGTGTGAAAGCAACAGTAGAATCATGATTGAGATCTCCGTTGCGTTCAATCGATTTTTAGCGACCGTGGTTCTGCAGAATCATGATTCAAAACGTACCTTTTTCAGCGTTTCATGTTTGCGTTTTGAAAGACGTTTATTTTTACGACCTGCGAAAAATCGATTGAACGCAACCGTGGTTTAAACTAAACGTCTTTGAAAACCGTGATTCTAGGGTGAAAAATGGTCGCTTGAACGCGGCCTAAAAGGTTTACAATGTTGATCCATATCGTTGAAAAAAGAAACTTCTTAGATTGTGACTCTGTTTTGGAAAGAAAAAAAAAAGGAAAGCCAGCCGGGGTGTTTCTTAAAGATCGCAATTAAATAGTCAGACTTGTGGGCGATTTGGCCAAGTCCAACCTTGTGTAAGTCTAATTTATGAAGGCAGGCTAAGTCTGTTTCACGTAGTCGCTCTTTGTTGCTTTTGTTGCTTACATCCTCTTGGAAGAAATACGTGAAACTATTAGTTTTGCTTGATGACAGTTGAATTTCAATGGTAGTGGTCGTGGGGGTGGTGATGGTGGTATAAGTGGTAGTAGAGGTGGCGACGGGGATGGCGGTGGCGGTGGTAGGGCTGGTGATGAGGGGGGGGGGGACTGACCCTGTTATCCCTTTAAATTCGTCATTGCACGTGAATAGGCCTATACAGATCTACAAGCCTACTGCATCGTCGCACGCAAAGCATATGAACAATAACAGACGCTTATGTATGACTTGCATCAGCAGTTACCACCAGGAATATCTTTGCAAATAGTGTATATCACAGCAGGCTGAGAAGTTCGAAGCTCATTTAATATTGTTATTAACTCATAATTCTTTGGGTCACTGTAGTGTGAAGGAACATGTACTGTACATACAAGCGCTTAGAGGTATATGAGTTGAGTTTTATTTATCAAATTGCAGACGAAAATATACAGTCTTTTGATAATGCACAAGGGTGCAGCACTGTGCAAACAAAACGCAAACTGACTGAGAGTCCATAATATCCTGTTACTCTGCAAGACAACTCCGAGTATGGATTCTTCACTGATCCTGTTCTAGAAACCTGGATAATGCCAGCATGCCTCGCACTTTCCTCATCCGGAGCACCTCCACCTCTGTACAAGAGCCTGATTTGTGGACCAATGATGACCGCGGTGACGTAGAATCAGCGGACACCATCGACCAAGAGGAAGGACCATTTTCAATCCACGAAATGCAGTCTGGTGAGAAAAGAATATGTTTTTTCTTCATTGCATGGTACATTATTTACCCGTGGCATAGATTGTATAGCTTTTTTTTGTCATGTTTTAAATCCTCAGGAAAAGTCTGCATGTAATCGGTTTGTTAACTGGGAGCCGCCCTGATACGACCCGTTTCTGTACGCAGATGCTCCGCTTCCTTTCCAGCAGGCTATAGCATAGTATAGTCTTATTTGCTGTACACAGTAGTCCCAATTCCTAGTTCCTAATTGTAGTATAATGGGTATTTTATCTTGTGCATGCAGAAGCAACGATGGCGTGAAATGCACGTGAATTGAAGAACCGTGAGCACAAGCACAGAAGCAGTGATTTTTCCACAAGCAATAAATATTTCCTGAATGTTTGCAGAACAGTCGCATGAGTTACTAAACTGAATAAAGTGAACATAAGGGCAATGCAACTAAAACACATTTTATTGTGTGACGATTTGAAAAGGGTTCGCATGTGAAAATCATAAATTTTCAATCCTTCATAAAGTTGTAGTCATGAATCTATTCATAAGTTCTGTAGCAACTAAAGCTTATGGCAAATGTGGACCTTTTTTCTCTGTGTAGTTCATGTGTTTCAAAATGAGCTTCTAGTATGAACGTAAGGGACAGTTATAGATCTTAGTCGGAAACAGTTGGCTAACACCATCAGTAAGAATAACAAACTCTACGAGTAAAATAATAGCATTCCTGTATTAATGCTGCTGCAGCTGCTGCTGCTGCTGCTGCTGCTGCTGCTGCTACTACTACTACTACTACTACTACTACTTCTACTACTACTACTTTCACAACTAGTTATACATGTTATAGTACCAGTGTCAGTGTAAGTAGTTTCGAAAGTAGAAGCAGTAGATATAGTAACAGTGCATATAGCATTAAGCATTAGTACTTGTTATTCGTTGTAGCAGTAGAGATAGTAATAGCATGAAGTATCAGTACTTATCGTTGGTGCAGTCGTAGCAGTTGTAGTAGTAGTAGTAGTAGTAGTAGTAGTAGTAGGAGCAGTTGTAGTAGTAATAGTAGAAGTAGTAGCAGCAGTAGTAGTAGTAGTAGAAGTAGAAGCAATAGAATAAGCAGATATAATATTAATATATAGTAGAGGTAGTTAACACCTACTAGAATTAGTTATCATTGTTGTGTAGTAGTAGTAGTAGTATTAGTGGTAGAACAAGAAGTAGTAGTACAAGTAGTATATGGCAGTAGGGCTACCACTGCTATACTAGACTTTGTTACGCACTGGTAGTAGGAGGGGTAGTAGTAGTAGTTGTAGTAGCAGTAGTATGTAGTAGTAGTAGTATTAGTAGTAGTAATAGAAGGGGTGGTCAAATTTATACCAATATACACAGAATGAGAAAATCTAATAAAATCTATGGCGTCGGTCGAAACGTATTAAGTTGTCTATTTCAAGATAATAAGTAGCAGTAGTATATAGTAGTAGTATTAGTAGTAGTAATAGAAGGGGTGGTCACATTTATACCAATATACACAGAATGAGAAAATCTAATAAAATCTATGGCGTCGGTCGAAACGTATTAAGTTGTCTATTTCAAGATAATTAGTAGTAGCAGATGTAGTAGTTGTAGTAGTTGTAGTAGTAGTAGTGGTAGTAGCAGAGGTATAGTAGTAGTCATGGCAGCAGTAATACCATTATACTACTACTACTACTACTACTACTACTATCATTATCATCATCACCATTATTATTATTATCATTATTGCTAGTACAATGTAGTATAGTAGTAGTATTAGTAGTCATAATCGTAGTAGAGCAAGTATTAGTGGTAGCATCCGAAGTAAACATAGTCGTGGTAATATAATGTCAACCGTAGAGTTTAGCGGCTGGAAAACACAAGATTAAGTAAAATGGGGTGGAAAGGAAATCTATTTTGGTGTAAGCGCAAATAGTCAACTTACAAGAATACGGTAAATCTTATGAGAATCAGAATACGAAAATTCTGCTCAGTACTATGGACATCGCAAAATATGCACTGACATACCCAGCATCTGCTTAAAACTACTGAGGCTATGATCCCTAGCTTCTTCCTTAACTTAACCCATTCATGACAGGAATTATTTAATGCCTAATTTGATCAGCTTTTATTCTTCAAATTGGCAACACCAACTGTTTTCTTTTATTGCTACATTTTTCTTATGAAAGGTCATTTTTCTTAAATAAATATAATTTGATAGAATGTATGATGAGAAGTCATAAAGTTGCCAATTTGCAGCGAAAAACGGGTAATTCTAAACTTTCCATTGCATTGCCAATTTAAGGATTTTAATGCTTATTTTCCTTTAAAAAATTTTCAGCATCAAACAACAAATATTGATGCAACAAAAATGGACACAATATATGTAGAATTTTTTGCTCTTTCTGCTCATGTTTTTAGTATGATTTTTAGGGTTCTGCATCAGAAGTTATTAGACCAAACCACATAATGTGGACCCTCTGTCACGAATGGGTTAATCCGTGGGCCCGAAATATTTCTGAAATTACGATGCCTTCCTACATGAGCATAATTACACATGCATAATGCAGTGTAAGGGGCTGGTTATTTCCTGGCGAAGGAGAGAAGCATGTATAATATACTAAGTTTAAAAAAAAAGAAGCCATTTGACACTTTTGATCGTTAATAACTCAAAGGTCATAACTCATATCACACTGAGATTTTCACCTCGTAAGGTTGAATGATGTTAAATTTATTAGAGGTAGAAGTTATGCGTTTTCCTTCATCAATATTATGAACTAATTCTCTGAATTTTTAGTTATTTTTTGCTATTTGAAAAAATGAGACCACAAATCTGTGGGAATCAGTAATTGATTCAGATCCCCCTTATTGCAATTGTGGATAGCAGTTCAAATTCCACATTACCCCTTTCAGCCCAGACCATGAAAAATCAATGATACTGCATGGCAAATGCTGGCAATGGTACCTGTTCTCCGAATTAGTTGGTGATTACTCACAAACTTCAAGGCCATAGTTTTCCGAAAGGTGAAAGTCTAATTGAATATTCATAGCATTATTATTATTATAGGGAGCGAGTTGGCTCAGTCGGTAAAGTTAGGCCTGTCGAACCAAAGATCGTGGGTTCGAGTCAAACCCAGGAGGATGACTGAAGCCTACGTCTTGTGTTATCGTGCCCTTCCCATGTTTCATAGACGCAGGCTATGCTACAGTGGAAAACACTCCGTTCCTCGGATAGGGCTTTTAATGGAGGTCCCGTGTACAGGGGGAGTCACCACCTTTGCACGTTAAAGGAGTTCTGTTATGTAACTAGGAGCTTGTCCACTCAAGGATTTATACACAATTAACAAAATTTCAAATGAAATTCTTTGACGAACTGGCAACCAGTGTAGCTTTCTTAGAAGTGGTGCACTTGAAGTGAATTTTTATTGACAGTAGAAAGTCTTGCATAAGCATTCTGGACTCTTTGTAATCTAGATATCAAAGAGTCAGGCATGCCGAACAACAAGCCATTGCAATAATCGAGCTTACTTAACTAACTGAGGTGTCGGGTACCTGAATATGAATTAGTTACTTAGAAGTTCTTTAGAAGGGGGGGGGGGGTGGGGGATTCCCAAGTGGCACATCAGAAGATCCCCTTATTAAATAAACTGACATGATTATGATTTGATGGTTTCGAAGTCATATTAGGATATGGTTATGAATAACTAGTCTCGCAAATTTGTTGGCAACTCGCCTGGCAAACATTTTGAGAAGATTAAGTTATTTATTATATAGGCGTTGTATAGCATTTTCTCGCCGTCCGTATTTTCAGAATATTGGCTACAGTCCCTCGTAAAAACATATCTGATATCTAATCATATTCAGTAGTCCAAGACAAGGGGGGGGGGGGGGGGGGGCCGGGGGACCGTCGCCCCCATAAATTTTGAAAACTTACCTTTTTTTACTGAAAATTTTCACAAAATCCACGGAGAGTGTGCACCAAATCCTTCAATTTAACTTTCAAAAATGCAGAAGCGCCCACGTGACCAGCTCGGCCGCTTTGCTCCCTCGCTTTTGAGCTTCTTCCAAAATTTTTACGCGTCTTGCCCCCCAGGAAACATTACCTGCGTGCGGCCTTGGTCCAAGAATTGGCATGATTCACCACAGTATTGAGTTGATTACATTATAGAACAGTATTTCCCGGTTTAAGAGAGAGAGAGAAAAAAGTAAACTATGGTGTCATTATTTTCCGGCTGTGAAACTAGAAATTTAACAAATAATTTCTCTAAAATAAAGTGATAACGGATTGCAATGAAAAAAAAATATTCTAGCCATTTCCCGTATAATAAAATTGATTTTGGTAGATTTATTTTCAGAGTCACGAAAGTTGTCACCAAATAAAGCATAGAAACCGAGAACTAAGAAGCAGAAATTTTTGTTAAACGCTACGCCTGTAGGAATATTTCAATTCATTTCATTTAATTTAATTTCTTTCCATAATAACAGTAACAAATTTTGCAAAGACTTTCACATTTCTGAATCATAATGAAAACCAACAATTAAGAATGATAAAACTTGACATCAATACAGTACGCTTATCAAGTCAATGGTAAGTATAATTTTAAATAAACAAATGATCGCTGTATTGTTGAGGAAACCTTCAACAAACAAAACTTGTTCCCAAACATGAATATTGGAAAATTGCGAAATTTACAATGACCTGTGTAGGTGTGTATGAATTCAATTAAGTAGTAAAATGAAGTGTGCATTACAAGTAAAATTTAGGAAAAAATAAAAGACAGAATTAGTCCAGCATTGAAACTATACAATCCCGACAGGGTAGCACATCGAATTTGCACTGCTGTCGAGCCCCAGTGTTCCCCGAATATTTGTGAACCTGGAGGGTCCTGTATTGAAACATTCCGCTGAACCAATGCTTTTCGACGTCTACATGGTACGAAAGGGTCCCCTCAGTTGTCCGTAGCAGGTTGTGCCTTTCTGATTATACCATAGAGAAGACCTATGTCCTGATGAATTCTTGTTAAGTTTTTACAAGATCCTTTATCATCAAAGTGAAGGATTGAACTGACCGGTTTACGTTGAACTGATGATAATTCTTACGTTATGTGAGAAAAGGAGAGAGAGAGAGAAAGAGAGAGAGAGAGAGAGAGAGAGAGAGAGAGAAAGAAAGGAAGAGAGCAAAAAGGGATAAGAAAAACATATATTTTCTAAATACCAGCTAAGAATGAAATAAAGTAAACGGAGTAAATTTCAGTTGCAAGGTCTGCTTAATTTCTATGGCGCCAGAACGTTATTGCTAACGATATAAACCCTGAGTAAAAATGGTTTTGCCAGGATGACTTGTTAAATTAGTTTTTTTTTTCAAAACTTTTCTGTGGCCGTCACATCAAGGCACAATAACAAAATCTTTTTTTTATTTCGCAATTGTAAAGTGAATTTGGACAATATTTTGAACTACTCATCTCCATGCGTAAAAAGTATACAGGAATCATGAAAGGGAAACGCAATACCATGTGTTATCCCTCTGTAAATTAGGAAACAGAAAAGATATGTAATTTTAAGGTAAACAGACTCATTACTCTTTCTCTAGAGGGATCCTAAATAAAATGGAAATGAATGGAAAAAATACCTGAGGGTGTGTACCGTAGGTTTACTAGTATGATGTGTAATCTAATAGGCCGGTGTCATAGCCGATTTGTTCCGGGTTCCGGAGGAACGAAACGACTTGTCGATTCGTTCCTCGGAACAGCGTCGACAGGTTCAAGATGAATAATTATCGTACTAGAGGAGTAAAAATTATCGTTTTTTTGGAGAAAATTATCGTACACATAGCTGACTCTACAGTACATGCACCATGCATACGATTAACGACCCCTTAACTTTAGGAAAACTCATTCTGATTGGCTGCAAATTCAAAGTACTATCGCATTGACTTGACCGAGGCGGATCCAATCGCTTGCCCGGAACAAATCGTCTATGAAACCGGCAGCAGGTTGGTGCTTCTACCAGGGGAGCATTTCATGAAGAATTTTGTTGGTGATTTTCACCGACTAATTTGCTCTCAGCCAATCAGATGCGAGGATTTTCAGTAGCTTATAACAGTTGTCGGTGAAAATCACCATCAAAACACTTCATGAAACGCACCCCAGGTCATCATATTACACTGTCGTAAAGTGTCTTCTGTGACAAAGCAAAGTGTCACACTGGATATCCATAATGTAACCTGCTTATTTTAATTCAAAGTACTTTCTACGCAGCGGATTCTGT
Source organism: Echinometra lucunter (assembly GCA_029962745.1). Taxonomy (NCBI): domain Eukaryota; kingdom Metazoa; phylum Echinodermata; class Echinoidea; order Camarodonta; family Echinometridae; genus Echinometra; species Echinometra lucunter. The sequence goes on along the minus strand of JAPZVO010000024.1, from coordinate 174,034 downwards.
TAAAGGGATCAGGTAACTATACGCGGAGGTTTGATTCAGTAAACTGTTGAATTTTTATGTCTGTGTTGTATAAAGATGTTCAGAAGGATAAATAAACAGCCTGGAATATAGAGGTGTTGAAATATAAGATGTTATCACGTAGATGATGTTTACGGTTCACCATGCGGTAATGGTGAACCGTAAACCTCATTTACGTTCTCAGTACCACAATGCAAACCCTAACCTTCAAAAATAATATCATTAACATATTCTGCATTCCGCCATTTTTATCTTAACACTGTACAGTCTATGGGGTAAAAAACGTCTGGCATTGCCAGTATTTTGTATTTTTTCATTTTTTGTGAAGCAAAGATGATGCTTTTTAAAAGCATTTTTCAGGGTTTCATGTTTACACAATTTTACGTACAGGACCATACAGCTCAGATTTTTAAAAGTTACCCAGTAGCTTTAAAATCATGTATTCTTGATGGGTGTCAAATCATCAATAGGCGATCGATTTTTTTGTAGTTTCGATTTTCTTTTCTTGGAATTGCATTAAAAATATTTTCAATTGAAATTAATTCTCTTAATCCTGATAAAATCCGTATTTCAACTAAAAGCTGCATTTTCAATATGGCTGTGGATTCTTAACTATACTTCATTATGTTTGAAGTTTGAAGTTTGAAGTTTCTCTATTTCCACATAATGCAAGTAACAAAATTAAATAAACATACATATACTTATTCTTGGAATAACAATATTTGAAATAAATTTGCATATGGAAAAATAATACATTTTCTTGCTTGTAAGTATTAATTTAAGATAAATCAAGAAAAATAAATCAGTGGAGGAGTCTATTTAAAGAAGCAAAGCTTGTATTGTATAGACCCCTATCTGGCTTACAAAAATAATACAATAATAATGTAATACGAAGGTATATGTGCTTTTATGTTATTTCACCCCCCCCCCCCCCCGCGGATCCGCCCACAGAAAAGAAGGAATGATATGACTCACATTAGTTGGTACATGTAAAATACAAAAACAAAAGAATGAAAAAAAAAAGAATGAATTCAGAGAGAGCAAGGGAGAGAAATGGAGGGATGTAGATGAAGGATGAAAATGGTGAAGATGAGGGATGGAGGACGGAGAATTTTACATTACGATTACTTTTGCAAAGCTTTTGATCTTATTATAGTGTTATTTTGATTAACAAGTTCATCTTGACATTACAATTAAAAAATACAGAGCTAACGTGCGAAGTCAAAATACAGCGGATCTTATGCAAATTTGATATGGCTGTTGCAAAAATACAGTAAATTTTATTTGAATATAATATACAGATTAAATCTGTATTTGTAAAGCAGTTAATGAAAAAACATAGGTAAAATTGTTATCAAACAACACACTGTGTGTAATTTTACACTTTAAGTTGTTTAAAAATGGTAATTTTAAATCTTGGTTGTTTTCCTACCGAGTAGGAAAACAACAAGATGTAAATCTTGTAAATTCAAAGTAATTTCTTTATCAAAAATCGCTTTGATTCTACAGGATCCTTTGGCTGTAAAATTAAGTTTCACCGTTTTCTCCTAAAATACAGTTTCCCTGTAAATTTACAAAATAAATGAGCTATTTTACTGGAAATACATGCCTACATGTCTTTACAGGCACCAAAATGTCAACTGTAAAAATGGTTGTCTCTCACAATCTACACCCATCCCCATTAGAAAATAACAGGAAAGTAAGCTCCCCCGTTCCCCACAATTTATTTAAAACTTACATGTATGGAAGATGACGTGGCCGTGAAATCATAAATTTTCGCCAGTTTTTTCCCTTTACAAACATGACAAAGGTTTCCTGTAAAATGATAAAGTAGTAGTGCTAATGCATACTCCCATCAACATTTACAACTTTTTATAAACAATACGCACAGTGTTTGTAGGAGAAGATAACCAACCTGTATATTTTTGACATCAGAATCTATGGCGACTCTACTGACGACAGATTTGCTGTAAAGTTACAAATATTTTTTTTAAGTGTAGTAACTTGTTAGCTCTTCTATATCAATTTCATTATGAATATCAATTGTCTCAGAACATTTCAAACAATAATTAAGTATCTCCTTTTCAACCATTTTGATAATTATTGTTATTATAAATGATTATTATCATTACAATTATGATCATTATCATTATCATAATTATATCATCATAATTATCATCAACATCATTATTATTCTTATTATCATTACTATTATTACGAATGATTCTCAACCGAGATCAAATTAAACATAACCAACACTGTAGGCTCAATATTTTAATCAAATGATAACTAAGATATCTTATATTCTCTCATCATAGGAGAATGTTACACTTTTTCAGCTGTAGAATTTCTAAAGCACGTAACCTTGTCTTGATATCGACCCAAGGCAGTAGGTGGAAGTAACTTTGACCTAAAATGCGAAGAATATTCTTTATCTGTAGTTCCATCTTTTGACCAAATTACATCCCATAAGCATGATAAGTTTATCTCTGTTTGTCCGTTTTCGTTCCAGACCAGCTGGAACCTCTTAACAGAGTATCTACATTTTTTGGTTCGGCCCTTAACTATCAAAGCAGAGCCCTATAAACATACCAAATATATGAACAGAAATAGAAAATATTTAATCAGTCACGTATTGTGCCCATTTTCTAGTTTGATGCAGAAATCTTAGAAGGTAAATAAGCTATAAAATCCTTAAATTGAAAACTCCATGGACATGATGGAAAGTTTAAAATCACCGTTTTACCATGCATGTTCAGCTTTTAAGCATACTTTTAGTAAATTGATATTAAGACATGATAAATCTCGAAAGTTTTTCGTTTGACAAATTTCTCATCATTTGAATAATGAAAAAATAAACGTAGAATTGAAGAGTACAGTTTGGGGTTGCTGACTTCTAATCTTAAGTACCATCTTATGTAAAGATTCTTCTGATTTTCCTTTGGAGGAAATAACAACAATCTTATTTGTGTTTACAGATAGCTGCCATGCATTGCAATAATCTGCCACACTATTCAGTGCTAATCGCAAGTCTTCCTGACTTTTCGACAAAATTATAGTATCATCTGCATATAGAAGGCAATATAGTTTGAAAAAGTTTTCACCTATTCAGCATGTATATGCCTTTGTGTATCAATCAACTTTTGTGTATCGTTATATTTACAACGTTATTTTTTGTTCTTACTACATAATTTAACTTATAATTAAACACCTATAATACAGTTATACATCTAATTTTAATTTGTACGGAAACTACAACTTTTCAAGCATTTTGCCTTTTTTGTAGTTTCCCTTTTCTTTGTCAACATATTTTGTAAAATTACTATTCAAATGAATTAATGAAGTATTTTCTGACATGGAAATGAATAAAGAATTGAACTGCAATTGAAATGAAGAATTTATGATGCTAAAAATCATTCAAATACATAGCAAATAGCAAGGGGGAAAGGTTCTCTCCCTCACGTGCATTCACATTCACTGTAAGCAATTGGTTTATTTATTACATTATTTTCTTCAATAAAGTTACAGCCACAGAGAAAGGGGAGGGTCTATGGCCAAGGAAAAATTAACTTAGCCAATGTACAGGCAACTTTGATATTGATAGAATATCATGCAAAATAAATTCTTCATGAATTTTTTAAATTGACAATTTGGCAGTTATTCGATTCAACTTAATGTCACGCTGGATTTCCCTTCTCGAATTGATTAATTTAAGAGTAACTTCTTGAAATGGATAAATTACAAGAACTCCAAGGCTAGTGCACCTCAATGTTATTACTAATGTATTACTAAAAACACTACATCATTCAAGACTTCAAGACACTCCTGCTTCTAGCATGAATAGGATTATTACGGTCGAAGTTGACTACAACGAAATCTTTCAAATTCTCCATTTTCATCAAATCTTACATTAACATCTTAAAATTTCTATCCAACACAGAAAATGATCCGATAGATCTGTCCATCTCCAGATCTGTTCGGGTGCCGACTAGCAACAATGAAAAGTCGTCGCTAGAGATTGGGGGTTACAGGGCAGGTCAGCTTCGTACTGAGCGACAGAGCGGCAGCATTCGGGGAATGAACAACGGAGAAGTGGGTCATGACGAACTCTCGATGGTAAGAAATACTCAGCAATTCTCTATTCTTGTGAGAGTAGCAACGTTTTATGTTTTCGTTTTGCCTTTTCCCCCCTAATAATGATTTTGATGCTTCAAGTTAGAAGTATGGCCCAGTGCCTGATAGTCATAATAATGATAATCATAATAATGATAACAAATATGATAAAAATACTAGTGGTAATAATGACAATAGAAGTAAAATAGAATATTAATAATGATAATAAAATGATAATAGTAATAATAATAATAATAAATAGTAATAATAACAATAATAATAAGGATGATGATATTGATAATCATAACAATAATTATAATACTAAAAAAAGATAGATTTACGTGTCGCCTGGACTGCAGAGTTTTCTGCGAGCTCACCGTATAAAAGCAACAGAATTCATACAAATTGATTTCTCAAATACCTCAAACTTACGAACAGTTCTAAGGAGATATTGATATCTTATTTAATCAGTTCATCTATCAATTTATCAATTTATTCATTTCTGATATTTATACATGGTCGCACATTAAATTTTCACCAATAATTGTGAGCTTCCATGAGGCCTTGTTTTGTAACGATGGTATTCAATAACAATCATCAATTTAATAGTTAGAGATGATAGCATAGGGGAAAACAATAGCGCACATGGAAGACAGAAAATCTCATCAAATTAATCACAACGAGGAAGTAAACAGTTAGGACATTAGATTATAATTCGATAGCAGAAAAAATTATATATTCTAAGTATTATAGAGTGGGAGGCTGTCCCGACATAGTCAAACGCATTTAACATGTTTAACATTTCTGATCTGACTAAAGTGATTTAGATCATCCAACACCATGAAAGGGCTTGAAAGTCAGCATGAATTTGCATGACTATACTCCCCTCGCTAGAATTGTCAAAAAAGCTTTAAAAATCTGGGTAAGTTTTAATCCTTCAAGTTACATCAACCAAACATCGTCAGCAGGAAGAGGTATGACTGTACATATCAAAAATATGAAAACTGAAAGAAAAAAAAAATCCTTCAGGAAGGGCGTGTGATATTTTCCTTAAAAGAGCGCCAAAATGCCCTCTTAACAAGCTTTACTGTCCCAAATGCTCTGGCTCTAGAGGGAAACCATTTTCTGAAGTTCCAACCTTAATAACTAAAAATTGTCTTATTTCATTCAAGTGAAATTTATATATTTCTTTTATTATTGCACTTTTTTTGATTGCAATTCGATGTCCGATGATAATTTCAACAATGAGCTATTGGATTGTGAAAATTGTAACGCTTTCTCAAAAGTAGTAAGATTAAAAGAAACCAACACCCTCAAGTCGAGTAGCCTTTAGATCAAAGCCAAGACGGATCATAGGAAATTTTAACGAAATCGGACACGAAATGAAGAAACTGACACTACCATAGCTATTGATATCATTCTGTGCAACTCTCGCTATGATTTGTACACACATAATTAAACATTTTCATTTTGCTTAGTGTAATAACTTTTGCCGGGGCTGCATTTGCCTGTTTGGCATAAGGACTATGAAAACACGTTTTCTTCAAGATTAATAAAGAATATGTGAAAATATGCATAGAAAAAATTTTGGGAGTCGTCTAAAGATTATATCACCAACAGCTATGGTCATTATGTTAGTGTCAAAAACAGAAAATTTGATATAGGCATAACTTTTTCATTCCGATTTCGTTTAGAGTTTCGTTGATATGTTTTATTCGGTTCTAGGACTACTCCCCCGGAGGACAACTCCCCCGGGGACAACTCCCACCTGACAACTCCCCCGGAGGACAGCTCCCCCGGAGGGCAACTCCCCCGGAGGACAACTCCCCCAGAGGACGACTCCCCCGCAGGACGGGTCCCCCGGAGGACATCTCCCCCGGAGGACAACTCCCCCGGAGGACTACTCCCCCGAAGACAACTCCCCCGGTGGACAACTCCCCCGGAGGACAACTCCCCCGGAGGGCAACTCCCCCGCGGACAACTCCCCCGGAGGACGACTCCCCCCGAGGACGACTCCCCCGGAGGACAACTCCCCCGCGGACAACTCCCCCGGAGCACAACTCCCCGGGGGATGACTTCCATCACACAACTCCCCCGGAGGACACCCCCCCCCTTTAAGGACAAAATTACACATGAAATTTGTTTTTATGACAACGTCTTGCTCGTGAGGAACTGTAAAATAAATCTTTCCTTTTTATAAATCAAACTTAAGTAATTAATCCATTATTTTTTTGTTTTTATTACAACTCTCCCAGAGGAGAACATCTCCTCGGGGATGACAAACGGGGATGGGCGAGGGGTAGAGGGTTGCTATTCGTTTATAAGGTATTAGGTCATTTGTCGCTCTAATTGCTAACGATAAAAAAAAAATACCCACCCTTTTGCTCCCATTTTTGCGCCAAAGTACACATTCAAGAAAATAAAAACTCTAGTAATGGGTACGCATTTCTGCCCAAGGGTGTTGGGTTTGACAGCTTCAGCGGCACACTCCCATCTTAACCAAATCTGATCATGAGAAGAGAGAAAAGAGAGGAATAAAATGAAGAAAGGAAAGTGAGGAACCTAAGTAGGAAGCTACAAAAGTAGAGAATGGTGTATCTAGTCGTAGTCTTCAGGAAAAGAGGGAGATGGCCCACAATCAAGCTTAAGAATAGAAGTCACTTCGCTCGATCAGCAGCCGTGATTGGGTCCCGTTCCTTTTTTTTTAAAATCTAAATGCACAATTTTCAGGCAAGATATCATATAAAAATCTTACTTTTTAGTGGAGCGGTCGACCCCCCCCCCCGAGATCCGGTATCCGCCCCTTTGTTAAACTAACTGACTATAAATGAAAAGAAAACCTTAACGGAATTTTACATTGAATGCATGTTAATTTCATTTTTGTTAAAGGACTTGTGCTTCTACGTATTTAGCGTCCAGCGAGCATGTGCGAGTATCATTCTTTGCGCTGAAACCACATGAAAACATTAATAATAAAGTACCTCATTCAAGAGTATAAGATAAACAAAAAGGAAAAGTCATCGTTAGATTCTTATGATTTGACAAATTTGGACACATATTGAGCTTTGATATCTAAATTCACTGATGAAATTAATCATTTTTCTTACTTAGAATATCTGCATACAGCTGACCTGAAACCTAAATGTTTTATGTATTTGTTCTTCTTATTTTTTCTTTGTTATATAGAGCCTAACAGTGCCTAAAGAAATCTATCAGTCATAAAGCTTGGAGAAAACATTAGTTTACTCATTAAAAATTATACTAATCCAATCTATGTTTGTCAGATAACATTTGATTCCATAATGTTTGCGTACAAAAATAAACAGTCATCAAACATGATATGACCATTGCAACGGCTTTTACTAAACACTCGGGTCGCGTCGCAGCGCGGCGCGCTGGAAAACACTCGGGTCGCGGCCACTGATCTGTTAGTGGAGAGATCAGGGGCCCGTTGCATAAAACTTTTGCCGGAGTTTTTTATGGCAAAATTTGAGGAAACTACGGCAAAAAAAATTGCCATAGTTTCCATTACATAAAAATTTGCCAGAATTTTTTTTGCCAGAAAAAAAGTCTGGCAAAACTTTTATGCAACGGGCCCCAGTGGTCGCGGCTCTCTGAGCCATTTTTTTTTTTTAATGGTGTCTTCAAATCGGCCTACACGATGGGAAAATTTATTGAAAATTCTCGATGTCTTTACAACCCTTTTTCATTGTTGTCTTCAAGGCGGGTTCGAGGGGAAAATCTACTATAAAAGAGAAAAGATGAAAGTTGCTCTTCATTAAACTGATAGAAAAATAAGAAGACAAGAATTAGGATTGACAATACGAAAGAAAGAAAACTAGGTAGATAAACTGAACTTTAAACTTAAAGAAAGTGTAAGACTACAAGGAAGGGAGTATGACAGAATGGAAAATGTGTGTTGTGTGTGTGGGGGGGGGGGGAGGATAGGTGATGACCCGCCACATTTCGAAGTTTGGAAGTTGGTATAGTATAAACGCGTATACAAAAATACATCTATGGGGCAATCCCCCCCCCCCAAATGAGAACCTTGAAGATTATGGCATAATGTTCGGAGGGTTGGGCCTGGATAATTACATTAGAAGACGAAGTGATGGATCGAAACGACAATATATAAAAAAACAAGAAGAAGAACAAATACATAAAACCTCTAGGTTTCAGGTCAGCTGAATGTAGATATTCTAAGTAAGAAAAAAATGATTAATTTCATCAGCAAATTTAGATACCAGAGCTCAATATGTGTCCAAATTTGTCAAATCATAAGAATCTAACGATGACTTTTCCTTTTTGTTTATCTTATACTCTTGAATGAGGTACTTTATTATTAATGTTTTCATGTGGTTTCAGCGCAAAGAATGATACTCGCACATGCTCGCTGGACGCTAAATACGTAGAAGCACAAGTCCTTTAACAAAAATGAAATTAACATGCATTCAGTGTAAAATTCCGTTAAGGTTTTCTTTTCATTTATAGTCAGTTAGTTTAACAAAGGGGCGGATACCGGATCTCGGGGGGGGGGGGGGGGGGGTCGACCGCTCCCCTAAAAAGTAAGATTTTTATATGATATCTTGCCTGAAAATTGTGCATTTAGATTTTTTAAAAAAAGAACGGGACCCAATCACGGCTGCTGATCGAGCGAAGTGACTTCTATTCTTAAGCTTGATTGTGGGCCATCTCCCTCTTTTCCTGAAGACTACGACTAGATACACCATTCTCTACTTTTGTAGCCTCGTACTTAGTTTCCTCACTTTCCTTTCTTCATTTTATTCCTTTCTTTTCTCTCTTCTCATGATCAGATTTGGTTCCGATGGGAGTGTGCCGCTGAAGCTGTCAAACCCAACACCCTTGGGCGGAAATGCGTACCCATTACTAGAGTTTTTATTTTCTTGAATGTGTACTTTGGCGCAAAAATGGGAGCAAAAGAGTGGATATTTTTCAAAAAAGTTAGCAATTAGAGCGACAAATGACCTAATACCTTATTAAACGAATAGCAACCCTCTACCCCTCGCCCATCCCCGTTTGTCATCCCCGAGGAGCTGTTCTCCTCCGGGAGAGTTGTAATAAAAACAAAAATACTGGATTAGTTACTTAAGTTTGATTTATAAAAAGGAAAGATTTATTTTACAGTTCCTCGCGAGCAAGGCGTTGTCACAAAAACAAAATTTCATGCGTAATTTTGTCCATAAAGGGGGGGGGGGGGGTGTCCTCCGGGGGAGTTGGGTGATGGGAGTCATCCCCCGGGGAGTTGTGCTCCGGGGGAGTTGTCATCGGGGGAGTTTTCCTCCGGGGGAGTTGTCCTTGGGGGAGTTGTCCTCCGGGGGAGTTGTCCTCGGGGGGAGTTGTCCTCGGGGGGAGTTGTCCTCGGGGGAGTTGTCCTCCGGGGGAGTTGTCCTGCGGGGGAGTTGTCCTCCGGGGGAGTTGTCCTCCGGGGGAGTTGTCCTCCGGGGGAGATGTCCTCCGGGGGACCCGTCCTGCGGGGGAGTTGTCCTGCGGGGGAGCTGCCCTCCGGGGGAGTTGTCCTCCGGGGGAGTTGTCAGGTGGGAGTCGTCCCCGGGGGAGTTGTCCTCCGGGGGAGTTGTCCTGATACGGTTTTATTCTATCATAGATTTGATTTAAAAATTACTTGACTTGTTTCCTTCAATAGTGTCATGGTAATGTAAATACAACTATTATCTATCTTCAGCTCTCTGACAAGACATAATAGAACAGGGCCCCATTTCATGAAAATTACTATCAGTAACAAGTTGCAATAACTGTTATAAGCTACTGAAATCTAGCATCTGATTGGCTGAGAGCAAATTTTTCATAGAAATTTGGCAGTTGTTATTGATAACAAGTTTTATGAAACGGGACCCAGATTGTAAGGTGAAGGTTCATTTCAGCTTGCCAGCTCCATGGTCCGGGGGGAGTTTCATCAACATTTGTCGTCTGACAAACTGTCAGATCTGGCATCTTTCCTTGATTTTGATTGGCTGAGAAGCATCGTTACTATGGCAACTGTCGGATAAAACATCCGACAAGTTCTTTCATGAACGATACTCCGTCACCTCCTCTAGCGTGTGTCTTGTCAAACACCTGACGATGGACAATATGTATGTTTTACATGACCCTGAGAATATCATTTTCCTACATTTGAAATAGCTAAACAATTTCCGCAATTGACAACTTATTACGGAAATTATCATTTCATATACACCATATTGCACCACAAGCAAAGCACAACAAGACAACGTGTAATGGTAGTTAATACAATTTTCCTAATTGCAGTTCTATTCAAATTATCAGAGAAGGGAGGGGGTGGGGAACGAAACTTATACAAATTAGGGGCAACTGTTTTTCCTCTTTATTTGCACTTTTATTTCATTTTTGCATTGCAATTTCCACAAATCAATCTAAATGAATTATTTACTTTAATGATATAAATGGGATACAAACTGTCTTCAGCTGCCAGTTGTTTTTATTGAAATTCTTGTATTGTAATGACGCACTAATACGCAAAAAATAAGATAACAACTACATGTAAAAGTAGAATGACTGTTCTGAATCCGACGTCTGTTCAATATGAATTTGTGTTTGATCGTATTCATTCTTCAATGTATTGTAATCTTTGGATATAGTTTTTACTTTGTATTATATCGTAATTCATTCATTTGGTTCCGATGATTTTTGTTTCTAGAAAACAAGAACAAAAATGATCAACACCACAAAAAAAAAAAAAAAAAAAAAAAATCATTTGCTTTTGATGCGTAGGCCTAAGTAGAAAGAAGCGGTAGCTTTTAGTTTAATAAATAAAAGGTATCTTAAACATCTGATAACATTTTGTAGATTTTACTTAAGAACCAAATGTTGATATTGGAGGCTAAATCAAACTTATAAGAGACAAATCTCATCAATATCTACTTTAGGCAGAGGAAGGGTCTTACGTAAAGTACAGCTTGCAGGGAAAGCCACTCTAACATTTTACCGTGATCAGTAACAGTGTTCAATGTACATTTTTTAAAAGTTGTAAGTGACTGAAAAACCAAGACATTTTTCAAAAAGTCTAAAATTAAATTGGAGTTGCCCAAATACATTGCTTAGACCCATGGGAAGGATTACACACCATCTGTGTATCAATATGTGGGGCCCTGGAGAATCCTTTTTATAAATATATATATATATATATATATATATATACCTACACACGCGTACACAGTCGCACATACACACAAACCTCCCACACACCCGTGTTCTGCAAATATATTTTGTGTTAAACCATTCAAACCTTCAAATTTTTTCAGGTTGATAAAAAAATCGCTTCGAAAACAGCGATATGTCACCGTAGCATCCTCATAGGCCTCCTCTCTTTTGTTGTGTGGGCCTATTCTTATCATCCATTCATATCATGGAAAAATTAAAATCCTTTCAGTGCTCACTCAACCTGCTGATAAGGACACCGAACCGACCGATGTTTTTTCCCATGTTGGAAAAGATGGTTTAGTTATTTTTTTCGGTTTTGTATCGGTCTACTTGATGTGACTGGGGTTGAATAGCTGCCTATTATCCAAGGTCTCTCTATTCTATTGCAGTGAAGGGATCAGGGATTCTGCTGATGACTCCCTACAGAGGTGATTCATGGGAGCAAGCCGCAATGACTAGAATGGATTAGAGCATGTTATGAATGAATGAATGAATCAAATTTCTCAAGACATTCTAAACATGGATTATGTCCAACTCGGTACATTTAAAATCACTCCTATATGTTTTCTCTTTCCTTTAGCTTCTAAGCTTCTTCGGGAATTTTGGATAAGGAAAAATTCAAAAACCTGGGAACACTCTATTTGCTTTCCACGAAATCCTTGATTCACCTCTGGCTCGACGCTACTTAAAAAAGCCCTGTCGTCCTGGAAAAGTGCTTCATGAATAACTTTTGAGTTGGAAGTTACAATGGCGAATGAGACAAGGCTGTATAGCATTTATTTACTATATAGCCTTTTTGCCCAGATGAAAAGTCAGGCTCTAGAAAGAGTAACTCTCAATAAAGACTGGGAAATCAGGTATAAAGATCAATAAATGATTAAAGGAAATCCGAAAATATAAATAAGGGGAAAATTCGTTTAAATTATGAGAATCTTATTATCATTATATCAAATGAAAAAAAAAACCCTTTAGAATTCTAATGCATTAGATAAGTTTTGAGAAAAACAGCGACTTTCTTATTCCTTAGCGCAAATTAATGATTGCATCAAAGATTCAAAGATCATTTTCATAATGTTATTTGTCGTTGGCAGCAGCGCCAGAACCATGAGAGCAGCAATGGATCAGAAGGGGGTGGGGAAATTGTGCACTGACAGTGCTCCGCCTCCCAGTCCTTCCTTCCTTTTCATGGTTCCGGCGCGCTTGGTCATTCGAGCTAATGGAAGTATGTTTTTTCTCGTTCTTTCAGGATAAATTTACACTGCCAGCCACATTCAAGCATGGAAACGCGTCTGAACTCCATCTTAACGTCAGCAATGGAAAAAATAGCCAGAATTGCCATGGAGATGCCATGTCTCAGCATATCCGAGATGTCTCTCTTGAAAATAGCTATTGGTCTAACGATGGCCTTCCATTTCAAAATGGTGATGTCCACATGGAAGCTGACCAATCACAGTACATCCAGGAACCCGTACAATGTGCATCAGGTATCCCAGCAGAAGATTCGAGGAAGGTTTGTCGGTTTACAGATTGGTCTAAGGACAGGTTATTTTCACTGAACATGCTAGAAGATCTTACTCGGATGGTCGAGGATGAAACAGGAATGCAGCCGAGCCAATCACGTTACATGTCTTTATTAGAGGCCTATTACGCTGAAGCAGTAGCGAAACGCAACATCATTAGAGACTTGCGCAGAGAACTTCAGTTAGCAGATCTTTCCGAAGTAGACGAGCGTAGTTCAGTATTTCTCCGAAGCCGGAGGGCACAACGCCTCAGTAATATGTATTCAGATGATGCACTTTCAAAACATACGCATACACTCACAGGTCCTACAGGAGAAAGGCATGTTTCTCCGATTCCAAATATTCATCCAAAATCCGGAATAGATCATGATTTAGGTAGAAGCCGGATCAAGCAATATTTATCAGACACATGCATTGCTTCCAGTCGTAACAGATCGCCCATGGACCAATCAAGATGGACCGGTGAAGACAGTGTCGGATCAGAACACCGAACCCGTCCCCCAGTGACACCCCACAGCTCTCCATATGCCTACCGATCTTCAAATGATAACACAATCCAACTATCCAGGCGTCTTCCATTGGCGAATCCACAATCTCTTCCACCTAGATCGAAGGCTTTGACCCAGACCCACTTGATACAACAGCATCCGTATCCTACAACGACACTACATAGAAATTTCCCACCGCAAAATACCGATTCCATCAATGTGAACTCCTTAGGAGAATATTCTGCACTGAAAGATCACCTCTTGCAGAAGTCTCCAAAACTCCTCCATCAAAAATCAACAGCCCCATCCGGAAGCTCACTGGAATCCACAGAGGTCAAGATGGCATTAGGATTAAGGCCTAGCCCAAGAGGACGCCCTCAAAGTTCTGTGTCAACATCAGATGAAATGCCGTCGAGTAGCGTGTATGAGGTCACAGTTCCTAATCTGCAGAACGTCAAGAGCTGTCTAGAAGGGCGACAGCTGCAAAGTACCCAGGTTAATCAAGACATTTCGAGAATAGCGCCATCAAAAATAGTTGACGATCCGCCAACTCCAGCAGCAAATCACGCATCACTATCGTCTTCAAATAATCCTCGTTCTCATGGCCTTTCAACACCCTCGAACTGCCGGGTAGGAGAAAGTAAACTTTCATCACTAATTTGCGCCGAAGGGCCTAAGCAAAAGAAATCATTTGAAAGTCCTGACTCCACGTCTCTCCCCAACCCCAAACCACTGCCCTCTGTTGCTGAAGATGCTCCTTTTCCGTCTACACCAACCCATAGTTCAACGCACAAACTTAGGTGTAGCCTTTGCTTCAGCACCTTTCCGACGGAGAAAGCATACAAAAAGCACATGGCTGTTGATCACAACGAGACGAAGCCCCACATCTGCGGGTTCTGCGGAAAGGGCTTCCATGACAAGTTTGATCTGAAGAGGCACTATCGGACACATACAGGTAAATGTATTATGTTTTTCTTACAGTGTTCGCGTACAAAGAGTTTAATTATTCATTACATTCTCCATGGTAGGCAATGTGACAGCTGCCTTGGACAAAACACAAATTAATAAACAGGAGAAAATGTAAAACAAACAAAAAATTAGAATGCCACGGGGTCTAGTAGCCATCTACAGAACTTTTTTTGTTTTAATATTGCGTTTAATCAGTTTTCTGGCATTATTTCTGTCTAATTGCAATGTCTTAATGTAAGACCAGGAAATATTCTTTTGTTAGGCAGGAATATAAAACTCTTTCCAACATTTGGAATAATTTGGAAAATTAAGTTTAAAATGGTAAGATTTTTATCAAGATAGCTTATGAATATAAAAGAACATGTTCCACTGAAATAAGAACAGTTTTGTAAATGATTTTGCGAAAGAAGGAATGTGCATTTAATTCATTCACAGGTGTCAGGCCTTACAAGTGTAGCATTTGTCCACGTGCTTTCACCCAACGCTGCTCCCTGGAGACCCACGTCAACAAAGTGCATGACATGCAGCTCAACTTCGCCTTTAAGGAGCGGCGGAAAAAGATCTACGCGTGCGAGGATTGTGGGCATTCTGTGAACGACGCGATTGAACACTATCTGCATATGTGGGCTGTGCACTCACGCCTGGTGATGCCAAAACGTCTCCGACAGAAAGTCATGCACAAGATCAAGTACATTCTCAAAACCCAAAATGGCGGCTGCAAAGTAGGAGACGAACTTTTAGCGGACCCGCAGGTTGTTACTCAGTCGATATGTTCTCTCAGGGAGTTATTTAAAGGGGAATAATGTCCGAAAAGGAATAAGGATAAGTTACAGTTTTATGAAATAAACATTAACGAATAAGATTGCCAGTGTTTGATCATTTAAAGTTTTGAATATTCATACTACTTTAATCCTCTCCTTAGGTATTTTATATGTCATACTGTACATGTTGCTATTGGGGAATGCTTGGTCTAATGGGATTTGCTACTCATGAACTAGAAGACTTGTAAAGTAGTTAGAGTTCTGGAAAAGATTACTTATAGTGAAAATAGTCTTCTTGCACCGTTCATGTCAGGAAAAATATCACGATAGAAATGCTCCATGAAATGACTGCTCCGAAAATCCCCTCGCATTCGAAATAACAGAGAAGGTACCAGTGCTCGGGGGAAATATTGACGTATTATTTAATCAAAGGCCCACCTATTAATTTTTGTGTGCTCTTTGAGTGAGAGTGAGTCAATTTTCTTTCATGTTGATGATTTCAAAAAGCTTACACTAGACACCATCATGACGATGTGTATGTACTGTGTAATCGACGTTTCTTAATTGGATACTTGACATGCTTGAGGACAGTTTCTTCCTTAAGGTAACTGCTTGACCAGAACTTACCTTTATCTTCAGGGGAGCGTTTCATGCAGTGTCTTGTCTGTGGCCTTTGCTGACAACTATAATATGCTACTGAATCCATGCATGTGATTTGCTGAGAGGAAATTGGTTAGTAAAAATCACTAACAAGACACTTCTTCAAACGCTCTCCAGGTCTGCAGGAGATAAAGCCAGTGGGTGCAATGCCATAATTGCATTACTTAATAGAAAAAAAATGAACTAAATAAACAGTGGCGGCACCAAGGGGGGGGGGGGGCATGGGGGCATTTGCCCCCCCCCCACTCAGAAGCTTTGCCCCCCCCCCCAGTTGCCCCCAGAAATTTTGGGGACTGAAAAGAAAAATTATACAGTAGATTTGTAAATAAGTAGATGCTGTCATAAGCATCATATACAAGTTGAAAAGTGCTCTAAAATATTATTTTCCGCTCTTCAAAACTTGAAAATTTTCTAACTCAGTCGCTGTTGGGTTCTTCTCACACTATTAGTTTGTAATAAGTTTATATCGC
Organism: Echinometra lucunter; assembly: GCA_029962745.1. Lineage (NCBI taxonomy): Eukaryota > Metazoa > Echinodermata > Echinoidea > Camarodonta > Echinometridae > Echinometra > Echinometra lucunter. The sequence continues at coordinate 157,838 of JAPZVO010000024.1, read as the reverse complement.
TTGTTATATCTTCTAGTAAGGCAGACAGTTCAGTGTGTATACACAAGCTAATGTAATTGTTAAACTACAGTACATGTATTCTGTCGTCAGTAATATGTGTGTGTGTGTGTGGGGGGGGGGGGGACGTGGAGAACAAATACTCAAAGTCTGCCCCATTGGCGTAAATCCCAGGGGGTGGGGGGATATATCCCCCCAATATTTCAAAAGGGAGGATGGTGTGTACAAACATCCCCCCACACTTTTTAAGGAAGAAATGATATTCGAATTAATCAGTTAGTAAAACTTTTAATAATCTGTCATAAATAACCATCTTATTTTAAAATTTCTATTTGAAAATGCAATTGAAACCAGAAGTGGTTATTTTTGGCTCGCTCACTTCGCTCGCTCATCTTATTGTAGAATATCTATTTGAAAATGTGATTAGAAACCAGAAAAGTGGTTATTTTTTGCCTCGCTCGGTTCGCTCGCTCATCATATTTAGAATTTCTATTTGAAAATGCGATTAAAACCAGAAAAGTAGTTATTTTTGGCTCGCTCGCTTCGCTCGCTCATCTTATTGTAGAATATCTATTTGAAAATGCGATGAGAAACCAGAAAAGTGGTTAGTTTTTGGCACGCTTACTTTGCTCACTCGCAAAATAAAAATTAGAACGTTTGTAAAAATGCTGCCCCTGCCCCCAACATTTTCTTTTGTCCTCCATTTGCCCCCCACTTTAACAATCCTTGTGCCGCCACTGTAAATAAATAAAAAAGAATGAAACATGATGACAATACGAAAATAAATGAATGCCATTTTTCTCTTTTATATAGCTAAGAGAAGAAAGTCAATAAAGTAATTGGAGTTATACGCTTTTAATATGGCTATAGATGATCTGGGGGTGTTTCATAAAGCTGTTCTTAAGTTACGCACGACTTTACGCACGACTGAAACATGTTCTTGGGTGCTAATCAGATTCTCAATCATGTACATGTAGCACAAGAACATATCACCAGTCGTGCACTCATAAAGTCGTGCGTAAATTACGATCAGCTTTATGAAACACCCCCAGATGTCATTTCCCTTTGTAATGAACGTTCAGTGTGAGTTTGGTCTAAATTTGTCAGCTATTGTTTTCATAATCACCAGAATTCATGTTTACTGTCTTTGTAATATGCTGCACCTTAAGGAAAACGTTTCAGCTCTCGTAGAGTTAGAAAATGGTGAAATCTACGTTATTACTGCAACACTGGATAGTGTTATTCTATGATGGACAAAAATGAAAACAAATATCATGTAGTAGTTTGGAACTTTTAAAAAGCACTCGTATGATTTCGTTTTGATACTTTGTCTGAAAAAAAGTACATATATTTTGTTTTGCTTTGTTAAACAGCGGTGGTAGTAAATATTTATTCAAGGATTCCAAGGGCATTATAATTTATTTTTTGTGATTTTCCAGAACAGTTTAATCGTGAAACAGTAGTTATAATATTCCGTTCTTGTACATTATATATTACATAATATAACGTCTCGATGAGCTTCCAATGGACTATCGATATTATTACCCAGGCTTAAGCCCCCCCCCCCGGCAACTGTAGCGCTCATCAGTGCATTCAACAAAAGCCTTACCGGGTGCTTACCCGTTTACTACATACACAGTTGTCGGGGGAGAGTTGAAAATATACATTGACATCTCGCGTCGGGACTCGAACCACGGACAGCTTGATTTACAGTCCAGTGAAGTATTCACGAGAAACGTCACCTGTCATGCCTGTATGTATATAATAGTATTACCAATATGTGTTTCAAGTGTAAGAATTTTTTTTCAATATTTTTCCCTCCACAGGGATTATATTGATTTCAATAGCAACACATTAACAAAGGTACAAAGGTACATGTACATCACTTTTATACATTGTAAATACAGTATGCATTATTCAAACACGTAAACAAGTGTAAGAATCTTGTCATATGTAGTGTTTCACCACAAATGAAAAAAATAGAATGTTTATTCCTGAAGGAAATAATTTCTTACCATTTCCTTTTTGGAAGGAGATGCATTTTATTTCAATTTTCCTGTGATACTTACTGTGGGCGGTTTTTCGATATTTACTGTCGGCGGTTTTGGACTAAATGTGACTATAGATTGAGACATGATTACCATATTTTAAGCAATTCATGTCAACTTCAATTATCATTTTGGTTGAGCACAAGCTGTAGTCACCACCAACAAGGAACTTTAATTGTCGGCAAAGGTTCATTCATTTGCAAGATTTTAATTACACACACTTTTTGTTTATACGTGCCATTATGATGATATAAACGCGTCCATAGATCCAATGACGCAAAATAAACACAAATGAACTGCCGGAGACTATCAAACTAAGTTTTCCGAACATAAATCAACCGTGAATGACAACTGCACAAATATGAAATGTCAGACACCAAACGACTTGGATATTAATCAGTTTGATTTAATCAGACAGATAACAGAATTATTGACCCGAATCGAAAAAAGAAGGTTCATTCTAAACGACGATAAACCTCCATAAGCGTTGTACGCGCATATGATTGTCCTAATGTCAAATGAGAGTAATGGCCCTATATGCTCTTTATTATACATTATTTACTCCATGGCGAAGGTTTAAAAACAAACTTCTTTCATGAATTCGGGTCAATAACGACAAGATTTTGATAGTTTGATGAGAAAGATATCATGTAAGTTTTCCTTGTTTGTAAACTGTTACCTCATTCTGAAACCAATACCTCTAAAACAACTACCTCAAAGAATTTTACCTCTGTTCGTTTTTAACTTGAAAAGTGTACGTCTATTCGTTTTTACCTCTGGAAAGTGTTCATTATGAAGTTTTATGTGGCTTTTAACATACATGTAAGTGCATACCCGATGTATTGCTAATTCTCAAAATTCACGTTTTCTTACTCTCTAAAGAAACAAGAGTGAAAATTCCACTCTGAGTCATGTACGAGATCCTTTCCTTTAGGACTGAAAATCCATGCCTGCATGTGCCCTGTTTCATGTTATCAATAACAAGTTACAATATCTGTGATAAGCTACTGAAATACTTGCATCTGAATGGCTGAGAGCATATTTGTGATAGGAATGTGGAAGCTGTTAGTGATAACAAGTTTTATGAAACGTGGCCCAAGGGAAAAAAAAATCAATCCAAATTATAGTGCCATCCATGCTTTCAAAGGCACTCTTTCATATTAAAGACGCTAGGTCGTGGGCTTTCATGGGGAATGGATTATAATTTGCTGACAACAGACTTTGTGAAAAATACCTGTAATAGAGCTACATTTCTGGAGCACAGCAAAACAAGCTGCCCCACCACAAGCATTCTTCGGCCTGCCTAGGGCATTCTCGGGCTAGGGAAAGTGAGATAACGACTTTGCCATATGGGGAAAGGGTGAAGTATACAGAGCATTACATAAGGTCTGTTGTCATAAAACTCACAGTGATGGACAACACCTGTTACTGGTTAAGCACCCATGGCGTCAAATTCTCCATGAAAGCCCAAGACCTAGCGTCTTTAATTATTTCGGAGTGGATTCCACTCTTCTGAAAGTAGATTTTCACTCAGAAATGAAAGGATCTCCATTCTGACTTTTCGAAAAATTAATTTTCCTCTCATGGTATTACTATATGATTTAGTGTAATTTTTTGTTTCTCGTTTCTAAGAACGTATTCTTTCAAAATGTGACAAAAATGTGTTTTGCATTTTCTGTTGATATTTTGATATCCGCTGTTCTCTTATGAGAAATGATGACTTTCTGACATAGCATTTTCTTTTTGTTTTTTGTGTAAATGGTGATATACAGTGCTTGTTCAATATGAAGGGTTAAAAATCCTTTCATGTTAATCTGACTGATGCACCAGTAGTGGTAAAACAGAATTCCGTAATCTGACCCATGCAGCTTTTAAGCAAGCAATTCATAAAAAAAGTCATTACGATTTCTAAGGAGGTCTAGAATGGCATGAACATGATCTCAGAGACCCCCTCCCCCAATCATCTCAAGATCTATTCCAATGACCAATTTTTTGTAGATCTCATTTATGTTCGGATTTGTTTTTTTAGTAGGATTACGAAATAAGCGATTGTAACATTTACAAATTGCATTAGATGGACAAGGGTATTACATTTTCCTTCAGTTGTTTTTCAGAACGCAGAAATGAAAGCAATCAAACAAACAAACAGTCATTGCGATTATGTTTAAACTTTGTGAGCAGGACTGTGTATCACCTTAAAAAGACTGATGTAAATCTGTTTTTTTTTTAATGATTTAAACAAAATAGAATTTTGTGTGTAAATATTTCAGCCGATATTCTAGAATGTATGAAATCAGGTAACGGGTCTCGAAAGGTTGGTTTACTTTGAGTTTTGTATGCGTTTGAAATGAAATATACAGTATACAACTTCGTGAGCAATGCAAAGTTGACGCTACGATAAACAGAATAGAGTAATAACGAGTAGTGATGGAAGTAGGAGTAGTAGTAGCAGCAGTAGTAGTAGAAATAGCGTTATTACAAATAATGATAATAATAGTAGTCATAATGATAATAATGAGGATGTTCAAATAATGATTATAATGATGGTAATAACAATGATAAGTAATGCTTATAATAAACAATGGAATTGTTATACATTCAGATTTAAATACTACTACTGAACGTATGTGGGTAACAGACCATAATAATCAACAGTACTATATTTGCTGCAGAACTGTAAATACTATGAGTACGAATGAGTGATCGTCAGATCGTAGCAAATACCAGCCTCATTCTTTGTATTTCCCTTTTGTTGAAATTTTGATATCAAACTGAAATATAATCTTATGAAATAAAAAATTGTGGTTTGAAATGAAAAATGTATAATAACAATAATACTGAGTAATTTGAACTGTTATAACAGCTGGACATATTTTGGAGAATAGTACTAAAAGAAAGCAGTTAACAATGTTGACAGCTAAATAAAACAACGTTTTCCGCCCAAATTGGCATCATTTATTGTTATCTTTTCAAGTTCAAGTTCAGGTTTTTATTTCCAATAGAACACAAGACATTTTTTTTCTTCTTTTAAGCAGAAATATCGTAAATATACATACAACATTTTTTTCCTCTTATTAACATCAAAACAAATTAAATGTCTGCTTGACAAAGTGTATTGAAAGAAAAAAAAATGATATTGGAAAAGAGAAATCCACAAAAAAAAAAACAATGCTTGTAGTGACGTGGATTCCCCAAGTTTTGATACCCCTTTTGTTGGGGTATCAAAACTTCTACCTCCGCTTAGATGCAAATCTTTGGACTCACTGTGATCCTTGTAGGCTTCCCAAGCTCTATGTGGAGAAGAGATTATCACAATAGGGCACATGAATCATGGAGCCCGTGACCCATCTCCTCATTCGATATCCGATCTTTGACCGTTATGTGCTTCTTGAAAGCACTTTCCTATCTGTTAAAGTGTCTTTGCTATGCCTCGCGCTTTTTAAATACCAGCCTCGTAATAGCTATTTCTTTGAATCCCTAACCATCCTGGATTAATTGCGCCATGGCTAATTTGATTTGGTCTATACAGATCGGGAGTCTGTCCGGAGGAGTAAAAAGTCCCAAGTCTCCGCGTTTATCAATGAAAGAAGAAGAAGAAGAAGAAAAAAGCAAACTGACAAACAGACAACTCCACACCCCCTACAACAACAAGTCCCCCAAACCAACAACAATGGAAACAAAATAAGCAACCAAACACCTCAACCTTAATTAGTCCCCGTCCCTCACTACTTCCACTGCTTTAAAAGTTATCTATGTCACCCCATTTTCAATAGTCTATAGGCGCCACAAACAAAATCAATTAAATGAAAGTATATCATCCTTTCGATACGTATTCGCTGGACAAGAGGAGAAATGGATGAAAGAAGGTAGAGTAGAATGAGAGGGAGAGCAAGAGAGAGAGAGAGCGAAAAAAGGAGAAAGACTAATAATACAAAATATGAATAGGAGAGAAAGAGAGAATGTGATTCAGAATCTCTTGCAGAAAATTTATATTACAGAGTCCCATAATATTTCATCAAAAGTGGAAACACCGTTATTTTAATACGTACATATAAACTTCACTGATTAATGTAATGATAGTGATATAACGAAAGGGGGCGACATATAATGAAATATTCTCTGCTACTTTGCATCCATGATTTTTTTTTTTATTCCACTCAATAGTCAATCATGTCGAATCTTGGTATCAGAATCAGAATTTTGGAAAGTCTATAATCCTTTCGATACGTATTCGCTGGACAAGAGGAGAGATGGATGAAAAAAAGTGGAGATGAATGAGAGGGAGAGCAAGAGAGAGAGAGAGAGAGCGAGAGAGAGAGATAGGTGAAGAGAGAGAGAAAGAGAGAGAAAAAAGAAAGACAGACTAATGATACAAAATATGAATAGACGGAGAGAATGCGATTAAGAATCTCTTGCAGAAAATTTATATTATTGGGTCCCATTATACTTCATCTAAATTGGAAACACCGCTATTTTTTAATAAGTAGGCCCTACATGTAAACGTCACTGATTTGTATGAAAAGAGTCTGGATATCTCATGTCTATTACGCACCGTACAAACACCCGAAGCAGAGTCTGACGCACAGGTGAAAACGGCCGTCTTATACCACTCAAAATCTCAATGACTTTGTATGAAAATTCAGCTTATTTATTTCAATCATGATTATGGGCGAAATCTAGGTCCAAAGCCTTCTATTTGACGTTTTATGCAATTAAGAGCTGAAAATTCCAGCATTTTACGTCGAATTTAGCCCATTTTCGGGGGGGGGGGGGGGATTTCTACACAAACAAATGGAGAATGCGTTCACTGCCTGGTACTTATTTGGAGTGGTGATGTGCCGGTCGGGCGGCTTCACAAATCTCAGCCAATAAGATATCCAGATTATTTTCGTACAGGTCAGTGGTAAACTTGTATGAAATATGTAATGATAGCGATACGACGAAAGGGGGCGACATATAATGAAATATTCTCTGCTACTTTGCATCCATTGAATGAGGTGTTTTTAAATATATATTTTTTCCCATTCCACTCAACAGTCAATCATGTCGAATATTGGTATCAGCAAACAGAATCTTCCCTACATTTAGGAGCATAAATTTACAAATCATCCAAGAGGCCCGGTGCGTTTCATTATTTTGTTTCCATACAAAGCTTTATTCCAAAGTTGGAAATCCATTTCTTGTTTTACTGATTCACTGTCACTGGGAATGATAATATGCATGATTCAAGCACGAGGCTTGATTACGAATAACCGATTCCTTAAACATATCAAGTACAAAAGGTACAATTCTTTCCAGTTGTGACCAGGCTAAATGATTTCCTCTGGAGATGGTGGAGGAATTTTAATCCATGAACAACGCTGTTTGAAACTGCAGTTGTATATAAGCTGGCTGTTTTCCCATTTCCATGCTTTATTCACAGGAATAGATGTGATAGATTCACCCAGTTTGCTAAAAGTTTTCATTCATATGAAGAGTTTTGACGTAGGATCTAAGATCGCCCAAAGATGTCTGGTAATAATAAATGTGTAATATTGCCTAGGGAAATAGCTTACAACAAAGAGTTCGTCTAAGCCTCTGTTTTCTCCGTATCCAAATCATCACTTTTCTTTCTAATATAACGACAATTGTTGATTTCTCTCCACAAATCACTCATCGATAATTGCTCAATCTCTTCGACCTCTGACACCGATTTGGTGCGTTCCAGCAGTTTCTTAGTCTTGGATTTTGCTAGTCTCAGCGGATCCTTCAGTTCGTCCATCTGCTCACGGGTGAGGTTCCGCAGCTCCGCTATCGAACGAGGTTGTCTTGTGCCGGCGCTTCCGCGCCCTTGGTGTTGATGACACGCGGCTGCGCAGCCAATGGTGGTTGCGCGCGCATTTACGCACGACATACGCGTATCTTGGCCGATAGGTGTTAGTGATTGGGCAGTCAAAGACCGCTGCCGCAGAAGTGCTGATCGAGCACGAAGAGGAGGTAGGGCGCCCCCTTGAAGATTGGGGCTTGTCGGTGGTGCTTTAGGACTCTCGGAAGGGGTTGTGGTGAGTCCAAACTTTTCTGATGAATTCCTTTTGGGGAATGAACTTGTACGTTTCCTTTCCATGGCTGCATTCAAATACAGTTGCTTTTATTAGTTTCAACGTCAAACAGAAACACGCCTATGTTTTTTGTCAAGGTAAATTTCATTTGAAATATCCTGGTCTATGCACTGTCATCTCGTCCCCAAGTTATCGCTGTGTACATACACAAGTATAAACCCACAGACAGGGCATGACTGTTTCAGATTGAATCATAATAATTGAATCGTACATCCATCAGTTTTGACAACCTTTAAATCGTTGGGATCCTCCGGATCTGTAAGTGATAGAACATAAAAATTTTCAAAGATTACTGCCTTTCCCAAGCAAATGCAATGCTTGAAACAGATCAATCCTGTTTGCATACATTTATACCAAAAACCTCGCGTCTTGGATTCCAAATAACACAAACATATAAATTCGTGAAGTGGTGATGTGCTTCACTGCAACATATCACAACTGACGGAAATGCAGGGTCATTTCAGATGATGCTTTCCCCAAATCTGGTGATATTCGAAAGAACGTCAGTGTTTCGTAAAATTTGGTGCCGCAACAGAATGTCACATTAACCTCGTTTGTCGATGCATTTGTCTGACTTCAGAATGACACAACAATCAACCTGATTACACGATGATGAACTTTAACCAGTGAATACATACAGCCGACTAAAATACAGCGACATCCCCGGGTGACGAACTTGTCCTTCTATGGAATTAAAATCCTTTGCTCGAAGGCAGAAGGAAATCGACTACATTTTCTGCGACTGGATTCCAGGTGAGACTGTATGAACGCAAAGAATTCAGCCTAATAAAGTTGTGATGAATTGCCAGTTGGCAGCATAATGTCACAAATCATCATCATCATATTGCAAGGATGAGAAACAGAGAGAATTCAGAGGATGTGTTTCCATGGCGATGATGCTAACTGTTCCAGGGTGTCGCGTCCCTGGTGATACTTGGAGAGAGCGCCATACTGACTCCACTTCGATTCCAAGCCGATCGATTCTAAAGCCCACAGTACACCAAACGACTGGTCTGCGATCCGATTTTAGAAGGAGGAGAAGAAGAAGAAAAAAACCACTGGTAGAACATTAGATATGAAAATTCAAACATTATGACAGGAGAATGATCAAAGTGAATATGAAAAAAAAAATTAAATCGATATTCCGGGCTTTGCGAGCCTCCCCGTAGGAGAAATCAATAGACCTGTTCACCAATTTTATACATATTGTTGAAAAAAGGTTTCCCAACAAAGAAGTTTGCCAGAGGATTGCTTGACATAGCAACTAATAATGTGATGTGCGCTATACAAAAAAGGAATATTGTTATTATAATTATGACCATTTTAATAAGGCAAACGGATTCCCTTTTTTCTGATGCCACGATGCATAACAGGTGAACGGAATAGTTAGTAAGAAATTGTTCTGGAGAGAAAAGTGCATAAATTTTAATACCGTTAGTAAACATGTCTAATGCGAAACGTAGAGACCCCATTACCCCTGCTACTCAAGTACTGTTTGAAGCAGATTTGGCATTTACTCGGACGAAAAGGATTGTGGTAAACCAAATTTGCCATTTTACTACTTCTATCATTATGTTACATTTCTGTTGGCATTATTTTACTTGTTTAAAACTATATATTCAACGCAAAATTCCGTTTTTATCCGCAGTTGTACCGCAGTTTAATCGAATAATGTGCAGTGGCCATTTGCCATCGATAGTAATTTTGTTCGGTCTTATGTCGGTGCGCTTAGTGTGACTGGAGCATACAGCTATGGTGACCAATGATAATGAGCGGGAAATCGGTACAGGTGACTGGTATGGCAGTGAATGCGTTATCAGGATGCTCAATTCAACTTCCAGAAGAATAGAGGTGTTCCTACAGAGAGAGAGGGAGAGAGAGAGAGAGAGAGATGGAGAGGAAAGAAATGAGAGAGGGGGAAAAAACATGAGATAGACAGAGAAACAGAAAGGAGAGAAGAGGAGAGGAAGAAATAAAAAAGAGGAGCGTATGTGCGTGTTTGAGAGAGAGAGAGAGAGAGAGAGAGAGGGAGAGAGAGAAATGGGAAAAGTGGAGTGAGACCTCAAGAGACTATTTTGAATTTGGATTTAGGAGGAAAAGTTTTGGTAGAAACTAATAGATGAATGATATTCAAATCAATTACTGAAGTGTAGGGAAATTTCGAAGTAAAATGAAAAGGAATGATAAACAAAGAGAAATAAAGAAGAAAGAACAAATAAAGCTGGGCAAACCGACAAATTCAACGAGTTAAGCGATTTGCGATGGCTTGGTTTGTTGTGGAGCAGTGGTCTCGTATACAAAGGCAGAATCTTGGGCTTGAAACAACAACAAGCAAACAAATAAATTGACAAATAAACCAAATACCGCCCAAACACCCCCATATGCCAGTGCCTGTTGATGAGGTATTAATCTCTATTTCCACGTGAATCGGAAAGGATTTAAAGTCACCGGTCCCCTGACCGTCTGTTTCCAAGCATACAGATGCTTTCTCTCAGGTACAGTGAAATAAACCATCCATTACTCATCCATAAAGTTTCATTGTAAGGTAAGGAGTGTATGTGATGGTCTTGTTAATCGGTTAATCAACTCTTTCCTTTGAATAGATTTGATGTGAGCGAAGAGCTCTAGTATTTGATTTCATGAGATGGATATATGGATCCCTATCAACGCCCCTCATGTTTGTGAGGCCAGGCCTGTTTAATAGGCGTACACAGCGCGTATAGTTTTCATGCGCCGCGCTATGTAAGATGCATGGACTCATGAACATTCCATTATTTTTTTCGCTCGGTTGCTTCGCTCGATCGCTACTCTAGCTTGATGAAAACGCATCAGATTCAGAATTCAGATAGCGCTTTTTGAGGGGACAGGTAATTCTCTCTGCAGGGGACGGGAGGGGATTTCAGTAAATGCGGCACGGGTTTTCTCCTATGAAGGAATAGGGAATGTTCCCGCCCCTCTCATGGTTATTGCATATTATACATACTAATGAACATGTTTTAAAAAGGTTCCCAGATCTACAATCAGTCGCAGCGTTGCAGAGTTGCCATTTAAAAGGCGGCGCTTCTTGATAGTGAACTAACCAGTTAAACCAAGGGCGCTAAAATCTTGGGAGGATGGATACATGCTTCCCTTGGAAAATGTGTTGAGACAGATCAATATCGCGGCAATCCTCAATGACAAGACCAAAGATGTAATCTTCTACTTTACCGACGTGACTGATACATCATTTTAATATTCCAATTTCTTTTCACGCAGATCGCTTGTCTACATTATATGTGAACATACCTTTTGAATGTTGGCCTATGAGGAAAACTTTGACAAATTTAGATTCTGTTTAGTTTGTATGTGATATTCAGGAAGCGCAAAGTACTCAACCTCTCAACCTGTATCCGTTTAACCTTCAATAAACATAGGTATCCGTTTGTTTTCACGAGGCCCCCCTGTTAAAGGCAATAATGATTCAGCAGTTCACAAGAAAATCATGATTTGTATCTATGCCACTAATTTGTCAGTGTATGTCGTTTTAAAAGTAAATTAATAACAACGATTTACTTTTCGTTTCCTTATATGGTTGTCGAAAGAAATGCGATGCTTTAGAACAGTTACAGTCTCTTTGGTTTCATTTTTCCTTGGAAAGTTTTAAAGCCTTAAAATCTTTATTGGAAAGTGTTTTAAGAATGTCCCATGTTCTACATGCTCTATGAACGCGGTGATGGTGTTAGAGCGCCATGAGCCCTAACGTGGACAGAACTGATTTACGAGAAATTATTACCGCCTAGAACCTTTTGTGGTATTCTTTAACACAGTCTATGGAGTATATTGTGGGTAGAAATTATTTTATATCTGTCAATCTTTATATGTCTAATCATAGTATACGAGTAATTAGACATATTCTTCCATCTTGCAAAAAGGGAATACTATGAGAAAAAGACATTTAATACAGTGAAATGGTATGGTTGTCAGGGCTACTTGAACTTAGCCCTTAAAAGTCATTCTGATTCGATTAAGTATGCTTTTGGATATGCTATAAATATCTAAAAGCAACATTACGTTGGTGCCAGCACACTGTACCTTTAAATACTTCAGCAGGTATATCTCGATACATGAGAAATATGACTATATGACTACTTCCTATTAGTCATACTTCCCGTGTATAGGGATAGGCCTACCAATATACATGGAAAATGATTATGATAGAAAATGTGGATTAATTAGCTTCTGATGCAATGAATTTGAATTAATCGAAATATAATTTCATCATAACATTCATTTTAGTGCCCTTTCAAGTCAGCGATTCAAGACTCATTTGGCAATACCTGAATCCTTACTGTATGATATACCGGGCGGGGGGGGGGGGGGGGGAATCCTCCAAGACCTCCTAGACAAATTTTGTCGTGCATTCCGTGACCCTTTGTGACCTCCTGTCAAGGTCAACCCGAAACTATACCATTCTGAGTATTGCTAAAAAACGAACGGGAAACAGCATTTCCTCACATTCCTCCTTTATCACTAATTCTGCTTTATGTTGTTATTATATCATTAAAGCTGTAATAATCATCTTCTTGAAGCTGTAACTATCATCTATTCTAACCGAATATTGGTCCAGATATCACCCTGAAACAGCACACTTAGAAACAACAAACAAACAAAAAAACAAACAAAAATAATTAGGAGAAACAAGGAACTAAATAAAGAATTCTAAACAATAGAATACTTGAGAACTGAAATCTTATATTTTCTTTAGTAATAATGTTTTAGGCTTACATGTATAAGGAAATTCTTACTACTAAATGTTATCTGAAAGGTTTTGTTTGATGTTTATGAAATATCTATTTTATATGCAAACTATTGGCATAAATTATAATGTTAAACGAAAACATAAGATTTGGATAAAAAGAGCGACTGAGTTGTGTTCTTTACGAGATTCACGAAGTCCGAGGCCCCCATCTCTTCAAGAGAGGAGCTCGAAAAATAGCCCAGTACAGTACGTATATGTGAATGGTGTGCTAACGGTTGAAACAAGTGCAATTTACTTCCTCATTTTTCCAATATCGCCAAACACGCGTAATGCAAGCCATTGGACAAGTGCGGAATTTCAAGTCGCTAGTTTTAAGAGGTTGAAATTTATACTTTATTTGATACGTAATAGGTGTGCATGATTACCATGGAGAATAATCTGACCCGGTAATCAAGCGATTCTCATATCACCTTTTAAACAATTCTAAGACTAGCGAACTAGAGAAAGGAATGCATCGATGCATACGTCAACGGATAGGATAGTCAGGGCAGTCCTGAAAAAAATGATCTGTGTGTTCGTTTAAAACCTTAAGTCGGCAACGATATACTATGGATATGACTTACAGAATATCTATTACCATCCTGCAGTTCATCTGGATATTGTTCCTAATTTTTGGTAAGTATTGTCAATCAGTATACTGAGATGAATCTTAGTCCTCGTTTAAAAGCGCATTGATTTACAATAACATCCAGTTGCATTGGGTTTTAAGATTCCTTGATAACTTCTAATGTTCTTTATTTTCCTCTTTCCTTTTCTCACTTCCCGTTCCATTTTCCTCTTTGCCATTTTTATTTACCTAGCTGTAAATTATCCATTTAGTGAGCCAGGTTGACTTTAGGCCCCTCTGCTATCATGAATTTCAAATTACTGTATCACTGAATTACCCTGTATTTTCCGTATTACAATATCATTCCAGAATGGAAAATGAATTCAAATTGAAATTCACATTGGAATTTCGGTTGATATGTTGTGGATGTAGCACGTAGTGAGGTGACATCTAGCACCCCCCCCGAGGAGAGTGGCAAATAATGCAGCAAACCAACTTTTCGTTGTGTGGGTAAAGTGAATTCATCAATTTTCAGCAAGTCAGATCATTTCTTTTGGTAGATTGATTGACTGATGGAGCAAGTTCAAGAACTGAACTAATTTTGAGGTTAACTAAAAAAAAGAAAAGAAAAAAAAAAGGAAATTGCGACAGGAAATTCAACTCTTGAAATGAAAATATGTAGGCCTACATTCATGATAATCGTTGGCATGTTTTGTAGAGGTGTCGTGGTCTAGTGGATATGTCACCGGACTGTAGATCTCGTGGTCCGAGTTCAAATCCCGGCGCGGCACTAATGTCCTTTGGCAAGATTTGAATCTACATTTGCCACTCTCAACCCAGGTGTTAAGTGGGTACCCGGTAGGATGCGAAAGTCATTGTGATTTGTTTAGCATTGTGCGCGCCTGCAAAAGGCGCCTGGCTGGAATGCTCCCTAGGGAGTGGAGAAGGTGCATGCCTTGTATGCGGGCAAGCCTGAATCCGATGACCGGGGTAATAATATTTCTGTAAAGCGCTTAGAGACTCTCTTGGAGATGTATTAGGCGCTATATAAACCCAGAATATTATTATGTTTGCAGACAAATTCTCCACATATCATTGCAGAGTTGTGTTGTGTTTTGTTCAACATTCATTGTGATATACACTCCGCAATGCTGACAGAAATAGATGTCCTTCTGTAGTCTGTTAAAATAATGCCACTGCATGTTTGCCGGATCTTGGCTTTTGTTAGGCCCTTTGTAATTAATAATACTTAATTGATAATTTCAAGACGCATCAGACAACATATTTCGATTTAGTTGCATTAGATACAGTTGCAATCAACCGATACGTATCTAGGATCCTGAGGATGCATTTATATATAGTCCTTTAATTCACTGCTAAAATTGTTGTTTCAGTTATAATGAATGTGTTTTATTTTTGAAATGTTTGAATACTCATTTATCTTTGTGTTAACATTTTTAATTTGTTACAACACCAGGTGCAGACGCCCAACTTACTGTACATACCCCTTCTTATTTATCAGTGAGGGAAGGAGACACTGTTACATTGGTATGCACCTTTGAACCGAGGACTGAACCATTTCTCTTCGGCGTCCTCTCTTGGCAGATGGAAGATATAGTGCTGGCATCGTATGTGTGCCCTAGTACTTGCAGCAGGACAAATGCAAACTCCGCCCGCTTTACTCTGGATGTTGACCTTATTTCTAGCGGTAATCTCACCATATCTGACATAACACTGGAAGATGACAAGGTTTATTATTGTGTTGTCGCCACTGTAGATGGAACTAGTCAGGGCGATTTGCGTCTTGTAGTGAATGGTAGGTATATCCTATACAAAAAAGTGAGATATCAGCTAACATGGCCAAGGTACCTTTGATATCTGAGTGATTTATCCCAAACATTCTCCTACATTTTGTAACTTCATTTCCAGCGGCACTGGGATCTCTGGAGTAAGAGGTTCTCCGCTTTCACTTTTCCATGGCTCTTAAAGTGATTACACAACGGTAATTTTTTGATATATGATTGAGAATAGAATTCTAAGAAGAATAACATTAACAAATTTATGATTTTCAATCGAAATCACTGCATTTATGCTATTTTTTTCATAAAAAGTTAAGAGTTGACCAACAATTTTGAGTATGAGGTATGACGTAAAAGTGGGTACCCAGCTTCGCGCATTACACTTGTGCTGCGCGCTAGACTGTACAAAATGTAGTATACCTCGCACGCATTTTGCTAGAACTGCGCGACAAGGTATCCACTTTGACGTCATGTTGACATCAAAGTGGGTATCCAGTTGAAACTGGGCCACAGCTGAGGGGTCAAAAATATCCTGAAATCTTACCACATTTGGGGGTATCTTTGGCAACACGACTGGTTAAAAAATTTAGGCAGATGATTTCCTGCTAATAAAATCATGCTCTTTTAAATGAGCTAACATTGTTTCAGCATTGGGTACCCCTTTAACTCGACCACGAGATCACTGATAGCCGGTAATTCGGCAAAGAACCAAATCCATACATATATTTTCAATTCCAATTTTAAAATGAAAATTAAAATGCCTAATGTAATCAAATGTAAAAGGCTTCTGAATTCATTTTGATCAAGATCCTGTGAAAACTAAAAAAGTTATTAAATAATTATGATGTCACTCATCATCTTCTGGTGTTTAGCAAAGACATGTTTCGAATCAAAAAGTTTATCAAAATTTTTGTATAACATCCTAATAAGTGTTTCTTTTAATTTTTCATTTTTTTTTTTACTGTACATCTCCCCTTTTATCGGCTGGAAGCTACACCTTTCGACTCTCACCCATTATGCACAAGGTAATTGATATTGTACAAAATAGCACGCCATTCAAATGAAACTACTCGCTGAGGCCACAATATTGAGCATGTTCACGTTGAATTCAATTTATGATTTTTAGGGTCTATTTCCTTATTTAAAGGAAAGCGGGCCAATAATGTAGGTAAGTATCTCGCCCGTTGCAAGCGAATTTAGAATTGCAATTTAAAGTGTTGACAGGTGGTAAGACTCCTTTTACCCCCTGCTTACATGACTTGAACAGTAAAATTAGATCGAAAATATGCTCTGCTTTGCAGTTCCTCCTGTAAATTTAAAGCTATCAGACACAATGGCACCACATGGCCACGAGCAGGGGGACATTGTCCCCGTCCTATCGGGCCAGTCCTACACCATCATCTGCGCCACCCAACCAGGCGCCAACCCCCCTGCAGACCTGGAGTGGACTTCGACTACTGCCCAGATCGTCCAGGGGGTAAAGGACGACCAGCCAGTGACTGGTAGCAAGTTGACCCTTTCCAGTAGGGTAGTTACGTTTACACCAACCATGGCTGACCATCTGACGTCGGTCACTTGTGAGGCTACCCATCCTGCCCTGGATACATCTTTGACTAAGTTCATTCAGCTTGATGTACAAGGTATAGACAGTGGTTTAATTATCAAGACCTTACTCTTATGAGGGACAATAGATCTATGTTTACGCTCGCGGTGGACTAATTTGGAAAGTAAAAATCCTTCTTCGTACGGTTCCATGAACGATTTTACAATCATTTAATACTTAAAAAATGATTCAGTCAAATTCTAACTGATATCATCTGAACGATAAAATTCATATACTATGGTGAGTTCTGCATGGTAATGACTCAAAGTGAATTTCAGATTCAAACCCAACTGAGAATAAAAAACAAACAACCACAAACAAAACACACAAAATGATGCTTGCCAAATCGTCTTGAACAGTGTTGAAGCGAATTGTATGACTGCCAAGTAACGAGCTAAGAAGATGGAAAAATTCATGCTAATATTGTAAATAGAACGTGCGGTGTTATTGAAAAGTGATTTTATTTATTTATTTGTACGTTGTATGCTAATCTCAACTTTGTGCTGCATGAAAATTCTTTCCCAATTATTGTAAGACTACTTGTGTTTTCTAGAAATTCACTTTTATGAAAATTCTTTCCCAATTATTGTAAGACTACTTGAGATTTCTAGAAATTCACTTTTATTATGTGCATTTAAGGCAATCTTTAACATGTTGTTCCATGTTTCAAGAGATATCAGTGAATAACGTTATTACCAGACAGAAATTTGTGAAGATGCCTTCAAAGAAAAAGATTTTTTTTTGTCTTCGCGCCATTTGATACTAAGGTTACATTATTGCTACACAACAATTAAATTGGAAACTTTTCGAATAACATTATGAATATAAGTACTTGCTTTGCGTTTAATGTCATCCAGTTCCTCCGAGCAATGTTAACATCGCGTATAACTCTGCCATGATTTCTGACGGTGAAACGTTGACCCTGCGGGAAGGAACTCCAAGCACCATCACCTGTGAAAGCCTTGGTACACGGCCAGCCTCAGCAATAACATGGTACCTCGACGGAGTCCCAGTAACATCCGGGATCAGCAGACCGGAATTTTCCCCGAACGCCGGGGACAGTCGTCTATCTGATGCATCCACTAGCATCATCATCCAACCTGCCAGAGAGAACCATGAACAGGTCCTCCGTTGCCAGGCAGAAACATTTGGGATCCGCCGTGATACCAGTATTCGACTTTTAATTGATGGTAGGATGAAGCTATCTCTGAAAGAGGGAATTCATTTGTTTTTCTGTAATTTGAAGGAAAGAGAGAATTCCCATTAATTAATCAATTAGTTTATTCATTTGTTCCAATAATTATGCTTTAGAAAATCCTAACGGCAAAATCCGGTTTCCAGCGCAAAGTGGGTCCAATACCAGTTTGAAGTTTCTACTGGTCTGGAAACATGGCCCAAACTTCCAAAAACGTTACAGCCCCATTTACTGTGTTCAGTTTAAAGCCTGAGAAATCACTGAATTGAGAAGAGACAGTATAAAATCACTAACCAGAGATTTCACAAGACAAAAACTAGGCTGTTTTAAGTTTATTCATTCTTTTATATCTTAGGACATCATTTCTCCATATGCCATGATTCTTGCAATGTCTTCCCCTGTATTTTTTTTCGTCTTGAAATTAATTGTAGTTATCATTATATTGTATAACGAGTTTTTATCATCTATATTTTCTGATCTTCAAAAACTAATCAGGTCCACCAGATCCACCTGTAATCATCGGTATTCCCGACAACCTCGTGGAAAACGAGCAGACCTCAATCTCGTGCCAGGCTGACAATGGTCACCCTTCTCCATCGTTCCAGTGGTTCATTGGAAACAGAAATCTTAGTGGGGATGCAGTCCTACAGGTGTCGGCAGATATCAACAACAGGATCGACGCTACGAGCCAGCTGAGGTACCTGCCGCTGAGGGAGGACAACGGTCTTGCTCTGCAGTGCAGTGTCAACCATGATGCCCTCTCTCAGCCATTGAAAGTGATGAGTGATGCACTGACAGTCACTTGTGAGTTTAGGGATGGGGCATTTTGTTTTTTCTTTTTTGTGATACAGGACGATAGGATGTAATGATGACGGTGGTGAAGATTGTTGCTAAAATTAGAATGGGAGTAATGGCTATGATTCGGGGCTACGATGATGATGATGATGATGGTTATAATAGTGGTAATGATGGTGAGGATTACGGTAATCATGCTGATGATGAGGTGATGTTAATGATAATGATGATAATTATACTCATATCTTGTGATAATGTGAGTATTGTTATTGTCGTTAATGGTGATGACGATGACGATAACGATAATCGTCAAATTAAAGAGATGATGATTGCACGTTTTATTTGAAGGACGGTAATATGAATAGAGTATGAAAGAATTAAGAATAAAAAGCCCCAAATTAAGTATCTAAGAATATATTAGTGAATAATCAAATGAAAACCAGGAAAAGAAATTCGAACCATGTGGAATATAAGACACCACAGTAACCTACTGAACGCCATTTTATTAAAAAACTTTAGGGGCTTTCGTGGAAATGAATAACAGATGTCTTCCAAAAGTAAACCAGAATGCACAAGCTATTTCTTATCCGGTGCTATTTTATACTGGCGCTTGATAGTTAAGGAATAATTTCGCGAAATTCAAATAATAAAATGGTCGCTGATTTTTGAAAAATGCTATATTTTGGCCAAGAGCTAGAAAGTTCATGAAAGAGGTTCATGTATTTTTAGGGGTGGCTCCAGGGTATTTTGATAGGGGGGGGGGGGGATCAAGATGACCCATAGGTGAGTGTATTAACGTTTTAAATGAAAAAAAAATAGGCATATCATATAGTTTAATGACCGAACGCTCTAATTTTCCCATGCTGCTTCTTTCTCATCTTTTCCTTCTTTTCCTTCTTTTTCTCCTCTTTTTTTTCTTTTTTTTTGGTCGCCCCTGCCCCTGTAGGGCCTACCGCCCTATGTATTTTCATGAACTACGCGATCAACCGAAAGTGTTATCTGTCTTTAAAAAACAAGGTTAAAAATACGTATAAATCTAACCTGCTTCATGGAACGTGGAAAAAATAAAAGAAAACAAAAAAAGTCTATAAGGTCTTATACATGTATTTTGTGAAAAGAAGATGTCGTTTTCGACCGCACTGCCGATTAAGCATTTAAGCCATTAAGCTTTTTAATTTACACCAATGAGATCTCTCACTTCTGATCAAACTTCCATCCCGCTTTCCAGATTGTCCAACAACGGTTGAAGTGACAGTTTGTCCTGAAGTGGAAGCATGGTCCTCTGAAGTTATAGTTTGTCGATCAGGAGCTAGCAGTCCAGCTTCTAATCTCGTCTGGATTAAAGGTACAATCCATTAAGACGACTTATAGCCACAGTCGATTTACAGTGCTAGTAATGGAATTTCTTGTCAAGCGACACGTGCTGGTTCAACGTTATTTTGCATTATTAAACACTTTAGGTGTATTATTTGATCATCATCATCATCATCATCACCATTATCATAATAATATTCCGTAAGTGCATATCGCATTAATATCTCACGCCTCTATGCGCTTCCAAAGGTAGGTATCATGGGTGTCTTTGTTTCTCATTTCGACTTCCTTGATTTTCCATTTAGTTCATAATTTTCATATTTATTCATTGATATCGGATTTACTTGGTCAATTTGTTGTATTTGTAATTTGTTTTGTTTAAAATGTGCCGGATTTACATGACCTATGTGCCTTAGAGGTTTGTGCTTTTCAACAATCCATAGTATAGTCTTTCATATTTAATGAATTTAGCAATTTCTACACTGCAAACACGTCATTTCAACGTTAATTAAAACAACAATATTGCCTATAAAATGGCTGACTAAGAACAAAACAAAACAAACACGTCATTAGTAATTGTTGTGCTCTGCAATAGAATATGATGGACAAAAAAATGTGGGCATTGCAATAATTCATTTTTTTTTAGGTATTGACGCAATCAGCAAGCCAAATGCCCTGCAGACACATTTCGAAGAGAGCAGCGACCCACTTGGAACACGTACCACACTGAATTACATGAGAAACTTCAGCAAGGATGACTATGAACAGAGCTTTAGGTGCTGTACAACTGTCAGTCCTTCATGTGATTTCACGGTCTGCTCGGAACCTTGCATTCCTAATGTCATATGTGAGAATTAAGTATAGCATGTATGAATAAAGGTTATCCAAATTCATTGCATTAACATTTCAAGGTTATTAGTTAGATGTAGCTGAGAAGTAAAGAGGAACTGCTCTTATCTCCCCTGATACCTCACTTGTATCACCAATGTTACGGATGACCGAGTCCATTATTGTGAAAGATAACGGGTACGATTTTTTTTGCAAGTCAGTTTTGCTGAATGGATGAAAGATTGAGCTTTCCTCTTTTGATTATAGCATTTTAAAAAATCTTAATGAATGTAAGACTGAAATTCACACATGTTTCTCTTGATTTTCTTTTTTAAACTTGTCCGGTAATCTAAGTTATCATCAGTGATTGTTGGAAAATGGGTTACTGGACTGCAGAATGCGCTCTCGGCTTTCACCAGAAAGAAGGCAGTTGGCAGAGAACTCATGACGATTCAGGAAGCATCTCCCAGAAAGAAAGCCTCCAGCAAATTCAAACAAATTAGAAGATGTTTTCAAGTACCTATCATGTCTAAGGCATATGGTACTAGCTTCATCCAAACTCAAAGGCCTATTTTCCCCTACAGAATCTTAGGGAAACTAGCACAAAGCAGAGGCAATATGTCACAGAACGCCGCGAAAAACATAATCCTTCTAATAATCACCGGCAAAAAACATTTAACTTGTGATATTCAACAACTCTGTACATATGCTCGATCTTGTGTAGAATTGCTAAAAGCATCCACTTCATTCATTTTCAAAAACTACAAAAAAGGATAACTGTACCTGTCATGTTCAACAACAATATACTCGCTTAAGCGTGACAGCAGTGATGCAAGTGAGGCATCCATGGAAGAAGGAGGAGGTCCCCTTTCTTCAAATCCTGCTAGTACAGATCCTGCTAGTACAGCGGAAAATTAAAAAACTTTGGAATAATAATCCTATAAATTTGGACTGGCTTTATTTTTGTGAACACTGTTTCTCGAATAGGAATCATAATTGTCTGATTTTATGCGTTTAGCTGGTGTTATCAGAAGTATGACAACCGGATACTCAATAAACTTATTGAGGAACAAATTTTAAGATAAAGTGATCGAGTAAATATTGTATAAACTTAACTGCTTATTTTGACCATTTGCCAACCTTGTGCAGATCCACCCACGACTCCAAGCATTAGCATTAACAAACCTTATGGATCTATGCCCGAAGGGACAGAAAACTTGGAATTACTCTGCGATCCTGCTGAGGGGAGGCCAAGACCAGAGGTTGTGTGGGTATTTAATGATGATCCAAGTCATTCATTGGATCAAATGACCCTCGGCAATGGATCCCACCTCCTGATATTCTCTGAAGTGAACAGGGCCAACGCTGGGATGTATAGGTGCGTTGCAAACAACAACGTTCCACCGACAAGCAGTGCAGACCATCAGCTTATTGTAGAATGTGAGTTGATGTAAATTTCGTTTGCTTCCCCTCTCTTGGCAGGGAAAGAAAAATATAAGTAAACCTTGATCGCAGGAAGTAGTGATGAATAGTAAATAAAATGTTGAACCAGGGAGGAACTTCCCACCTCCCTGATCATGCTGGTTGAACCCGTCTAATTACAAACGATCTGGCTGGTACTGTAAACATTACTTTGATAAAAACGCTGTTAATTCTGTTCACGCGTCAAACCTCAAGTCAGCTTAAATTTCCTATAGTATTTGCTTTCTTCCGATTTAGTACGGTTAACTTTCCAATGAATTTGTTATCATTTTCCCCAGTAACAGTCATGCTATAAACCCATATTTCCTTAAATTTCCTATAGTATTTGCTTTCTTCCGATTTAGTACGGTTAACTTTCCAATGAATTTGTTATCATTTTCCCCAGTAACAGTCATGCTATAAACCCATATTCCTTTTATCCTTGCATTTTGCATGATGCAGTATAATTTTCTTTTCGATTGCATTTGATAAAAATTTGGGATGTAGATTACATACATTCACTCCACTTCTTCTCTCCATCGTTATATTTCATTGAACATGTTGAAATCAGATGAACATCTTGTGTCACTTTTAACTTCAATTCCAGTTCCATCTACAATACTCAATAAGGACGAGAACACGGAACTTGCCCTCGAAGGTGAAAATGTGATCTTCATTTGCGAGGCCGAGGGAATGCCTAGTCCTTCCATTACATGGCGACAACTTCGCAATCAATCCGACGAACTCGACAACGGGATATTGGTGACTCAATCCGAACAGAAGACGGCCTATAGAAGTCTAGTCACTAGTACGCTGATCATTGCTGAGGTGAAACCAGAAATGTATAATACCACCTTCAGCTGCGTTGCTAACAATAGCTATGGCACAGATCATAAAGTCTTCCATCTTGACAAACCTTGTAAGTCAATATAACATCATGGCCGAAAGAAAGAAGAAGAAGAAGGAGAAAAAAAAAAGAAGGAAAATATAACAAGTATTCCACTTCTGACCATTTCCGACTGACATATTGGTATGGAAATTGATGATAAAATGCATTAAAAAAGTGAAATAATGTTTATGGTTTTAAATTGATATTTGGAATAGGAGAAATTGATAATGTGTTTATGATATCATTTCTGTAAATTGAACAATATGTCATTTTTGAATGTGGTATGCAATTCATAGATTTTTTTGACCAAAGTGTACTGATGATGTTTCGGAAACAAATTCTTCTAATAATAACAAAAAACAATAACCATGATCATGATGATAATAATGATCACAATAATACATACATTCATGGAATTTCTGAGCGTCATTTCCCTTTTTGATTAAGTTTGGATATTTTGAATATCATTGAGACCGTTACACTTAATTTACATTACAGATCCGAATTCTCGAAGCAAATTAGTGCCAGCATTGATAAGTGTTGCAGTCATAGTTATCCTCATGATCCTCATCTTTTTGATCATCAGATGGCGGCTATCAAAGAAAAATGAACAAGGTTTGTGGCTTTTTTTTAAGGGTGATATTTGTTAATATTTCGAAGTTTCGTTAATCCGAAAAGGAAATAAGGTTCGTTCGTTCGTTAGTTACTTTCGGACTAACTAGACTAAGGAACCTTATATCATTTTCGGACTATCGAACCTTCGGAATAACGAGCCTTATTTCATTTTCGGACTAACGAACCTTATTTCCTTTTCGGATTAACGAACCTTCGGAAAAACGAATTTTATTTCATTTTCGGACTATCGAACCTTCTGAATAACGAATCTTCGGACTAACGAACCTTCGGAATAAACGAACCTTCAAAATAACGAATCTTCGGAATAAATGAACCTTCGGAATAACGAACCTTTGGAATAACGAACTGTAACCCTTTTTTTGACATGTTTGATATAAATGAAAATGAAAGAATTGTGGCTAACGAGTATTAGTTCTACTAATAAAATGGCCTCTAAAGGGAAACGGCGGGAAAGGCCTATTTTGAAAAGTTGTACCATGCCCCTGTGGAAACCTCATAGCTTAGGGTTGAAATTGCTGTGTTGATGACATTGTAAAATTGGATAGA
Organism: Echinometra lucunter; assembly: GCA_029962745.1. Lineage (NCBI taxonomy): Eukaryota > Metazoa > Echinodermata > Echinoidea > Camarodonta > Echinometridae > Echinometra > Echinometra lucunter. Next base: position 133,284 of record JAPZVO010000024.1, on the reverse strand, counting down.
TAGCGGGGATTAACGTTCATAATGATATTGAAAATTCTTTTATTAACCATTGTCTACTGGAACTGGTTAGTCCCTATATCAAATCTATGGGAACTATATAATTTAAGTGTTTAAGGCATAAAGAATTTTTTTCCAAAAAAGGATAGATCCACTCTGATGAAAACTGAGTTATTGATATCACAACATTGTTCAAATGTGTACCTGTCTTTTGTCAAAAGTATTAAGCTGAATTTTCAGAGCACTCATCGTAAAATGCACTTTCAAATTTCACTTTTCGAAAGACTCTTGTTGAAAATCTGGCAACAAAGCGTTTTTCTCCGTAGTTGCAAAAAAGGATCTAAGCCCATTTGCAAACAAACTCTTTATATAGACATAGAAATGAATGGGCATACATATCATGAGATATATAAACCACTTCCCCTCTCTTTTGATTAATTTTGTCATTTAGCACGAGAACAGAGTCAATCACCACAGGGTAGAAATACGCACATCTCAGATCCCGGCTCTTTTTCTATCGTAAGTGAACTGCCAAGTGAGAACGATATTTTTCTTTCATTATATTGTGTCCTATTCGGAAATTAGGCAGACCGGTCCAGGCCTTTCCACTCTTAAAAATTCCTCGTCCAATTGACCCGGTAAAGAGTCCGTTGGGGCCACACTCTAATCCCAGTCAAAATGACCCCGAATAAGGTCATGAAGACTTGTTACTAGGTCACATTTGAATTTATTCCGGGTCATTTTTTACTTTATTCCAGGTCATTTTTGATCCGGACGGAGGGTGGCTCCAACGGATTCTTTTCAGGGTCAAGTCTGAATCGGAATTTTTAAGAGTATAGAGGGCCGTGATGAATAAAACAATTATGTTCAAAAGGCCAGATTAATTCTCATATCCGCCTGATGTTGAATTCTTACTCTTCTGATACATGCTTTCGACGCTTTTACGATTAACTCCATATTAAACTTTTTAATTGATACTTCAAGTTTAAGCCAACACTGATGGTCTGACAAAACTGGCCATTTTGCTTACTCTGAAATACGACTCAGATAATGATGCAAGTTATTTAAACATGCTAAAAGAAAGGAATGAAGTTCTTTTGAAATATCTCGAAATGAATGATAAATTCTAATTTAGGTATAATTGAGAATGTTTGGTTTTAAATCTAATTTTTAGAATATGCTAAATGACTGAAATAGATCGTGAATGCTTCAGTTTTTAGAACCCCGTAGGTCATGGGCATTGCATTTTTAGACCATGAACAAGCGCTGAGACATATCACACTGTTAATTGTTTCTTGTTTCTTTCCTTCAACAGAAAGAAGATAAGCCTTATGCTGAGCTCTCGAATACGGGAATGGAGACCCAGGAACATGATTACATGCCGTTACATACTTATGAAACTCCGATGGAACTTGCTGATCGATCCCCTCGTGGTGGACCTGGCAGTACTCAAGGGAGAGGTGTCACTGCGAGAACGATCTTGGAACATACCTATGCAAATGCAGAGGAGAGACTTTCCCGCGAAGATAGGAGAGAAAATGATTACATCAATAACACGGTTTTGTTTCCCAGGGTCATTTGAGACAGCATAAAGAAATATATACGCAATTTTCTACCAGGATCATACCTAGGGCGATTACTTGATATAGGGTATATTTGACTTTATTCACTTTTTATTCAGATTTGATAAGAAACAAATTAGGCACATATTGGTACGGTGGAAAAGCTTCGAAGTACTGTGAATCGTAATTCTTTTTAGTTTGGAATAATCGGTATAAGGTTAAAGATTTCTTCTTTCAATATTTTCAAAATAGAGCTCTTGAAATGACGCTACCGGTGGTTAGATAATACGAATGTGCTGAATTTTTGAAAGATGAGGTTATCCAGTAAAAATACGGGACATCTGGTCACACTGAAACTATTTTCCTGCATCAGCACGTGCTTTGAATATCCAGTGGAAAATAGCATATAAAAACCAATTTATACCAAATTTGGGTAAAATGGTAAAACCTGAGATTCACATCCGAACATGACCCAGAAGTTTAGAACGAGGAGACTTTGTCACGCGCGTTTAGTTATTCCAAATATTAAGAGATAATGGCCATATTATATAACAAAAGATGTCTACTTTTGTCAGTGCTGGAGGTAAAGGAAGGCAACATTTAAAAAACAAAAATGAAATAGTACCTAACAGTTTTCAATCATGAAGAACTACTATTTCAACAAAGAACAAAGCAGAAAGGATAAAATCGTTTTGATTTCTGGTCCAGTGTTAGTCAGTGAGGCCTTTTCATGTTTGGGGGGGGGGGGGGGGGGGGGACTATACGCCACTGCCATCACTGAAAATTGGCACTGACCCATTTTTCACTAAAATCTGATTGCATTGATGTCAACCACAATTAAATTCCCGCCTATCATATATTTCAAAGCGCACATTTCCCTTTGTCGTGTTCGCATATGGTACTTACGTTTTCACGGTTCCCCCAATTTGTTTTCACAAGTAGATTTTGCCATGCAACTTTCAAAACAGTGTTGCGGGTGAAGCGCGTAAGGAATAACATGTTTAATGTCAGCAAGGTATCATGTGACAACAAAATAATTCAAATTTATGGGAAATTAACAGTTATAATCATACAGCACTATAGTTTTTTGGTCACAATAACCCTTTAGAGGTTTCTTTTTTTTTCGGGACGCACTGCAGAACAGCACAGGATATTAATCTTATAAATACCACTAATTACAAACCACGGATTATCGTTTTGTTATCATTATAATTGTCGTTATTATTATCATCACCATCATTATTATGGTTGTTTTATTATGATTATTATTATAATTATCATTATTATTATTATTATTATTAATTATTATCATAGTAATAATAATAATTATTATTACCATAATCATTTATGAAAATGGTTGTAATTTAACCTTCTTTTTTATAAATTATTATTATCATCTCTTTAGCTTTTTTTTCTTTTCCTTGTTTTTAGTTCAGTGTGCGGTGCCCCTCAAGATGTCTTGCTACATAAACATCGGATAGAGTTCTAAACTAGCAACCTTTTGACTGAGAGCGAAGTATCTGCACTGCATTGATAAATGGTTTATTAAAAAGGATAAAAAAAACTGCATCGTAGTTACATAGCTAAATTGAGCAATGGTTTACATAAAATAAGGTTAAAACAGAGATTATACAATCGCGAAAGAATATAAAGAAAAAAGGAAGGTACATAGACAGATACACACATGATACATTCATACGGATGCACGTAGACATATTACATTCACACACATACACGCACCCTCATGCACCATACACATCCCCTAGCACACATCTCACTCACACCTATTGAAGGAGAAAACAGTATATATTTAAATCAACCTTGCAGAGAAGCCCCCCCCTCATATAAATGTACATTTAAAGTCATAGTAATGATAATTACATAAAGTTTAACATGTTTGATGCGCAGGGCAGATAGGCAGATAATAAAGATAATTTAAACGGATGGGGAATTTGCAGAAGACAAAGTAATGCATACAAGAAGAGTTTCCTGACCCGATCTTTGTAGAAATTTCCTTCAGAGGAGCTTTTTCACACTGAACTTTGTTTCGTAATAGCTTCCATTCATTGACTTCACCGTTGTTGAAGACTTTTTGGCGCTCACTGATCAAAGCCTTGAAGAAAGGTGTGACCCATGCTTTGTCGTCGGAGTGCACTTTAATTGACTTCAGGGGAAAGAACTCATTCATATAATTCTTCAAGATATCATAGAAAATATCATACTTATCTTACACAGTTGATGAGCTCGACATGATCTCTTCCTAGGAATACTGAGATAACTTGCGGCCAAACTGATGGATCGCGAAATCTTTCATAGGACACATGAAGGACCTACCGTCTTATTAAGAGTTATATTGCGAGTATTGGGACTCCTCGATCTGGGTTTCCACGATACTTTTCCACGATGACTTGTGTACACATATCTGATGCATCATTTTTTCATTATGTTGTATATTGTATAAGCTTTGATTGTTGCATATCAAGGAATTCTGCCTCTACAAGACTTTCCACAGAGCGACGGTGAAAAGTACCAGTGATCTAATGGTTTTTATCGACTATGAGTTTGTGAGTTTTTATTGAAGGCCGTGTCTAAATGAAACCGTAAAAAGAGCTAATCATTGTTGCTGTGGCCAAACTTCCCCATTATCAAAATCGTAGTTAGAGTGTAATCAACCCATTACCCCCATCTTTTGAAAGCCAAAATTTAAAACACTGAATAAAAGGGAAATCGACTTGTGATTTATGTGAAAGACTTTTTTTTTATACTGGAATGAAAAAAATTGTGTGTTCTTTGATCTGTTAAATGTAAGAATGTGCGATATGTTTAATGTTCCTAAAATCTTAAGTTTTAGGTGGGTTTCAGGTTTTCTCTTTTCTAGAAAACTCACCATCTTTTCAACATTTATTGGGCTATTACAGTGGTCTAGCATGTCTATAGAGACCCCCAAATGACACCAAAAAGTAAAACAATAACCATGATAACGATGAAAAAAATCCCTTATCCCTAAAACATGTAAAACATAGAAATGGATGAGAAAAGAAAAACCGGACTCATAATAAGAGCTCTTAGATGGGAAGTTACAGGGTTGGAAATAAAGGAAGGAAGAAATAGAACAAACCAAATCAATAGTAAAAATTGCAGCAACATAGAGGCCATTACAACAGCAGAAGATTCCCAAACTAAACTGAATGAGTTCAAGCTTTGACAAATAGATATAACATCTTTATTGAATGCTTGTTCAGTATGCTTTTCCTACCAAATATCAAGAAATTGACGTAACTTTCCGTGGTTAGTAGTATTGCTTACGAAATGTATTTGTTTTTGTTCTTATGCTCAAAAGGGACGTTTGAGAGCAACCACTTGGTTTCCTTTAAGTATTGTTGAGAAACGATGTTGTCACTTGTTTGCAAAAGATATGTGGGTATGCAGTGTTTTCTTGTCCAATCAAAATGCTTTTCAGATTCTCGATCTTTTAAATAATTGGTTAATGACATAGCTAATGACAAGCTTGGAAGGTTTCGAACTAAAATGAAAAGGAGTAAAGCTTGTGTGCGTGTTGTGGGGTGTGTGTGTGTGTGTGTATGAGAGAAAAGAGAGAAAGATGGGGAGGGAGCGATGGAGGGAGGGGAAGACAAGGTGATTTGAGCGCCTTCAAAAAGCGACTTGTTGGAATGCTGACTGGGGAGGGGATAAGGTACATAGGCCTACATTGTAAGCAGGCAAGTCTGAATCCTAAGAAAGGGTAATAATATTTCTGTTATGCGCTTAGAGACATCAGAACATTATCATTATTATTATTATTATTATTCAGTTGCGGATGGACGCGAGGGTGTGCGTGGGTGGGTGACAGTCTATACTGTACAAAGATGATGGTGGGCGTGATGTGTGTGTTTGTCAATAGGAAACTGGAAGGCATGCCGATGACGAAAGCCGGAAATGCTATTTAGATAATCTCTTCTAAGAGTTATAGGTATTTGCCGAGACTATATTTCTTGTTAGATATACCTCTTCTTTCCAATTTCTCCGGAATACTCAAACATAATGTCAACCTGGTGAAGGTATTGACACAATCGATGGTTCACTCTGGGAGTGGATGAAATTGCACGTCACGAAAGATGTCATGACTAGTCTGTTTATCCAACAGTTACTTGGCAGATTTATCAATTGAAAGATTTACACTGTAATAATATGAGTATTTGCTGAGAGGACTGGTGAAACACCGACATCGATTTCTAAATCGAGATACCCTTTTTGTTAAGTTCATTTTTTACTCTTTGAGGAGAGAGTGGGCAGAAGTCACTTTTGCTACTTAAGATTTCAATCAGGAATTGCATATTCATCATTCATTCTTTCTTTCCCTTACAACTGATTCCCACAAATGTCTTTGAATCTGTATGCCTCATGACGGGAGGTAGAAATGAAACCACTCTCTGAAACTTGGTTGCCGTTTTGCAGTATCTCCAGTTTGCTTAAAGATGGGGTTAAAGAAAATTGGGACACGCAAAAGAAATGATTATCTACGCCACAAAGAAAATGAAATGTTATTTTAAAGTTTTGATTTATTTCAGCTTTAAATAATGAAGTTAAATATTTCCTAACTGAGCTTGGATATAACACGTATATGTTGTTCCAGCAATAACTGGTTTAGTACTTATTCTGCATGAAAAATAGCTCAGCTACATGCTGATACCTATTGTTAATGAAGGAAAGTAATTCATCAATGAAAAATTAAAGATAAAAACGTAACATGAACAACAAATCAAAATTAACAACTGAAAGTGTATATTTACATTCATAATGAAAATGAAAAAGCTGTCTTCGTAAGGGCGCAGTTATCCATATATCTCTATTGTCATAATTGTAGCTTACTTATAAAAAGGGAATTTCATTGCGTTGTACACTGAATTAAAATCTAACTAACGAAAGGACCACATCACTTCGTTGGAAGTCAAATAAAAATCCCACTAAAGAAAAGAGCTTTTATGAAGATCAATAATTGCACTAAGTATATACGTGTATTTGAAGGGGAGTCTGTTAAAGTGTGTCTTATATGCCCATGATAAGCAAAGACTGCGTTTTCATCAGGGGCATTCTACATTACCTTTTCGTTTGCTGATATTCCGTTAAGAAGAGCAAGGGGTTCACCTTGATCTTCCTCTTGAGAGACAAAACCTTCAGTTGACTTTCCTTATCATCCATAAATAGTATTTCCATTTGCTAAGAAGAGAAGCTCGAAAAATTACTCGGTGTTCCTTTTGTGTGCCTCAATTTATCTCCATTTGCTAAAAAGAGCCTTTCCATGCAATTTTCAAGCTCTAAAAATTGCTCGGTGTTCCTTTTGTGTCACTCTGTTTATTTTGTGCGATCTCTTCCGATAATGCAATATTTTTCTACCTTACTACCATACAGCCAGAAACGTGACAATTTTTGCTTCCACCATATCCACAGACGAATGGTTTTACGATCCCCAGGTTTTCCTAGGCTATGGAGACAATTAGCTGAAAAGATACCTTAGTGACTTGTGTTAAAGGCATTGGCTAACTTTGTGAGCAGCCGATTTAAAAAAAAAATTCTCAAACTAAGATGAAACATGTGAATGAGTACTTGTATTTGTAACCAAAACCCCTGAAACCAACCATAATTTGAAATGAAAAACTGTTAGTAAGACGCAAATGACGATTTCATTAGTCTTGGTCTCATGAGACAAATAACTTGAGCATTTTCAATCAGTTAAAAAAACAACAAACAAACAAACAATAAAAAAAAAAAATAAATAAAACAACTGTTGGCTGCACCTCTCTCCCTGTACTATACATGATATGCATACGCACACATACACATCACTGTTCAGGTGAACTCTGTGCACATGCACGCTCCATCTGTCCAGTCTGTGTACATGCACGATCCATATGTCCAGTCTGTGCAAGCGACCATTATATTTTCTTCAAACATTGGTTTACATTTTTAATACTTAAAAATACTTTCTGTTGATATTATACTTGAAACTTTCAGACTGGTATTTTTAAACTCTTGTGTTTATTTCATTTTCATTTTCATTTATTGGTTTTGCAACATTTTTCATAACAAAGATCTCGAAAAGAAAATACATATTTGGAATTTGACATAAAGATAATGAACAAATAGTTTTGTATGTAAATCATCAAATACATCATATATAAACCTTCTAAGCGGTATTTTCTGTTACACAATGATTAAAATGGTTGCAAGGGTCGTCACAAAAGCAAAGCTTGAAAGCGTGACAGCCCTGGAAAATATCCAAAATAATTATCTACTGTCATAAAACGTGCAAGTGCATGAAGCGACGGGGGGGGGGGGGGGGTGATGCTTGGTCCTTAGAATAAAATTTTAGAAAATAATAAGTTTTGTTGCTGTTTTCTTTTTAAAAGTATACATTTTCTATACAAAAGTCAAAGTGTCATTAAAATAATTATAATAATAATAACATTCAGTTTGCTAGGTATTGGTTTAACTGCGATTCTTTTATGGCTCGTTTAAATGAATAAAATGATCTTGTCTGCTTGAGTAAATCTGGCAATGCGTTCCAAATATCAGGTCCACGATGTCTGAGTGCTTTATGTGCAAATATGCCATTGTCAAATAGCAAAATGAGATTTAAAAAAATTCTCACAATGTTAGCCTTTTGCTTAAAGATCATGTATGATGTTCTCGCATTCTCCCTTTCTTTTTCTTGTCTAGACTATGGTTTGAATCATGGGTGTCGATTTGCATACGTGTTGGGGGGGGGGGGGGGTGACTTGTACAGAATATGCGAGGGAGTCGAGCAACCAAGTGGGGGAGGCACGGGCGTCGCTATAACACCTTGAATGGGATGTAAGACCTAATAAAAAAGGATAAATAAAATTCTTTAGGTTGTGACCCAATATCTGCCAACAGTTATCCGACACTTTTACCTACACCGCGTACTTACAAGAAGTTATTTTCAAACAATATCGTAGATGAAGATTTTCATTCCTTTAATTAAACGTAGTGTATAGTTTGGGAAACCTAAAAAGAGTAACATTCATTTTCTGAATTCATTGCCACATGACATTAGAGATTGTATCCTAAAGCTTTTATGATGTAAAGGAAATTACATAAAACTCATTTAAGTAGGTGTATTTTACAATCAAAAAATAAAATAAAAAATTTGGGGGGGGGGGGGGGGGGGTCCCCGGACATTAACTTTGACGTGCATCACACATTCCCCGCACACGTGTAAAACCAATGAGAAATATTTTGTGCTACATATGAATGTTGTAAAGGAAATTACATAAAACTCATTTAAGTGGGTGCATTTTGCAGTCAAGAAATGAAAAAAAAAAAAAAAATTGGGGTTCCCGGACCACAACTTTGACGTGCATCACACATTCCCCGCACACGTGTAATATCAATGAAAAATTTTCTTGTGCTACATGTGAATGTTGTAAAGGAAATTACATAAAAACTCGTTTAAGTGGGTGCGTTTTACAATTAAAAAGTGAAAAAAAAAAATGGGGGGGGGGGGGGGGGTCCCGGACATTAACTTTGACGTTCATCACACAATCCCCTGGCCCAATAGGTTGCTGTCCGAAATCTCCATTTCTAAATATTACAAGTGAGCGAAGCGAGCTAGGAAAAAACACACTCCTTTTGACAGTCGAAGAGTTATTTCATCATCAATACACACTATATGAATATGAAATATAGTAAAATTCTATTCGTTCTCCTCACTTGCCAAACCTGATTCCTTTCCCAAACCATACTTTTTTCAAAATTGTATGAGCGAGCAAAAAAAAACAAAAACAAAAACAAAAACAAACAAACAACAAAACAAAACAAAAAACAACAAAACCACAAAAAACAAAAACAAAAACAAAAACCCGAAACAAATAACAAAACAACAACAGAAAAACACACTTTCTCCTGGTAGAAGTTTTACTTTGTCATCAAAATATACTGTTCATCTATAAGATATTTAAATGATTATATTAAGTCACCTTTCTTGCAAAATTTGTTTCCTTTCCGAAATCAATCTGTTCTGATGTTACTTGTATTGATTGGCGGAACGGATGAAGCGGGTGGGGGGGGGGGGGGGGGGGGAGGGGGTAGATTCAGGTCCCTGGCTTTTGCTTGTAAATCTGTCAAAATAAAACCCTCATTCTTTCTTTTCTTAGTCATTTCTCGCCTACCAAAATAAGTTGGGGAGTTTGCTGTGTCTTTATGTTTTACATGTTTGTTTTGTACTTTTTTTGGTTGCTAAACTATTTGTGGCATAAATGAACACACACACACACACACACACAAAATAAATAGAGAGAGAGAGAAAAAAAACCAAACGAAAATGAAGGATTTGTATCTATGTTATAATTTCACCTCTCTCTATTAACACGATTAAAGGCAAATGGTCTTTGAGCACTGGACAGGCCATGGTAAAGTCATCGTAGAATATACCGCACCAAAATATAAAATCATTGTTGTTGTTGCTTGAAGAGAGATTTTATCAAGTAATATCTTCCTAAGGCAATAAATCAGTATAATAATTGATTCATTTTTTATACAGTGCTTTTACAGAACAGCTGGTCAGAGCGCTATTACAAGAGAAAATGAACAATAATCAAATAAGGAACCGTTACCGTGATATTCAGTCTTCGGTATATTCCGAATAAAGACTGAAGGAATGAAGACGGAATGCCCAAGATTATGTAAGAGATGTCCCCATGTTGGCAATATTGGCGTCTCTGGTGAACATCCGAATGACGGTTCTACGAAAAGTAGAATTCATGAGAAGATAGATGAGTGCATTCCAAAAACTATTGCTAATGACAAAGATTAAAAGGACGTTCCGAACGATACAAGGTATCTCCTTCCCTGTTGCAGCACTTGTGAAATTCACGGCCACCTGGGCCCCCCATGTGATGTAGAACGCCCCCGTGACTGCGAAAATAGTTCTCAGGTCCTTGCTACCGCGACCCTGATGGTTTACCGCTTCAGGTTCTGCTGCTTTACCGCGTTGGCCGTTATTTGCCATCGCGGCTATACGGCGACGGTGCTTCCTTGCCAGCATGACAAGGACAACGTTGCAGAAGGTGGTTACGCCAGCTGACACAAGAATGAGTGCGAAGTAAATAGCAAGTATCGGATGATTCGCGATGTCCACAGAGGCAAATTTCAGATCACTGTTACCAGCAATAATTTTGTGTAAAAGGCTTGCAGATGAGTTCAAAGTGCCGATGAATATTCCCGAGAAAATCAATATCATCATGCGTTTTCGTGTGACAATAGTGTGATAACGTAATGGCCGTGTAACAGCGAGATACCGATCAATGCTGACGCAGGCAAGGATCATTATGGACTGATTGAAAAGCGTTGAACACCCAACGACGCCAATGATCGAGAATGTTCTGGTTTTCGAGAAAGACAGCCCCGAGAACCTGATAGAATGAAAGGTACAGCAGAAGAGGCCGACGAAAAAGTCTACAACCGCTACCGCTTGAAAGCATAACCGTGTATTGTCGTTGAAGCATTGCTGAGCGTGATGAAGAGCTAGAAGATTGACAACGTTGGAAAAAATGGTTATCATTCCGCAAAGGACAAAAAGAACCATGAAAGTAACAGACGGAGCGCACGAGTCCACTGTGCCCTCAGTTAATTCATTCGCATCTGTAGTGTCATCAACAGCGGAGCATCGGAAACATGCAACAGAGGAAAAGTCCATGGTGTCCATGGAGGATTGCAGTATCCCCCAAACGAGAAAGTTTGAATGTCACTGAGTGACGTAGGATATAGGAACCCTTACATTTAGATGAACAATTACTCTTCTTTCTAATGGATGGATACCCCACTTAGGCGTAGGGGCAAAGACCCCTCCAAACTGCAAAACGGTATCTAATTTACCACCACTTCTACCAAGAAATTTTCAGTTTGCATATGTTCCCAGTGAGATAGGTTGAGCTCAGGCTGCTGTAGGCTTCCGTGAAGGTGTTATTGATCATCATTTGCTGCTTGATATCGAGGCACCACAGAAGGTTAGGACTAATCTCTCTCATTTTCCATGCTGACAGATATGAGAGCAAATACAACATGGGGGAAGAAAGTAAAACAAAGAGAATGTTTGTTAAGTGAAATTCAAACTGTTGAATTTAACACGGCGCAGTAATATGCAGCACAGATGTTGAGAAATGTCACGCATATCAACAGATTTAAAAGCTTTCAATGGCAAAATCACACAGTACCTCTCTTGATATTAAAGCATGTAATGTTTGAAATGAGCGTATTTGATTAAATTTTGAGAGCTCATGTTGACCAATCGCTCAAAAGTTGATGTGAAGCAAAATTTAGTTGCTGGCATGGTCATGATGGTTGGTGTCTACACAGGTATAGAATGGAATTACTTCAACACATCTGCTCTCCATGTAGTCAGAAAAGACATCTTTTGAATATTGCCATCATCGAGTTTAGTTTTTTTATGAAGTCGACATGATTTCTTTTTATAAGCCCAGACTTTGTCTTTTCCTTGAAACGATCAGTGATGCTTAGATGCGTTACAAAGAACACTGACAAAGTTTATAATTTTGTAAGCAATGCAAGACCATGCTAATAAAGGCTTGTTCAGATATGTATATAAACCGTGTAAAAAAGAAAGAAATAAACACGCGGCGGTTTTTTTTTTCAAAGTGATTAATGAAAACTGGTTATGAGTGACGCAGCAAAGATGCAGTTACCATGGTTACTGTAGGTACTCTATTTCCTCTGTGTTGTGAGACAGAAGATTATGACCCGCACTTAAAAAGCAAACAACAACAACACCAGCGTCTTTGTTTAACGGTTTACAGCTGCATAATTATGTGTAAAAGTCTAAAGTCTGTGACAATTTTTGTTGGAAATTATATCATTCCAGGTGTAAACCGATGAAAATAATTTGTATGCACAAGGGCCTTTTGGCAAACTTGACTATTCCATTAAAAAAAAAGATATCAGAAAGAAAATATGGATGAGTCATTAACGATGAATCATGTGTTTTGCGCATAACTGACACAAGACGGGAAATCTCTTTCGAGACAATACCATGGAATCTACGTTGTAGAAAATGCATCTATTTTCGCTGTATTTGCCTACGCGATGGTCGCCATACGCAATCGATACTTACCCGATTCTTCCTTCCTTTTAAGCTAGAGATGATGTTGTAAGGTATGGTGGACTTCTGAAAAGGTCAGCATAAAGCGATGGATGTCCTAAGTACATGAAAATGGTTTTGTTTCTGCGTTATCCATCCTTGTGCTGTAGCGTAAACAAGGCAGTCTGTACTTGAATTTCGTAATTGTAGCTACCGAACCGTCACCTTTAGAAGTAAAAACATTGAATAATAAAAAAAAAACATAGAAAGTTATGAATTACAATTTCTTAATAATTTTCCAAATGAAAAGATTACATTTTACGACAGGTCGTGCGTGGGCATAATCAACGGACATTGCTAACACTGTGTATGTGTCTGTAAGGGGGCACACCGATCTGTCTGGTATGGAACCTGCGAATTGCACTATTACAAGGTCCCCGCTGTGGGGGCGGGGCTGAGAGCGGGAGGACATGAAATGGCATTTTTGAAACTTAAGTCTTCTATGCTTCATCCACTATGCTATGGGGGGGGGGGGGGAATGTCTTAAGTAATGCAACGATAACATGGCTACTAAGTCCTTTTAGCGATATAGCAGGCAAAATGGCAATGCCCATAAACATGGCCGTACGCAGGAATTTTTTCCCAGGGGAGTGAAGCATTGGACCTGGAGCTTTTGCACTTTTAGAATTGAACTTGAACGATCTGGTTAAATAAAAAAAAAAAAAAAGTTGAACAAAATATAGAAGGGCTGTTTTTAAATTTCTAAGGGGGGTGGGGAGAATTGCCCCCTGCCCCTTATGTGCGCACGGCCATGCCCGTAAAGTAGCACAGTTGATGCTACTGTATCTCTCCACAATCCTCTTTAATTTTGCTGGTCATTCAAATCAACGCAATAAGTCTCCATGACCTTAAAAATAAAAAAATGAAAAAAAAAAATACCTTGTAAGAAATTGTTATTAATAAAGATTCTGAAAGGAAATCTAGTTCATATATTCAACCTATTTGGATCCATTTCCTGAACTAGATATCATCCATGTTATTGATGACTTACTTTGACTTACTTTCTTGGAAACAAAATGAAAAGAAAATAAAATTGGTCATGGCCACCGCATACTATATAAAGAATGAGCATTGCTCTGTTCCATTTCTGGAGGGGATTATTCGTCATCAAAGTTCATATAGGGATAAATGATAAACTCATAACTAGGCAAACTTTTTTTTCTTCTCTCTCTCTCTCTTCCATTTCCTCCCTCTCATTCTTACTGTCTCTCTCTATCTCAGGCTTTCACGTACAATCATTCTGTGTAATGACGATGGACTAGAGTATTCTTCACAGTTCTTGAGTGTAAATCGTAATATTTCATTTCATTTGTGACATGTGGAAACACTCCTTCATTTTATGGTAATGAGAAATAATAATCGTATATCAAAAACCACTGAAATATAATTCTTTTTGATCTATCAGAAATGTATAAAAAAGGGATGCATAAACCCTCACGAAAAAGGCAAAATCTTAAGCAGAAAGAGGGAAGCTTCATAGAATTTATCAAGTAGAGGAAATAAAATAAAAGAAACATACACAACGGCGACGACACGACAAAAATAACAACATACAAACAAATCATAAACCTACTTCCAATATGAAATATATGTATGTTCTCATTGCAAAAGCAATCTATATGTAAAAATATTATTTGCATTGATAATTCTAGTATAACGACATAATGCTAGAAGTGGTATCGACATTTCAATAATTAAATACATTTCATTTCCCTTTGAATTACATATTGTTTTGAATAAAACAGTATTTGAATGAAAGGCTACTAAAGTCCTCTTGGAATATACAGTGCGTCCCAGAAAAAAAAGGAAACCCGTTTTTGGAGATAGATATTATAATAATGAGATATGATATTTTTGATACATTGACACTAGTAGTAGGAGTAGAGTATCTTCTTTTATTTGGTATTATTTGATATCATGAATCGTTCACGCAAGACGGATTGCGAACAATCACAACTGCTGCATGTCAGAAACGAATTGCGCAGAATAATGAAGAACGTTTTCAAGCACATCATGCGACGAGTTCATTTTTATTCCTCTCGTGCTTTCATTCATGTTTTGTTCTCTCTTTTGTGTATGCTCTGTTTCGGTCTTTTAAATTTGTTCATTTTGGTTTATTTCATTTCCACTTTGATTTCGCATGTTCGTTTTTTCTGATTAATTTCTAGCTATCTTAATTCATGTTCTTTCATCGCTGTTTATTTTTTGATCTTCATGACTTTTGTCGAAGAGTTTTCACAGTCTCTCCCTGATGATCATTTTTTCAATGAGGCGGTGCTTCATCAGTCCATCTTATGATCACCAGATTCTTTCGAATCTCCCATTCGGTTAATTGTTAAACGAAGTGTTGATCAAGCTCTGGCAGTGTCTGGAGCGATCTCTTCTTTGATGAGTCGTTCTCGACTGAGATTTCTATCCACCAAGAAGGGTCCATCCAACACTCTGTTACCAGAGTCCCTTCCCAGGCAGAAACCTTCTCCAGAATTTTGATGTTGTTCTCATCATAGTGAAACAGAAACAAGTAGCGGATTGACGCGTAACCGAATGCAGGGGGGGGGGGGGGGTTAGCAGCCGCGCCTCCCACCCCAGAAATTTTCAAGACTGCATTTTTGACTGATAATTTTCCAAATTCAACTAAGAGCCGGAGCCATAACCTTTAATTTTAATTTAAAAAACGCTAAAAGCACAATCTACTTTTGTCTCTTTGCCTGCACGTTTCTTTGAACAATTTACATATTCTTGTGCCTCTCCCACGAAAAAAAGAAAGCTTGCTACGGCTCCAGATTGTTGGACTTGACGAAACATTTCGATGAGGAAACTGACGCTGGCAAGTTTGGGCAAATTGCTGCATGCAAGCTTCCAATGCGGTTCCATTCCGTGAAAAGATCAGAAATCCTCTTTGCTTGGTTCAGGAACGCAAGTGAAAAACACATGTTTAAATCTGCATCCTCTCTAACTGAGAGATTTTATGAAAGAATCATAACAAAGAACATAAACGAAATGATAATATATCATGCCGATCTTAGGCAAGGTTGGTGTATCCTATGAACACTTATTCTGCGCAACATTCAAATTTTAAACTCTTCTTGCTCGTCAATGCATGAACCTTTTGTTTTGTACCTGGTATCAGCAAAAAGAGGAAGAACTAAACTTCTAAAAGATGCATATGATATTCCATTAATTATTCCATTCGATCTGAAAAATAGCTGAACATCCCGGTTTCCTTTTTTTCTGAGACGCACTGTATAATGAGGGTCACGTGAGATGACTTAGACTCATTAACTGAGCTACAACAATGGGTAACAATATTTTCTCATGAATACCACGTTAATGTCCCGGGGTACTTTAGACGACATATATTTGCCCGTAGTGATCAACATTCACAATCATCAAAGAACTGAAGGACAATCATCCACATCCTCACATATTGATGCGTAATAGCTTTGTTAGCCTGCCCGTATTTGTTATCGTCAAAGCAATTATTTACACTGATTTTTACTGCGACTTTACATCATAAAAGGGAGGCACTCACAGAATCATGAAAGCAGCAGATTTTTTTTTAAGTTCTAGAGCTAGATGGTGCAAAGGTGAGCGCATATAGAGCTACTGGGCCCAGTTTCATAAAACTTGTTATCAATAACAACTGCAACATTTCTATGGCAAATTCTCTCTCAGCCAATCAGATGCAGGAATTTCAGTAGCTTGTAAAAGTTAACAAGTTTTATGAAAGGGGGCCCAGCACAACAGTCCTGAAGATGTTCCAGTCAATTGTCTTTAAAAAGTGGTTGAGATAGGAGCTAGGTGGGCAGTTCTATGCGTTAAGCATGTTAAGGACATAACACTCTTGCAACTTCAAAAGGTCATTAAGATAAAACCACTATTTTATTTGGAACTCATATGATAGAGTTATGCACAAAACACCCTTGATTATAAATAGTGAAAGTTTCAGTCCATTTCAATACAGCATGTGGTAGTTATGGCATATTATGTTTCGTTACGGACATTACATTTCTTGTCCAACAAATGTAATGTCCGTAACGAAAACATAGCATGCTGTAACTACCATAGAATGTGTTGAAATGGACTGAAACTTTCATTGCTAATGATAAAGGATTTTTTTTTTGCATGATTACATCTTATTAGCTCCTCATAATAAAGTGTTTTATCTTCACGACTTTTGAAGTTGCAAAAATCATCCGAAATGTAATGTTCGTAACGCTGGAACTGCCCAGGTGCAGTATGAAAATGTTCACTTGGAGTCCAAGAAACATTGAAGGTGGAAGGAGATCACGGAGCTCTAGGGTGATAGAGAATGGCATGGCTTGACGAATGGAAGTAGCGTACTTGATAGACCACTGCGTCGGCTAATCACTCTCTAAACATAGGGGAGTGGAAATGCAATCTTTGTCGAGTCACTAGATATTACTAGTCAACCGTGAAGCAATATTATTCGACGTGCGTCACATGCTGATAGAGTTACTCTCAATCTTTGATATAACAGAAAACAAGAAAAGAAGACAAAACGAAAGAAAAAGAACCCAATTAGATAGAAACAAAGCAAAATAAATAAATAAATAAAAAATACAAAGCTACTGACAACTTAGCACCACAGTGATGGAAATGAAAAAAAAAAAAAAAGATAAAAGGCTTAGCCAAACTGGCGAAGTTTTGAGCTTCCGGACTGTCCGACAATTTCTCTCCCTGGATCATCGCTTGTATATAGAAATTAGGTCAGTCGTGCGTATATTTATCAAGTTTTAATTTTTACTTTACTAAGCAGGCTCAGTATGATATGAATCAATGCATGTTTATATCTAGGCTAATACAGGGGACAATAAAGCTTTACTAATTCATGAAAAAGCTATATGAAGTGAGGTCACAAAGCCACAAACATTGTTTTCTAGGACAATAAAAGCGATGTTTAGTATTCTTTCTCCATCGCTAGAAGGACATTTGTTCTTTCCCTTTGTTCTCTCATATATAAGTCACACAGCAATGGAGACGTGATGAGATAAAAAGGTTACCATGAATTTTGATAAGAACACTTCATCGTCGCTTTTAAATTGAAAATGATCCAAATCTGGAGATTTTTTTGAAAAGTACAAGCCAAAAGTTAATGGTGCTTTTTTGTTGCAAGATAATCAATAAATCATGGAGACATGGAGCGAGGATGAAATAAATCATCCTAAAGCAATAAAGTGAGGGACATGAAGAAAAGTAACAGAGGAGAAGGAAAGAAGCAAGGAATATAGCTATAGACGGAAAAGATAGAGAGAGGGAAGAAAAATATGAGAGTGATAAAAAAGAAAGAAGAGAGGAGGAGAAAGAGAGAGAGAGAGAGAGAGAGAGAGAGATAGACAAAGGGAAGTGGTTGGGGAGCAAGGAAAAGAAAGAGGGAAGAAATGCTCTAATGTACATGTACATGTCTCCCCAAACATTTGAAAAAAAATATTTATGTGTTTTATTGGATCATCAAAATCACAAATTTACAAGCAATTGTTACAATGATTAAATAGACACAAACATCAAATAAAAATAAAACGTCAACAAAATTAAACCAAATGTCTACCCCAACCTGCCCCAAAGTATTAAAAATCAAGTGTTCTAAGGGATTCAAGTTTAATCGCGAGTATTAAACATGTTAAAGGAAGATATTCAATTGTCCTGGATCATCAATGGCTAGAAATCAATATTTTTCCTTCTCGAATGTATTTTTAAACCTTTGAAAGTAATTCCAGTCAGAATTAAGCTAATAAAATAAAGTCATTTGGGAATATCTGATAATACCGAAAAGCGATTCATGAAAGGACATTCATGGATGACCCCCTCAAAAAAGGCATAAAAGGAAGCAAGAGAGGGAGAGAGAGAGAGAGGGAGAAAGAAATAAAGAAGAAGGAAAGCTCATATATATTACTTACCAACCAACTCTCATCCATCTTTGAATGTATCACAATGTAAATATTTCCATACCATCCGGCTTAGTTATTGCATTTCAATTAAGTCATGTAGGAACGCAATTCTGGAAAATTTCAATCAAGTATTGCCATCGCAGTCCAGGAAGAGAGGATTGAATAGTCGATGTGTTCATGCCAGTGCGCATTCAAAGCTTTTATTTGTTCTTGCGGAAGCATAATATCTTGGGCTAAACAAATGAGCATGTCTGAATGCCACGTGTGTCATTTTCTGATAGGGGTGCAACCTGCCATTTTCATGAGAAGAGTCGACCTCGCTGATGCCGATAATAAGCAATGTGACCTCATTAGAAAAGGCTAAAACTACGGATATTGAATAAAAAATGACACGCAAGGGACAAAGAAATGCCAAACAAATGCCAATGGAGGGCAACAACAGAATCTGCAATTATCATTAGTCGTAACAGGCAACCTGTCAAGAAATTAGCTAATTAGGCAAAACCTTCCATCAGTATTCATCAGCTCTTTCATGCCTTTCAAAATGCGATAATATGAATGGATTTCATACCTAAACCTAGCATGATCAGAGATGCATGAATTTCAAAGTATATGAATGTCGGTGCGAAACGTGGAAATAATCACTACATATGATATTACATAGTGAACTGATGGAAAAAAGGTTTTAAAAAGAATGCATGTTCACATCATGCTTTCCTTTGCAATGAATACAACCATTATACAAATAGGTTAATGTTTCAACGAAATTGAATTTATGAAGGTATAATGTAACGAGTTCCTCGGAGTGACCTTTGCATACTCTGCTGTTGCAATTACAATTGTGGTATTCCATTTCTACTGAATCAAACTTGAGGTTTATTTAAAAAAAAACATTATTTCATTAAGTTTAAGTTTAAACGTGTGCTGTTCATGTTATTCTCTTGTGAATGCAGCGATTAACCGCTTAAAAAACGCCTTTAGCAAAGGTGCATTTTGTGTGATCATTTATCTGTGTGTTATAAGACGCAGAAATGTAACGCCCAATGATCTAAAAAACACCAGATTTTTTTTAAATCCACGAGACTCAGGTATATAAAGTATTCATGAGCATTTAAAGTGATTGGAATTGTCTAAAGAAACTATAAAAAACCTGAAACAGGAAAGCACACTCGAGAAAACGATCTAGTCAGATTTGACCAGATTACCGGATCACACGGGCACTTACACTATTTCTAGTTAAATGACCAGAATCCTAGTCATGTTCACAAGATTTATGTTAGTTTTGACTAAAATCGTGTTCGCTCAATGTTAAATTGACTAGAAATAGTGCAAGCGCCCCATTTGCACGTGTGATCCGGTAATCTAGTCTGACTATTTTTTTTTTTTTTTTTTTTTTTTTTGGGGGGGGGGTATGCACCCATACCACCAAAAAATGGGGAAATTTTTTTTCAATCATCACGCAAGAGGTGTAGTATGAGTCCAGCCAATATAGGGTTAGGGAACAGACATCATTGAGGGAGGGGGGGGGGGAGGGGGCATGCTCTTACACTGAAAATCAACAAAGCCAAGGGGTAATGGGCGGATGACGGGTGGCACGGTTTTTGTAAAATTTTTCCACTTTCCCTTTCTTTTCCTCCTTTCTCTTTTTCTTTTGTTTTACCATTTTCTTTCTTCGTCACCACACGCTCATGAAAAAAAGATCATTCAAGTCAGAAAATTTAAAAACAAAACGTTATGAATGAAATAGTGATACACATATAATGATTCATTTTGGCTCTCCTCTGTTGATTAATTTGCTTTCTTGACATGATGCTTAAGACATGTTCAATATACATCAAACGTTCGCGTGCTATCTGTTGCCAATTTATCTTCCTGAAAACAAATCCACCCAGCAAATTATGGGTAGGACCAGCTGAACCAGAACAGAACAACCATATTATGTAGTGTCATAATGACCTTCCTTTAAAAATGCTCCGGAACCTGATAACAAGGGCTAAAACAAGCTATATCAAGGAATATTATCAGTTTGCAAAACATTCTTACCTTCCCTAATTACACCGGCATTCATTCAGTTTTTGATAATAGTTCCAAATATAAAAATCTGCTTAGATTAGTGAAGGATTGTCCATTTAAAAAAATCATATTTTCCGACGATGTACCTTCAATAATTCTTGGATTCCATTAGGTCTGTAAAAGAGGCAGGTGCCCTTGCGGACATTCAAATGCATGTACTTTCATCCTTAATTAGCTTTACGAAAATCGCCACTTTTCTCCCGTCACCCCAGTATATTCACTAGTTATATGGCATTCCACCTATAACCACCACAGCTTTTTCTTGACTTTGATAAAAGGAAAAGTGCGACGTTTCTATTCTTATGAAGGATATTACAATTTTACAATAGAACAGCCAACGATTCGTGTCAGAATAACTATTCAATGAAAAAGTATTGTCGGATTCAGTTTACTCTATGATACAGTATTCAATCAATGATTGCCATGATTACGATAAAAATTACGATGGCGATCATGATGACAAGGATGACAACGACAACACCGAAACATAATGATGGTGTTGATGATAATAATCATGATAACGTATATAAAAAATAATTATAATACTGAAAGAAGTAAGGACGAAGTGATGATGATAATGCTTGTAGTAATGAAAATTGATATACATTTAACAATATTAGTGACAATAGATGATATATACGTGAAATGATAGCCGATTCCAGCAGAATGTCATTTGTGCGGTGCTGCTCCAGTTTTATCATCGGTGATTTGTCTTTACTTTATTGGAGGACTTATTGCAAGATGGAAAGCACACTCGAGAAAACACTCTAGTCAGATTTGACTAGATTACCGGATCACACGGGCACTTACACTATTTTTAGTTAAATGACCAGAATCCTAGTCATGTTCACTAGAGTTATGTTAGTTTTGACTAAAATTGTGTTGGCTCTATGTTAAATGGGCTAGAATTCTTGTCATTTTGACTAGAAATAGTGCAAGTGCCCCGTGTGCCGGTGTGATCCGGTAATCTGGTCTGACTATTTTTATTTATTTATTTATTTATTTTTTGTTGGGGGGGGGGGTATGCACCCATACAACCAAAAATGGGGAAGAAATCTTTCAATCATCACGCAAGAGGTGTAGTATGAGTCCAGCCAATATAGGGTTAGGAACAGGCATCATTGAGGGGGGGGGGGGGGCATGTTCTTACACTGAAAATCAACAAGGTCAAGGGGTAATGGGCGGATGATGGGTGGCACAGTTTAAAAAAAAAAATCCCCTTTCCCTTTCTTTTTTTCCTTTCTCATTTTTTCTTTTGTTTTACCTTTTTTCTTTTTTCGTCACCACACGCTCATGACGATGAAGGTTTTGAAAAAAGATCATTCAAGTCAGAAAATTTCAAAACAAAACGTTATGAATGAAATAGTGATACACATTATAATGATTCATTTTGGCTGTCCTCTGTTGATTAATTTGCTTTATTGACGTGATGCTTTAACATGTTAAATATATACATCGAACGTTCGCGTGCTATGGCTTGCCAATTTTATCTTCCAGAAAACAAATCCACCCATGCAAATTGTGTGTATGACCACCTGAGCCACAACAGAGCAGTCACATTATGTAGAGTCATTATGACTTTCCTTTAAAAATGTTCCGGAACCTGATAACAAGGGCTTATACAAGCTATATCCAGGAATATTATCAGTTTGTTAAATTTCATTCGTACTTGAACAATATAAATGGGAAAGTAAAATGATAATAATTACCTATCTGCAAAGCCTTTTTACCTTCCGTAATTTCACCAGCATTCATTCTGTTTTTGGTAATACTTAAAAAAAAAAAAAAAAAACCTTACATTAGCGGAGGATTGTCCATTAAAACAAAATCATATTTTCGGACGCTGTACCTAATAATCCTTGGATTCCATTTGGTCCGTAAAAGCGGCAGATGCCCTTGCGGACATTCAAATGCATGTACCTTCATCCTTAATTAGCTTTATGAAAAGCGTCGCTGTTTTTCCGGTCACCCCAGTATATTCACTAGTTATATGGCATTCCACCTATAACCACCACAGCTTTTTCTTGACTTTGATAAAAGGAAAAGTGCGACGTTTCTATTCTTATGAAGGATATTACAATTTTACAATAGAACAGCCAACGATTCGTGTCAGAATAACTATTCAATGAAAAAGTATTGTCGGATTCAGTTTACTCTATGATACAGTATTCAATCAATGATTGCCATGATTACGATAAAAATTACGATGGCGATCATGATGACAAGGATGACAACGACAACACCGAAACATAATGATGGTGTTGATGATAATAATCATGATAACGTATATAGAATATCAATATAATACTGAAAGAAGTAATGACGTAATGATGATGATAATGCTAGTAAAGAAAATGGATATACATTTAACAGTATTAGTGACAATGGTCGTTATAAACGTGAAATGATAGCCGATTCCTGCAGAATGTTATTTGTGCGGTGCTGCTCCAATTTTATCATGTTTATTATCCCTGTTTTGTCGTTACTTTATTGGAGGACTTATTGCAAGAAGGTGTCAACAAGTATATTTGCTTTTAATTATCTTGAGTAAAGCCCTGCTTGGGGGGGGGGGGGGATTGGTGAGAAACTGGGATGCATGATATTTGACTGAATTTAAGAGTTTCCCTATTTGATATTTAGTGAATTAGACAATAACGAATGGTCTAATCGACCTATTTCACTTTCAGTCAGAAGTATTATTCACTATTTTCATTTTATCTTTTAAATCTAATTTTTGTTTCTTTTCAGGATTACAGTTAAACAGTAAACCTCCTTGTAATCAGTTTTAAAAATTATTGGCATCGACATTGTAGTCCCGTTTAATTTCCTCTTTAAATGCTAAGTTTAAGAAAAGGCTAACTCGTTTCTAACGCTCAAAAAAACAACTACGTTAGTACTAAATATAATAAATAATGAGTTTAAGGGAAGGCTAACTCGTTTCTGACGCTCAAAAACAACTACGTTAGTACCAAATATAAATGCGCATGAAAGACATAATGAATTCTTAAAAACCCTTCGCAAGTTATTGAACTTTATTGCTTATAAACCTTTAATGGTTTATAAAAATAACAAAAAATGAATTTTAAATGGATTATAAGGATGCGAAACGACCTTCACGTGTCCACAAATTTAACACTCAATGGACATGATGGATGAAAGCAGTTCTGTTGAACATCCATATTCTTAAAGAAAAAAAAAAAACCCAAAAGAGGAATAAAAAATTGCGATTACACGGTTAAGACTGTACAAATCATTAAATAATGCGACCTTTACTTTGATAAGGGGCACCCTTTTCAGTTTGACTTTTTCATTCGAATGTCAAGGATGCTCTTAATCCGATTAGTTAGGAAGCATGGGATGTGAGTAATGCTTTCAAAAGTTCACCTCATCTTCAAAGTATCTTTTTCCTTTGGAATGCGTTTTTTATGCGGCAAAGTAAACGAAAGAAACATGCAATGGACATCCAACATTCAGCAAGGCAGCCTTTTTATGATGATACCAAAGGACGTTTACAAACATATAGTTTGTGATTGTACTAACATTATCGTTTATTATCTAAGTTTTTATTGTTTTCTTTTTTTAATTCAACTTGCCTAAGATGAAAAAAAAAAAAAAAACCGAAATGAAGGAATGAATTTCAGTTTTGATGTCGCATGTATTCATTTTTATTCAAAATGGTCATCTTAACGCTGGATTAACTTATCAGACTTCTTTGGCCCGAAGAATTACTAAATAACTAAAATAGGTAAAGTCTTGCCATGCCACATTAAACATGTTTTTAATTCTTACCATTCTTTTTGTATCGAGTATATCATAAAGGCATGAAAGAAGTTAAAATTATTAAACTGATACTAAGCCTATTTTACGTCTTTTTCAAGGATCAATTTTCTCTGAAGGGTTTTTCCTTTAAACAGTTTACCCCGATGTTCTTTACTGGGTAATAAAATTTTACTTGTATATTTAAAAGGAACCTTTTAACATGGGTGAACCATTTTGATCAGGATTTAAAAAAAGAATCATATCCTTATTAACGCATCGATGATGATCTATTTAATGTTCAGAGACTGAAATATTTATTTTCTCTGTGAATGAGAATGACAGAGAAAGAGAGAGAAATAAAGAAGGGAAGAGGAAGATAAGAGAGAGAGGAAAAGAAAAAGAAAGATAAAGTAAGAGTAAAAAATGAGAATAAGAAAAAGAGAGGGAATGAAAGAGAGGAGAGAGAGGAGAAGGAGAGAGAAGGAGAGAGAATGGGGTGGGAGATGAGACAATTAAAATGACACGTGAAAAAGATTGAGAGGGATAGGATGGATCAATATAAAGTAAAACAAGACAGAAAGAAAGAAGAAGAAAGAAGCCGTATGGGAGAAGAGAGGGTAGGGTCACACAACTATACATAATAGGCCTGTTAGTTCATTTAAATGGTAGAAAAAAACTTATCGTGTCTACTTTGCCCCCTATCAAAATACCCCCACCGCGGCTGCTCTTGAATGCTACTGTTAGAGAAGATAGATGTACATTGTAGTATGATATACCATGTAAAGGTTGTTGGCAAAAAGCCTTGGTAAAGGAACGTTTAAACCCCCGACCCCAAAAGTGGTAGGTATGTGCCGCGGGCGTGACAAAAAAATGGGGACTTTGGAACGGGCTTATTGTGAAAAGTAGGGTCTTTGGAACGGGCTTCGGAACTACAAATGTTTGTGAAAACGGGGGTCTTTGGAACGGTTCGCCTGCGTGTGAGTGCCTATGTATCCCTATGGAACGGACATACGGGCATGCAGCTAGCCCGGCGGCACGGGCGCCGGGTGCGCTCGCGCAGAGGCGATGGTCGGACAGCGCTCTGCAGGCCGCTTTTCACCCAAAATGCAGTTCATTGTAGCGATCAATACGGCCGGAACGGATTTCTATCTTCTTTTTTCTCGATAAGTTTCTTTGCTCTTTTTCTCAGTAAGATAAATATGATGCTATGCTTTGGAACGGAAATTTGAATGTGAAAATGGGGGTCTTCTCCGCGGCACATACCCACCACGTATTCTATACTGAGTGCCCCCCTAAAAACAAACGTCCCAATAAGGAACACTCACGTGTTAACACAATAAATCAAATTTGGAGGCACTTGTATGTAGAGACATATCTTCAGTTATGGAATTGCATTTTTCCCCCCATTTTTAATCAGCCTTCATACTCCTGTTTTTTTCTTTTCTCTTTAAACATAACGACCTGCATTATTTCAGCTGAATGTACTATAAGCATATCGACTGGTTGGATAACTGTTTTATTTGGTTCACTGTATCATTTGATATTGACTTCTTACTAAATCTTCGTAGTTACACTTTTTTCTCTCTCTTGATAATTAATACCTAACCTACTCTCATTAACTCTTGCTAGCATCCATTAAAAATTAGCATGCCTGTCTTTTGTGGGGGGGGGGGGGGGGGGGGGGTGGTTGTTTTTTTTTCTTTCTGTGTGTGTTCTCTTTTATTATGTATTTTCAGTCTAAAGACAGTTCATATATCTCCTGGGAGCAACCTGTGATAAGCTCTCCGACCTTTGTTCTCCTCTACATTCAAAATTTAATAATTTGCATTCCGTTTGTATTGATTTTTTTATTGTTCTGTTTTTCTTTTATAATGTATTATATTTGTATATTCCTGTGATTCTGCTGATGTCTGTGACGTCATCTTATATGAATGTGGAAATAAATTCTTACTTACTTACTAACTTAAGATGTATGTTTTATCTTCTCCTTGTTTATCTGAGTAAATTCGTATGAGCAACAATAGCTTAAAAATTTTAATTGTTTTGTCTTTATGTTTTGTTATTCTCAAATAGATCCTCATTGTGTAGGGTAATGATTTAGATCTTTAACAGCCTCACCTTGCATGTTTATTAATCCGTTTCCATTTGAAATTTTATATGCTATGTTCTCTTTCGTCCATTAACTGCATCTTTTTATTGTATTGATAAAGAGCAGCTCGTATTTTGCTATTTTTAGAGAGAAATTTTGTGTTTTGTAATATACAATAT
>JAPZVO010000024.1:89359-106043 GCA_029962745.1 Echinometra lucunter | reverse complement strand
GTCAGATTAGCTCCTCTTGCCATTGCGTAATTCGTTATATGGGCACGACCGTGGTATATAACGCCGTTATATTGCACGCCTATTTGAGTACAAAATCACATATGCAAAGGTATCGATGACTTACGAATTATCGATAATAGGGAGTT
This sequence comes from Echinometra lucunter, assembly GCA_029962745.1. NCBI lineage: Eukaryota > Metazoa > Echinodermata > Echinoidea > Camarodonta > Echinometridae > Echinometra > Echinometra lucunter. The sequence continues at coordinate 105,897 of JAPZVO010000024.1, read as the reverse complement.
CGTTGCACTTAATCAATGTTTATTTTTGGTGAGCTCCGATCCCACAAGCAGTTTCCCATCATATAACGCATAGTACATGCTCATTGTCGTCAAATATACCATAAAATGTGCATCCATAGATAAAGAATTTCTCTCATGCACTATATCTCACCTTGGCCTACGGCCTCGGTGACATATAATGCACTTGAGAAATTCTAAAGTTATGATCGCAAATATTACGGTATATTCAACTCCAGAGCATGCACTATATGTGTAATATTCGGTCACCTTTCTTGAAAAAAAAATGTTTCCTTTCCGAAAGTATTCTGTTCGGATGGTACTTGTATTGATTTCTTTTTCTTAGTAATTTCTCGCCTACCAAAATAAGTTGGGGAGTATCTTTATGTTTGGCATGTTTATTTTGTACTTTTAGTTTGCTAGACTGTTTGTGGCATAAATGAACACACACACAAATTACATAGAAAGAGAGAGAGAAAAAAAAAAACCCGAAAATGAAGGATTTGTATCTATGTTATAATTTCACCTCTCTCTGTTAACATGATTAAAGACAAATGGTCTTTGAGCAGTGGACAGGCCATGGTAAAGGCATCGTAGAATTCATGAGAAGGTATATGAGTGCATTCCAGAAACTGTTGCTGATGACAAAGATTAAAAGGACGTTCCGAACGATACAAGGTATCTCCTTCCCTGTTGCAGCACTTGTGAAATTCACGGCCACCTGCGCCCCCCATGTGATGTAGAACGCCCCCGTGATTGCGAAAATAGTTCTCAGGTCCTTGCTACCGCGACCCTGATGCTTTACCGCTTTAGGTTCTGCTGCTTTACCGCGTTGGCCGTTATTTGCCATCGCGGCTATACGGCGACGCACAGTGGGCCAGGATAGCTCCAAAGTGCGCCAAATTCATATTCATTCAGTTTTACTCTAATATTGTGGTTAAATGATGGGTTTAAGGGTAAACAGATACGTAGAATCCAATGAAAACAATTTCAAACACATGTGACGTCATTAAAACACTGACTTCTGATTGGCTGCCGAAATCAGTGAGAGCTCATGTCTCTATGAGCCATTCGAAGTTCTTCTCAATAAACTTTTGCACATTATGTCATTGCTTTTCCCCTCTACATATCTCAGTATAATGTACAGAAAGTCTTTTATAGGTATGAATGTACAAAGTAATTCTTCAGGTATCATGGAGTTAACGAACACATGATATTGACTGATGAAGTCCATGCATTCTTTTAGTCCATTTTTCGTAGGCCTATTGTTCATAACGTAAGAGGAATGCATTATTTCGAAGAGTCTTCGAAATTATTTCCGAAGAATTACCTAGAAGAGGAATATATGCAGATAGATAGATAGATGGATAGATAGACAGATATAAAGATATGAATGTGTAAATCACAGAAGTAAATAGATTGATGAATATGAGACAGATGGATGGATAAACAGAAAAATACCTATAGATATGTGGATGAATAGGATATAGATAGAGGAAGACTATACGGATATGGATGGATGGATAGATATAGAGAAGGATACGTGTAGATAGATAGGTAGATAAAAAGATAAATCGATTGAATCGATCAATCATGAGCTCAACACCTTGAACCATGTGATTTCTTTTAAATGCTACTGGAATGATAACAGATTAGGAAAAAGGAAAATGAAGTAAATAATTAAGCAACTAAGAAAGGGTTTCAGTTGTATGAAAAATTGCATGAAATAAATATTATAAAAGAATTAATGAATAAGCTTTAGGAATTCATACCGTGTGCATGGTGTGAATCGTCACCTTTTAGCTGTGAAGTGTAGAATCGAATCATGTACCATACATATATCGCAGGGGAAAGTTTTAGCTTGTAGTTAGTACACCTTAACCTTTGGAAGAGTGGGTTTTTCAGCAACTAAATCAAGTCCTATAATAATATTTATAAATCTTGTTTACTTCTTATTGAGTTTATGAGACCTTGCCGTGTAAACAGTACCACTATAGAGAGCGTCTGGCCAACTCGGTTTCATTAGGTTACACTATGGCGCATATTTCTTTTGCGTATTGTGCTTGCCCAACGTACAAACAAAACGCGCCATGTTGTTACCTATGCGGCACCGCGTGTAAAGAGTCATGGGCGCCCCATGCGCCGCTGTATAATGACGGAGAATCCTTCAGCAGCCCCACGCGGCCCAAAATAACCTGATTTTCCGGGTAATGTGCCAGGGAAAATCGGCTCTAACATAAAAAGTGGCAGAAGGTGGCAGCCAAATTTGGTATCAGCTTAAAGCTGAGACATCAGGTAAAACGCTGGGGATAAAAGTGATTTGGAAATCCGTGGAAATCTAAACGTTTCTTCTTGATTTAGGAAAAACATGGAAAATCAGTCAATTTTGTACGATGATTACCTTATTATATTCACGAAGATTGTGATTCTATCCATTTTAACCCATTCATACAGTCAAATGAACTATCAGGAAAATGTGGGAGCAATTTTAGATCGATAAGTTTAAAACTACATGTTTAAATAACTTATTTATCAAATTGGTCACTATTTGCACTGAAACGCACAATATGTCGAGTTTTGCGGTTTGAAGTAGGAAATTCACACCCTTAATGTACATACCGGAGTTAGATATTTTACTGAAGTATTCTTCAAAGTATTGTCTTTCAATAGGGCATGACAAAAATTGAAACAATTAAATTGCCCAAAATGACTTTTGGCGCACTTTGGTCTCGCCCTGGCCCACCGTGCGACGGTGCTTCCTTGCCAGCATGACAAGGGCAACTTGCAGAAGGTGGTTACGCCAGCTGACACAAGAATGAGTGCGAAGTAAAGAGCAAGTATCGGATGATTCGCGATGTCCACAGAGGCAAATTTTCAGATCACTGAAGCCAGCAATGATTTTGTGTAAAAGGCTTGCAGATGAGTTCACAGTGCCGATGACTATTCCTGAGAAAATCAATATCATCATGCGTTTTCGTGTGACAACAGTGTGATAACGTAATGGCCGTGTAACATCAAGATACCGATCAATGCTGACGCAGGCAAGGATCATTATGGACTGATTAAAGAGCGTTGAACACCCAACGACGCCTATGATCGAGAATGTCCTGGTTTTCGAGATAGACAGCCCCTAGAACCTGATAGAATGAAAGGTACAGCAGAAGAGGCTGACGAAGAAGTCTACAACCGCTACCGCTTGAAAGCATAACCGTCTATTGTCGTTGAAGCATTGCTGAGCGTGATGAAGAGCTAGAAGATTGACAACGTTGGAAAAGATGGTTATCATTCCGCAAAGGACAAAGAGAACCATGAAAGTAATGGACGGAGTCTAATGTGCCCTCGGTTAATTCGTTCGCATCTGTAGTGACACCAACAGCGGAGCATCGCAAACATGCAACAGAGGAAAAGTCCATGATGTCCATGGAGGATTGCAGTATCCCAAATACGAGAAAGTTTGAAGGTCACTGAGTGACGCAGGATATAGGAACCCTTACATTTAGATGGAAAATTACTCTTCTTTCTAATGGACCGATACCCCAATTAGGCGTAGGGGCAAAGATCTCTCCAAATTGCAAAACGTATCTAATTTACCACCACTTCTACGAAGAAATTTTCAGTTTGAATGTTGGGTTCAGGCTGCTGTAGGCTTCAGCGAAGGTGTTCTTGATCATAATTTGCTGCTTGACATCGAGGCACCGGAGAAGGTTAGGATTAATCTTTCTTATTTTCCATGCTTAACAGATCTGAGAGCAAATACAACATGGGGGGGGGGGGGGGTAGAGAAAGTAAAACAGAGAGAATGTTTGTTAAGTGAAATTCAATCAGTTGAATTTAACACGGCGTAGTAATACGCAGCACAAATGTTGAGACATGCCACGCATATCAACAGATTTAAAAGCTTTCAATGGCAAATCACACAGTACCTTTCTTGATATTAAAGCATTCGCTGTTTGAAATGAGCGTATTTGATTAAATTTTGAGAGCTCGTATTGACCAATCGCTCAAAAGTTGATGTGAAGCAAAATTTAGTTACTGGCATGGTCATGATGGTTGGTGTTAATACAGGTATAGAATGGAATCCTTCGACATACTTTGTCTCCATGTAGTTAGGAAAATATCTTTTGATTATTACCATCATCGAGTTCAGTTTTCTTTTTAATGAAGTCGACGTGATTTCTTTTTTATAAGTCCAGACTTTGTCTTTTCCTCGAAACGTTCAGTGATGTTTAGATACGTTACAAAGAATAAAGACAAAGTTTATAATTTTGTAAGCAATCCAAGACCATGACCAAAAAGGCTTGTTCTGATATGTGAAGTGCGTAAGGAAAGGAAGGAAGAAACTCGCGGCAGTTTTTCAAAGTGTTGAATGAAAAGTGGTTATGAGTGACACAACAAAGATGCAGTTACCATGGTTACTGTAGGTACTCTACTTCCTGTGTGTTATGAGACAGAAAATCGCGACCCGCACTTAAAAACCGATGAAAATGATTACTATGGTTGAGGGCCTTTTTGGCAAACTTGATTGTGCCATTCAAAAGAAGATATCCACTGACCCAGACGGTTATATTTTCATAGGATTTATCATGTTTATAGGAAAGAATACGAGGAGGGGTTATTACCGATAAATAATGCATTTTAAGCATATCTGACTCAAGAGAGGAAATCTCTTTTGAGTCATGGTACCAGGGAATCTTGTTGGAGAAGATGCTTCTTTTTTCGCTGTATTTTGACCCATCCGGAGTAAATAAACCTTCACGGTTTCATTTTCCGCCAAATTGCCTACGTGATAGACGCCAGACGCAATCATAACTTACCGGATTCTAGCTAGAGACGATGTTTAAAGGCATGGTGGACTTTTGAATGGGTTAGCATAACGCGATGGATGTCCTCAGGACAAGAAAACGGTTTTGTTTCTGCGTTATCCATTTTTGTGCTGTAGCGTAAACAAAGACAGTCTATACTTGGAGTTCGCAGTTGTAGTTACCGAACCGTGTAGCACCTTTAGAAAAAAAGAGAACAAACCCACATTAGATTATGAATTACAATTTCCTACTAATTTTCGAAATGAAAAGGTGACATTTTACGACAGGTCGTGTGGCGTCATAATCAACGAACATGTGTATGGGGCGAGGGGGCACACCGATCTGACTGGTATGCAACCTGCGCATTGCACTATTACAAGGTCCCCGCTGTGGGGGCAGGGCTGAGTGTGGGAGGACATGAAATGGCATTTAAAAAAAAATAATCTTCTATCCTTAAACCTTTTTCTTATGCTATGGTCATGATGGGGGGGGGGGGGGGGGGATTGTGTCCTAAGTAATGCAACGATAACATGGCTACTAAGTCCTTCTAGCGATATAGCAGGCAAGATGACAATGCCCGTAAACGTGGCCGTACGCAGGAATTTTTTCCAAGGGGAGCAAGAATATGTTCAATACTGAAGGGTAGACGGAAGTGAGGGAGTGAAGCATCGGACCTGGAGCTTTTGAATTTTAAAAATTGAAATTGAACGATCTTGTGTACACTTTGGGTGTAATTCCTCGAAATTCCCCCCCCCCCCCCCCCCAAAAATAAGAAAAATATGAAAGGGTCTTAAAAAATTCTATGGGGGGGGGGGAATTTCCCCCTGCCCCCAATGTTCGTACGTCAATGCCCGTAAAGTAGCATAGTTGATGCTATTGTATCTCTCCACAATCGTCTTTAATTTTACTGGTCCTTCAAATTAACTCAATAAATCCGCATGATCTTAAAATTGCAATACCTTGTCACAAAGTTTTATTAAACGATTCTGAAAGAAAATCTATTGCATATATTCAACCTTTTGGGTCAATTTTACTGAACTAGATATTATCCATGCTATTGATGACTTACTTCGACTTACTTTCTTGGAAACAAAATGAAAAGAAAATAAAATTGGTCATGGCCACTGCATACCGTATAAAAGAATGAGCATTGCTCTGTTCGATTCCCGAGGGGATTATTCGTCATCAAAGTTCATATAGAGGTAAATGATAAAACTCATAACTAGCATGACTAGGCAGACTTTCTCTCTCTCTCTCTCTCTTCCATTTCCTCCCTCTTATTCTTACTGTCTCTGTCTCTCTCTCAGGCTTTCATGTACAATCATTCTGTGTAATGACGATGGATTAGATTATTCTCCACAGTTCTTAGTGTAAATCATAATTTCGTTACATATGTGACATTTGGAAACACTCCTTCATTTTATCTTAATGAGAAATAATAATCGTATTTCAAAAACCATTGAAATATAATTCTTTTTGTTCTCTCAGAAATGTATTAGAAAAGGGATGCATAAACCCTCACGAAAAAGGCAAAATTTTAAGCAGAAAGAGGGAAGCTTCATGGAATTTATCAAGTAGATGAAAGAAAATAAACGAAACATACACAACGGCGACGACACAACAAAAATAACAACATACAAACAAACGATAAACCTACTTCCAATATGAAATATATGTATGCTCTCATTGCAAAAGCAATCTATATGTAAAAATATTATTTGCATTGATAATTCTAGTAGATAACGACATAATGCTAGAAGTGGTATCGACATTTTGATCAATAACACATTTCCCTTTGCATTACATATTGTTTTGAATAAAACAGTATTTGAATGAAAAGCTACTAAAGTCCTCTTGGAATATACAGTGCGTCCCAGAAAAAAAAAAGGAAACTCGTTTTTAGAGATAGATCGGGCAGCTTGACTGTCCGTCTTCAGGCTCCTGAAGACGGACAGTCAAGCTGCCCGAAACGTCGAGTCTTCTCTTCAAGTCTTCTCACCTCTCGCCGACTCAAGCCTCCTCATCTCTTCACCAGCTCAATCCTCTCACCTCTTCTGGTTTACAGTCCTTTTTAGGACTTCACCCAGTTCTCGAAAGATACTCTGGCCTCCAATTTTCCTACTTTCTCGCCTCTCTATTTCACCTCCATCTCTATCCACTTTATCTATAGTCCCTCAGGACTTACCACATGGTGAACCGTAAACCCTTTCTACGATTACGTTTCTTGTCCAACAAATGTAATGTCCGTAACGAAAACATAGCATCCTGTAACTACCACAGAATGTGTTGAAATGGACTGAAACTTTCAATGCTAATGATCAAGGATTTTTTTGCATGATTACATCTCATTAGCTCCGCATAACAAAGTGTTTTATCTTCATGACCTTTTGAAGTTGCAAAAATCATCCGAAATAATATTCGTAACGCTGGAACTGCCCAAGTGCAGTATGAAAATGTTTACTTGGAGTCCAAGAAACATTGAAGATGGAAGGAGATCATGGAGCTCTAGGGTGATAGAGAATGGCATGGCTTGACCAATGGAAGTAGCGTACTTGATAGACTATTGCGTCGGCTAATCACTCTTTAAACATAGGGAGTGGAAATGCAATCTTTGTCGAGTCACTAGATATTACTAGTCAACGATGAAGCAATATTATTCAACGTGCGTCACATGCTGATACAGTCACGCTCAATCTTTGATATAACAGAAAACAAGAAAAGAAGACAAAACGAAAGAAAAAAACCCAATTAGATAGAAACAAAGCAAAAAAAAAAATAAATAAAAAATCAAAGCAACTGACAACTTAGCACCACAGTGATGGAAATGAAAAAAAAAAAAAAAGATAAAAGGCTTAGCCAAACTGGCGAAGTTTAGAGCTTCCGGACTGTCCGACAATTTCTCTCCCTGGATCATCGCTTGTATATAGAAATTAGGTCAGTCGTGCGTATACTTATCAAGTTTTAATTTTTACTTTACTAAGCAGGATCAGTATGATATGAATCAATGCATGTTTATATCTAGGCTAATACAGGGGACAATAAAGCTTTACTAATTCATGAAAAAGCTATATGAAGTGAGGTCACAAAGCCACAAGCATTGTTTTCTAGGACAATAAAAGCGATGTTTAGTATTCTTTCTCCATTACTAGAAAGAGGTATACTTGATTACCTAAAAGGACATTTGTTCTTTCCCTTTGTTCTCTCATATATTAGTCACACAGCAATGCAGTGGCGTAACAGCCGGGGGGGGGGGCAGGGGGGGCAGAGTGCCCCCCTGAAGGATTTCAGCGGGAAAATCCACCACACCACCGGGAAAAAATGAAAGGGAGAGAAAGGAAGAAAAAGGAAGGGAGAAAGGGAAAGGAAGAAGAAGAAAGGAAAAGAAAGAAGAAGAAAGGAAAAGAAAGAAGGAGAAAGGGAAAGAAAGAAGGAGAAAGGGAAGGAAGAAGGAGAACGGGAAAGCAAAAGGGAAAAAGGGGAGAAAGAAGAAGAGAGAGAGGAAAAAGAGGGAAAGCGAAAAAAGAAAAAAACAAAGGGAAACAAAAGAAATGAGGGAAAATTTAGTACTCAAACCCCGTAGTTTCCGGGTGCTCCACTCCCTGGACCCCCGTAGTGGCTTTCCCTGTATACCCCCATCAGGGGCCCTAAGCCAGAACCCTGGGCCCACCCGCTAAGGGCTTCGCAACAAGCAAATCGCGGTGCGGGCTAACCTCCGCATATTCTATTTCTAGACTCGGATATCGGGAAATTTTTGGCTCTCCCCCCCCCCCCCCCCCCCCACCGATAAAAGGAAGAAATGTAAGAGGCCAGGAACAGTCAACGAACAATTATTATTCAAAGAACCGTCAGAGCTTCCGCGCTTCGCGCGGGAAGGGAAAATCACCATCACTGCACCCTCCCCCTAGTATGCCTAGGGAGCGCGCTTTGCACTATCGTCCTAAAATGAAATCCTAGCTACACCACTGATTCTAGACTTAATTACCGGGAAATTTTTGGCTATGCGGAGCTTCCGCGCTTCGCGCGGGGGGGGGGGGGGGGGGGGGGGGGTGGGAAACTCCCCCCTCCCTGCACCCTCCCTCCCCTCTAGGGAGCACTACATTGGCGTAAATTGCGGGGGTGAGGGATCTATCAACCCCCCCCCCCCCACTTGGGGAAGAGAGGTGATGGTGTGTACATATTTACCACCATGTAGACACACTTTTTAAGGAAGAAAATATATTTTGATTAATCATTTAGTAAAAATTCTGAATATCTATCATAAACAACCATCATATTTTAGAATTTCTATTTAAGAATGCTACTGAAAACAAAAAATTTGTTATTTTTGGCTCGCTCGCTCGTAAAAATCTTAGGATTTCCATCCGAAAATGCGATTATAATCGAGAAAAGTGGTTATTTTCTGCTCGCTCGCTTCACTCGCTTGCAAAATAGATATCAAAATGTGCGTGAGAGGGAAAAAATAGTTTAAAATGTTTTTCCCCCACTCCTCAAATTGGATTTACGCCGGTGGAGCACTACCGTCCTCCTAAAATGCATTCGTAGCTACGCCACAAATTTTAGACATAGTTACCGGGAAATTTTGGGCTCTGCCCCCCCCCCCCTGATAACAGGTACCTGTTACGCCCCTGCAGCAATGGAGACATGGTGAGATAAAAAGTTACCATGAATTTTGATAAGAACACTTCATCGTCGCTTTTAAATTGAAAATGATCCAAATCTGGAGATTTTTTGAAAAGTACATGCCAAAAGTTAATGGTGCTTTTTTGTTGCAAGATAATCAATAAATCAAAGAAAAGTTAATGAAAATTGATCTTTCCATGAAAAAGACATAGAACGAGGATGAAATAAATCATCCTAAAGCAATAAAGTGAGGGACATGAAGAAAAGTAACAGAGGAGAAGGAAAGAAGCAAGAAATATAGCTATAGACGGAAAAGATAGAGAGAGGGAAGAAAAAAATGAGAGTGATAAAAAGAAAGAAGAGAGGAGGAGAAAGAGAGAGAGAGAGAGAGAGAGATAGACAAAGGGAAGTGGTTGGGGAGCAAGTAAAGGAAGAGGAAAGAAATGCTCTGATGTACATGTACATGTCTCCCCAAACATTTGAAAAAAAAATATTTACGTGTATTATTGGATCACAAATTTACAAGCAATTGTTACAATGATTAAATAGATACAAACATGGAATAAAAATAAAACGTCAACAAAATCAAACTAAATGTCTACCCCAACCTGCCCCAAAGTATTAAAAATCAAGTGTTCCAAGGGATTCAAGTTTAATCGCGAGTATTAAACATGTTAAAGAAAGATATTCAATTGTCCTTCTAGATCATCAATGGCTAGAAATCAATATTTTTCCTTCTCGAAATAATTTTTAAACCTTTGAAAGTAATTCCAGTCAAAATAAAGCTAATAAAATAAAGTCATTTGGGAACATTTGATAATACCGAAAAGCGATTCATGAAAGGACATTCATGGATAACCCCCTCAAAAAAGGCATAAAAGGAAGCAAGAGAGGGAGAGAGAGAGAGAGAGGGAGAAAGAAATAAAGAAGAAGGAAAGCTCATTACATCTATTACTTACCAACCAATTCTCATCCAGCTTTGAATGTATCACAATGTAAATATTTCCATACCATCCGGCTTAGTTATTGCGTTTCAATTAAGGCACGTAGGAACGCAATTCCGGAAAGTTTCAATCAAGCATTGCCATCGCAGTCCAGGAAGAGAGGATTGAATAGTCGATGTTTTCATGCCAGTGCGCATTCAAAGCTTTTATTTGTTCTTGCGGAAGCATAATATCTTGGGCTAAACAAATGAGCATGTCTGAATGCCACGTGTTTCATTTTCTGATAGGGGTGCAACCTGCCATTTTCATGAGAAGAGTCGACCTCGCTGATGCCGATAATAAGCAATGTGACCTCATTAGGAAAGGGTAAAACTACAGATATTGAATAAAAAATTACACGCAAGGGACAAAGAAATGCCAAACAAATGCCAATGGAGTGTGACAACAGAATCTGCAATTATCATTAGTCGTAACAGGCAACCTGTCAAGAAATTAACTAATTAGGCAAAACCTTCCATCGGTATTCATCAACTCTTTCATGTCTTTCAAAATGCGATAATATGAGTGGATTTCATTCCTAAGCTTAGCATGATCAGAGATGCATGAATTTCAAAGTATATGAACGTCGGTGCGAAACATAGAAATAATCACTACATATGATATTACATAGTGAAATGATGGAAGAAAGGTTTTAAAAAGAATGCATGTTCACATCATGCTTTCATTTGCAATGAATACAACCATTATACAAATAGGTTAATGTTTCAACGAAATTGAATTTATGAAGGTATAATGTAACGAGTTTCTCGGAGTGACCTTTGCATACTCTGCTGTTTCAATTACAATTGTGGTATTCCATTTCTACTGAATCAAACTTGAGGTTTATTTTAAAAAATCATTATTTCATTAAGTTTTATAAACGTGTGCTGTTCATGTTATTCTTTTGTGAATGCAACAATCCAGAAATCATTCCAAACGGTTTCATATCACACAAAAAGAAAAGAAAACGACAACAAAAATATGTATTTTAAGGTTTAGAATCCTTTACGCTTTTCCTTATATGCAGCGATTTAACCGCTTAAAAAACGCCTTTAGCATGTTTAGCAAAGGTGCATTTTGTGTGACCATTTATCTGTGTGTTATAAGACGCAGAAATGTAACGCCCAGTGATCTAAGAAACAGCAGATTTTTGTTAATCCACGAGACTCAGGTATATAAAGTATTCATGAGCATTTAAAGTGATTGTAATTGTCTAAAGAAACTATAAAAAACCTGAAACAGGAAAACACACTCGAGAAAACGATCTAGTCAGATTTGACCAGATTACCGGATCACACGGGCACTTACACTATTTTTAGTTAAATGGCCAGAATCCTAGTCATGCTCACAAGATTTATGTTAGTTTTGACTAAAATCGTGTTCGCTCAATGTTAAATTGACTAGAAATAGTGCAAGCGCCCCATTTGCCCGTATGATCCGGTAATCTAGTCTGACTATTTTTTTTTTTTTTTTTTTTTTTGGGGGGGGGGTATGCACCCATACCACCAAAAAATGGGGAAATTTTTTTTCAATCATCACGCAAGAGGTGCAGTATGAGTCCGGCCAATATAGGGTTAGGGAACAGACATCATTGAGGGAGGGGGGGGGGGGGGAGGGGGCATGCTCTTACACTGAAAATCAACAAAGCCAAGGGGTAATGGGCGGATGATGGGTGGCACGGTTTTTGTAAAATTTTTCCTCTTTCCCTTTCTTTTCCTCCTTTCTCTTTTTCTTTTGTTTTACCATTTTCTTTCTTCGTCACCACACGCTCATGAAAAAAAGATCATTCAAGTCAGAAAATTTAAAAACAAAACGTTATGAATGAAATAGTGATACACATATAATGATTCATTTTGGCTCTCCTCTGTTGATTAATTTGCTTTCTTGACATGATGCTTAAGACATGTTCAAGATACATCAAACGTTCGCGTGCTATCTGTTGCCAATTTATCTTCCTGAAAACAAATCCACCCAGCAAATTATGGGTAGGACCAGCTGAGGCAGAACAGAACAACCATATTATGTAGTGTCATTATGACCTTCCTTTAAAAATGCTCCGGAACCTGATAACAAGGGCTAAAACAAGCTATATCAAGGAATATTATCAGTTTGCAAAACATTCTTACCTTCCCTAATTACACCGGCATTCATTCAGTTTTTGGTAATAGTTCCAAATATAAAAATCTGCTTAGATTAGTGAAGGATTGTCCATTTAGAAAAATCATATTTTCCGACGATGTACCTTCAATAATTCTTGGATTCCATTAGGTCTGTAAAAGAGGCAGGTGCCCTTGCGGACATTCAAATGCATGTACTTTCATCCTTAATTAGCTTTACGAAAATCGCCACTTTTCTCCCGTCACCCCAGTAGATTCACTAGTTATGGCATTCCACCTAATAACCATCACAATTTTTTCTTTACTATGATTAAAGGAATAGTACGACGTTTCTATTCATATTGAGGGTAATACTAACTGAAAGGACCTTACAGCAGCCAACGTTTCATGTCAGAATAACCATTCAATGAAAAAGTATTGTCGGACTCAGTTTTACTCTGTGATACAGTATTCAATCAGTGATTGCCATGATTACGATAAAGATTACGATGCCGATCATGATGATAAGGATGACAACGACAACACCGAAACATAATGATGGTGTTGATGATAATAGTCATGATAACGTATATAAAAAAATAATTATAATACTGAAAGAAATAAGGACGAAGTGATGATGATAATGCTAGTAGTAATGAAAATGGATATACATTTAACAATATTAGTGACAATAGATGTTATATACGTGAAATGATAGCTGATTCCAGCAGAATGTCATTTGTGCGGTGCTGCTCCAGTTTTATCATCCCTGTTTTGTCTTTACTTTATTGGAGGACTTATTGCAAGAAGGAAAGCACACTCGAGAAAACACTCTAGTCAGATTTGACTAGATTACCGGATCACACGGGCACTTACACTATTTTTAGTTAAATGACCAGAATCCTAGTCATGTTCACTAGAGTTATGTTAGTTTTGACTAAAATTGCATTGGCTCTATGTTAAATGGACTAGAATTCTTGTCATTTTGACTAGAAATAGTGCAAGTGCCCCGTGTGCCGGTGTGATCCGGTAATCTGGTCTGACTTTTTTGTATTTATTTATTTATTTATTTTTTTGTGGGGGGGGGGGGGGCGGGGAGGGGTATGCACCCATACAACCAATAATGGGGAAGCAATCTTTCAATCATCACGCAAGAGGTGTAGTATGAGTCCAGCCAATATAGGGTTAGGAACAGGCATCATTGAGGGGGGGGGGGCATTTTCTTACACTGCAAATCAACAAGGCCAAGGGGTAATGGGCGGATGATGGGTGGCACAGTTTAAAAAATAAAATCCCCTTTCCCTTTCTTTTCCTCCTTTCTGATTTTTTCTTTTGTTTTACCGTTTTCTTTTTTCGTCACCACACGCTCATGACGATGAAGGTTTTGAAAAAAGATCATTCACGTCAGAAAATTTCAAAACAAAACGTTAAGATTGAAATAGTGATACAAATTATAATGATTCATTTTGGCTGTCCTCTGTTGATTAATTTGCTTTATTGACGTGATGCTTTAACATGTTAAATATGTACATCGAACGTTCGCGTGCTATGGATTGCCAATTTCATCTTCCAGAAAACAAATCCACCCTAGCAAATTGTGTGTATGACCAGCTGAGCCACAACAAAGCAGTCACATTATATGTAGAGTCATTATAAATTTCCTTTAAAAATCTTCCGGAACCTGATAACAAGGGCTAAAACAAGCTATATTCAGGAATATTATCAGTTTGTTAAATTTCATTGAACAATATAAATGGGAAAGCAAAATGATAATAATTACCTACCTGCAAAGCCTTTTTACCTTCCGTAATTTCACCAGCATTCATTCCGTTTTTGATAATAGTTCCAAGTGAAAAAAAAAAATCTTCTAACATTAGTGGAGAATTGTCCATTAAAACAAAATCATATTTTCGGACGCTGTACATAATAATCCTTGAATTCCAGTTGGTCCGTAAAAGCGGCAGATGCCCTTGCGGACATTCAAATGCATGAACCTTCATCCTTAGTTAGCTTTATGAAAATCGCCACTTTTCTCCCGTCACCCCAGTATATTCACTAGTTATATGGCATTCCACCCATGATCACCACAGCTTTTTCTTGACTTTGATAAAAGGAAATGTGCGACGTTTCTGTTCTTATGAAGGATATTACAATTTGAAAGGACCTTAGAACAGCCAACGATTAGTGTCAGAACAACTATTCAATGAAAAAGTATTGTCATGGCCATCATTGAATGAGCAACTATTCAATGAAAAAGTATTGACATGGCCATCATTGAATGATGGCCAAGGTTACGATGAAGATTACGATGGCGATCATGATGACAAGGATGACTACGACAACAGCGAAGCATAATGATGGTGTTGATGATAATAATCATGATAACGTATATAAAAAAATCAATATAATACTGAAAGAAGTAATGACGTAGTGATGATGATAATGTTACTAAAGAAAATGGATATACATTTAACAATATTAGTGACAATAGATTATATACGTTATATAAGAGAAATGATAGCCGATTCCAGCAGAATGTCATTTGTGCGGTGCTGCTCCAGTTTTATCATCCTTGTTTTGTCATTACTTTATTGGAGGACTTTTTGCAAGAAGGTGTCAGCAAGTCCATTTACTTTTAATTATCTTGAGAAAAGCCCTGCTTGGGAGGGGGAATTTGGTGAGAAACTGAGATGCACGATATTTGAATGAATTGAAGATTTGCTCTATTTGATATGTAGGGAATTAGGCAATGTAATGAATTGTTTAATGGACCTATTTCAGTTTCAGCCAGACGTATCCTCACTGTTTTCATTTCTGTCTTTTAAATCTAATATATGTATCCTCTCAGATTTACAGTTAAACGGTAAAACTCTTTGTAACCAGTTTCTGAAATTATTGCCAT
Source organism: Echinometra lucunter (assembly GCA_029962745.1). NCBI lineage: Eukaryota > Metazoa > Echinodermata > Echinoidea > Camarodonta > Echinometridae > Echinometra > Echinometra lucunter. The sequence goes on along the minus strand of JAPZVO010000024.1, from coordinate 90,497 downwards.
CGACATTATAGTTCCGGTTCATTTTCTCTTTAAATGCTAAATTTAAGAGAAGGCTAACTCGTTTCTAACGTTCAAAACACAAACAAACAAACTACGATAGTACCAAATATATTGAATACGCATGGAAGACATGGCGAATTCTCGAAAACCTTCACAAGTTACTGAACTTTATTGCTTATAAACCTTTAATGGTCTATCTAAAAAAAAAGAAAAAAAAAATGTAAATGGAGTACAAGGATGCGAAATGACTTTCATTTCTCCATAAATTTAACAACTCCTTGGACATGATGGATGAAAGAAGTTTGTGGAACATCCATATTCTTACAGGAAAAAAACACAACAGCAACAAAAAGATAAATAAAAACTGCGATTGCACTGTTAAGACTGTAAAATCATTAAATAATGCGACCTTCACGTTAATAAGGGGCACCCTTTTCAATTTGACTTTTTCATTCGAATGTCAAGGATGCTCTAAATCCGATTAGGTAGGAAGCATGGGATGTGAGTATGCTTTTAAAAGTTCGCCTCATCTTCAAAGTATCTTTTTCCCTTGGAATGCGAAAGAAACACGCAATGGACATCCAACATTCAGCAAAGCAGCTTTTTATGATGATACCAAAGAACGTATTCACAAAAATATAGTTTGTGATTGTACTAACACTACTGTTGATCATTTAAGTTTCCTTAATATTTTCTGTTTTCTTCAACTTGTCTATAAAATGATAAAAACTGAAATGAAGGTATGAATTTCTGCTTTAATGACGCACGTATACATTTTAGTCAAAATGGTCATCTTAATGCCGGATTAACTTATCAGACTTCTTTGGACCGAAGAATTACTAAGTAATTAAAATAGGTAAAATCTTGCCATGCCACATGTTTTCAATTCTTACCATTATTTTGTATCGAGTATAATAACGGCATGAATGAAGTTGAAATTATTAAACTGATACTAAGCCTTTTTTACGTCTTTTTCAAGGATCAATTTTCTTCGAAGGGGGTTTCCTTTAAACAGTTTACCCCGGTTTTCTTTTCTGGGTAATAAACTTTTACTTGTATATTTAACATGGGTGAACCATTTTGATCAGGAATTTAAAAAAAATTATATCCTTAAAGCATGAATGATCATCTATTCAAT
>JAPZVO010000024.1:77859-88859 GCA_029962745.1 Echinometra lucunter | reverse complement strand
TATGAATCAATGCATGTTTATTTCTAGGCTAATACAGGGGACAACAAAGCTTTACTAATTCATGAAAAAGCTATATGAAGTGAGGTTACAAAGCCACAAACATTGTTTTCTAGGACAATAAAAGCGATGTTTAGTATTCTTTCTCCATTACTAGAAAGAGGTATACCTGATTACCTAAAAGGACATTTGTTCTTTCCCTTTGTTCTCTCATATATAAGTCACACAGGATTGGAGACGTGGTGAGATTAAAAGGTTACCATGAATTTTGATAAGAACACTTCATCGTCGCTTTTAAATTGAAAATGATCCAAATCTGGAGATTTTTTGAAAAGTACAAGCCAAAAGTTAATGGTGTTTTTTTGTTGCAAGATAATCAAAAAATTAAAGAAAAGTTAATGAAAATTGATCTTTCCATGACAAAGACATGGAGCGAGGATGAAATAAATCATCCTAAAGCAATAAAGAGAGGGACATGAAGAAAAGTAACATAGGAGAAGGAAAGAAGCAAGAAATATAGCTATAGACAGAAAAGATAGAGAGAGGGAAGAAAAAAATGAGAGTGATAAAAAAGAAAGAAGAGAGGAGGAGAAAGAGAGAGAGAGAGAGAGAGATAGACAAAGGGAAGTGGTTGGGGAGGAAGGAAAAGAAAGAGGGAAGAAATAATCTGATGTACATGTACAGGTCTCCCCAAACATTTGAAAAAAATATTTATGTGTTTTATTGGATCGTCAAAATCACAAATTTACAAGCAATTGTTGCAATGATTAAACAGACACAAACATCGAATAAAAATAAAACGTCAACAAAATTAAACCAAATGTCTACCCCAACCTGCTCCAAAGTATTAAAAATCAAGTGTTCTAATTGATTCACGTTTCATCGCTAGTATTAAACATGTTAAAGGAAGATATTCAATTGTCCTTCTGGATCATCAATGGCTAGAAATCAATATTTTTCCTTCTCGAATGTATTTTTAAACCTTTGAAAGTAATTCCAGTCAGAATTAAGCTAATAAAATAAAGTCATTTGGGAATATCTGATAATACCGAAAAGCGATTCATGAAAGGACATTCATGGATGACCCCTTCAAAAAAGGCATAAAAAGAAGCAAGAGTGGGAAAGAGAGAGAGAGGGAGAAAGAAATAAAGCAGAAGGAAAGCTCATATCTATTACTTACCAACCAACTCTCATCCAGCTTTGAATGTATCACAATGTAAATATTTTCATACCATCCGGCTCAGTTATTGCATTTCAATTAAGTCATGTAGGAACGCAATTCTGGAAAGTTTCAATCAAGTATTGCCATCGCAGTCCAGGAAGAGAGGATTGAATAGCCGATGTTTTCATGCCAGTGCGCATTCAAAGCTTTTATCTGTTCTTGCGGAAGCATAATATCTTGGGCTAAACAAATGACCATGTCTGAATGCCACTGTGTCATTTTCTGATAGGGGTGCAACCTGCCATTTTCATGAGAAGAGCCGACCTCGCTGATGCCGATAATAAGCAATGTGACCTCATTAGGAAAGGCTAAAACTACAAAAAAAAAAAAAAAATGACACGCAAGGGACACAGAAATGCCAAACAAATGCCAATGGAGTGTAACAACAGAATCTGCAATCATCATTAGTCGTAGCAGGCAACCTGTCAAGAAATTAGCTAATTAGGCAAAACCTTCCATCAGTATTGATCAGCTCTTTCATGTCTTCAAAATGCGATAATATGAATGGATTTCATACCTAAACTTAGCATCATCAGAAATGCATGGAAATAATCACTACGTTTGATATTACATAGTGAAATGATGGAAGAAAGGTTTTAAAAAGAATGCATGCTTCACATCATGCTTTCCTCTGCAATGAATACAACCATTATACAAATAGGTTAATGTTTCAACGAAATTGAATTTCTGAAGGTATATTGTAACGAGTTCCTCGGAGTGACCTTTGCATACTCTGCTGTTACAATTACAATTATGGTATTCCATTTCTATTGAATCCAACTTGAGGTTTATCAAAAAAAAAAAAAAAATCATTATTTCATTATTTAAGTTTTATAGACGTGTACTGTTCATGTTATTCTCTTGTGAATGCAACTATCCAGAAATCATTACCAAAGGTTAATCATGTCACACAAAAAGAAAACAAAACAACACAAATATGTATTCAATCTAGTCAGATTTGACTAGATTACCGGATCACTTACACTATTCCTAGTTACATGACCAGAATCCTGGTCATGTTCACAAGATTTATGTTAGTTTTGACAAAAATCGTGTTCGCTCAATGTTAAATTGACTAGAAAAAGTGCAAGCGCCCCATTTGCCCGTGTGATCCGGTAATCTAGTCTGACTATTTTTTTTTTTTTTTTTTTTTTTTTTTTTTTTTGGGGGGGAGGGTTTGCACCCATTCCACCAAAAAATGGGGAAAAAAATCTTTCAATCATCACGCAAGAGGTGTAGTGTGAGTCCAGCCAATATAGGGCTAGGGAACAGGCATCATTGAAAGGGGGGGGGGGGGGGGCATGTACTTGCACTGAAAATCAACAAAGCCAAGGGGTAATGGGCGAATGATGGGTGGCACAGTTTTTGTAAATTTTTTCCTCTTTCTCTTTCTTTTCCCCCTTTCTCTTTTTTCTTTTGTTTTACCTTTTTCTTTCTTCGTCACCACACGCTCTAGACGATGAAGGTTTTGAAAAAAAGATCATTCAAGTCAGAAAATTTCAAAACAAAGCGTTTTGAATGAAATAGTGATACACATATAATGATTCATTTTGGCTCTCCTCTGTTGATTAATTTGCTTTCTTGACGTGATGCTTAAGACATGTTCAATATACATCGAACGTTCGCGTGCTATCTGTTGCCAATTTATCTTCCTGAAAACTAATCCACCCAGCAAATTATGGGTAGGACCAGCTGAACCAGAACAGAACAGCCATATTATGTAGTGTCATTATGACCTTCCTTTAAAAATGCTCCGGAACCTGATAACAAGGGCTAAACAAGCTATATCAAGGAATATTATCAGTTTGCAAAACATTCTTACCTTCCGTAATTACACCGGCATTCATTCAATTTTTGATAATAGTTCCAAATATAAAAAACCTGCTCAGATTAGTGAAGGATTGTCCATTAAAAAAAAAATCATATTTTCCGAAGATGTACCGTCAATAATTCTTGGATTCCATTAGGTCCGTAAAAGCGGCAGGTGCCCTTGCGGACATTCAAATGCATGTACTTTCATCCTTAATTAGCTTTACGAAAATCGCTACTTTTTCCGGTCATCCCAGTATATTCACTAGTTATGGCATTCCACCTAATAACCATCACAATTTTTTCTTCACTATGATTAAAGGACTAGTACGACGTTTCTATTCATATTGAGGGTATTACTTATTGAAGGGACCTTACAACAGCCAACGATTCATGTCAGAATAACCATTCAATGAAAAAGTATTGTCGGATTCGGTTTTACTCTGTGATACAGTATTCAATCAATGATTGCCATGATTATGATAAAGATTACGATGGCGATCATGATGATAAGGATGGCAACGACATCACCGAAACATAATGATGATGTTGATGATAATAATCATGATAACGTATATAAAAAAAAAAAAAAAAAATATTGAAAGGAGTAAGGACGTAGTGATGATGATAATGCTAGTAGTAATGAAAATGGATATACATTTAACAATATTAGTGACAATAGTTGTTATAAACGTGAAATGATGGCCGATTCCAGCAGAATGTCATTTGTGCGGTGCTGCTCCAGTTTTATCATCCCTGTCTTGTCTTTACTTTATTGGAGGACTTATTGCAAGAAGGAAAGCACACTCGAGAAAACACTCTAGTCATATTTGACTAGATTACCGGATCACACGGGCACTTACTAGTACACTATTTCTAGTTAAATGACCAGAATCCTAATCATGTTCACTGGAGTTATGTTAGTTTTGATTAAAATTGTGTAGGCTCTATGTTAAAATAACTAGAATTCTGGTCATTTTGACTAGAAATAGTGCAAGTGCCCCATGTGCCCGTGTGATCTGGTAATTTTTTTTTTTTTTTTTTTTTTTTTTTTTTTTTTTTGGGGGGGGGGGGGGTATGCAGCCATACCACCAAAGAATGGGAGCAAAATCTTTTAATCACGTAAACGGCGTAGTGTGAGTTCAGCCAATACAGGGTTGGGCACAGGCACCATTGAGAGGGGGGTGGGGGGGGGTCATGATCTTACACGGAAAATTTACAAAGCCAAGGGGCAATGCGCTGGTAGTGGGTGACACAGTTTTTTTTCTCAATATTCCCTCTTTCCCTTCCTTTTCCTCCTTTTTCTTTTTTCTTTTGTTTTACCTTTTTCTTTCTTCGTCACCACACGCTCATGACGATGAAGGTTTTGCAAAAAGATTATTCAAGTCAATTATTCAATTTCAAAACAAAACGTTATGAATGAAATAGTGATACACATGTAATGATTCATTTTGGCTCTCCTCTGTTGATTATTTTGCTTTATTGACTTGATGCTTTAACATATTAAATACACGTATATACATCGAACGTTCGCGTTTTATGTCTTGCCAATTTATCTTCCAGAAAACAAATCCACCCCAGCAAATTGTGTGTATGACCACCTGAGCCACAACAGAGCAGTCACATTATGTAGAGTCATTATGACTTTCCTTTAAAAATGTGCCGGAACCTGATAACAAGGGCTTAAACAAGCTATATCCAGGAATATTATCAGTTTGTTAAATTTCAATCGTACTTGAACAATATGAATGGGAAAGCAAAATGATAATAATTACCTACCTGCAGAGCCTTTTTACCTTCCGTAATTTCACCAGCATTCATTCTGTTCTTGATAATATTTCCAAGTGAAAAAAAAAAATCTTTTTACATTAGTGGAGAATTGTCAATTAAAACAAAATCATATTTTCGGACGCTGTACCTAATAATCCTTGGATTCCATTTGGTCCGTAAAAGCGGCAGATGCCCTTGCGGACATTCAAATGCATGTACCTTCATCCTTAATTAGCTTTATGAAAAAGCGCCGCTGTTTTTCCGGTCACCCCAGTATATTCACTAGTTATATGGCATTCCACCTATAATCACCACAGCTTTTTCTTGACTTTGATAAAAGGAAAAGTGCGACGTTTCTATTCTTATGAAGGATATTACAATTTGAAAGGACCTTAGAACAGCCAACGATTAGTGTCAGAACAACTATTCAATGAAAAAGTATTGTCATGGCCATCATTGAATGATGGCCAAGATTACGATGAAGATTACGATGGCGATCATGATGACAAGGATGACAACGACAACACCGAAGCATAATGATGGTGTTGATGATAATAATCATGATAACGTATATAAAAAATCAATATAATACTGAAATAAGTAATGACGTAGTGATGATGATAATGTTACTAAAGAAAATGGATATACATTTAACAATATTAGTGACAATAGTTGTTATAAACGTGAAATGATAGCCGATTCCAGCAGAATGTCATTTGTGCGGTGCTGCTCCAGTTTCATCATCCCTGTTTTGTCTTTACTTTATTGAAGGACTTATGCAAGAAGGTGTCAGCATGTTCATTTGCTTTTAATTATCTTGAGTAAAGCCCTGCTGGGGGGGGGGGGGGAATTGGTGAGAAACTGGGTTGCACGATATTTGACTGAATTTAAGAGTTTCTCTGTTCTCAGTATTACAGTTGAACAGTAAACCTCTTTGTAATCAGTTTTTAAACTGGCATCTACATTGTAGTCCCGTTTCGTTTCCTCTTTAAATGCCAAGTTTAAGAGAAGGCTAACTCGTTTCTAACGCTCAAAAAGCAACTACGTTAGTATCAAATATAACAAATACGCATGAAAGACATATTGAATTCTTAAAAACCCTTCGCAAGTTATTGAACTTTATTGATTATAAAATTTTAATGGATTATAAGGATGCGAAATGGCCTCCATGTGTCCACAAATTTAACACTCAATCATGTCAATGATCATGTCATGCATGAAAGCAGTTCTGTGGAACATCCATATTCTTAAACAAAAAAAACACCAAAAGATGAATAAAAAATTGCGATTACACGGTTAAGACTGTACAAATCATTAAATAATGCGACCTTTACTTTGATAAGGGGCACCCTTTTCAGTTGACTTTTTCATTCGAATGTCAAGGATGCTCTTAATCCGATTACTTAGGAAGCATGGGATGCCAATATGCTTTCAAAAGTTCACCTCATCTTCAAAGTATTTTTTTTTCTTTGGAATGCGTTTTTATGCGGCAAAGTAAACGAAAGAAACATGCAATGGACATCCAACATTCAGCAAGGCAGTTTTTTTATGATGATACCAAAGGACGTATTTACAAACATATAGTTTGTGATTGTACTAACATTATTGTTTATTATCTAAGTTTTCTTATTGTTTTCTATTTAATTCAATTTGCCTAAGATGAAAATTAAACCGAAATGAAGGAATAAATTTCTGTTTTGATAACGCAGGTATTCATTTTATTCAAAATGGTCATCTTAACGCTGGATTAAGTTATCAGACTTCTTTGGCCCGAAGAATTATCAAATAACTAAAATAGGTAAAGTCTTGCCATGCCACATTAAACATGTTTTTATTTCTTACCATTCTTTTTGTATCGAGTATATCATAAAGGCATGAAAGAAGATGAAATCATTAAACTGATACTAAGCCTATTTTACGTCTTTTTCAAGGATCAATTTTCTTTGAAGGTTTTTTCCTTCAAACAGTTTACCCCGATGTTTTTTACTAGGTAATAAAATTTTACTTGTATATTTAAAAGGAACCTTTTACCATGGGTGAACCATTTTGATCAGGAATTTAAAAAAGTGTCATATCCTTATTAACGCATCAGTGATGATCTATTTAATGTCCAGAGGCTGAAATACTTATTTTCTCTGTGAATGAGAATGACAGAGAAAGAGAAAGAAATAAAGAAGGGAAGAGGAAGATAAGAGAGAGAGAGAGGAAGAGAAAGAGAAAGATAAAATAAGAGTAAAAAATGAGAATAAGAAAAAGAGAGGGAATGAAAAAAAAAAATAAAGAGAGAGAGAGAGAGAGGAGAGGGAGAGAGAAAGAGAGAGAATGGGGTGGGAGGTGAGACAATTAAAATGACACGTGAAAAAGATTGAGAGGAATAGGATGGATCAATAGAAAGTAAAGCTAGACATAAATAAAGAAGAAGAAGAAGAAGAAGAAGAAGAAGAAGAAGAAGAAAGAAGCCGTACGGGAGAAGAGAGGGTAGGGTCATACAACTATACATAGTAGCCCTATTTGTTCATTTAAATGGTAAAAAAAAAAACTTATCGTGTCTACTTGCCCCCTATCAAAATATCCCACTGCGGCTGCTCTTGAACGCTACTGTTAGAGAAGATACACTGTAGGATGATATACAATGTAAAGGTTGTTGGCAAAAAGCCTTGGTAAAGAAACGTTTAATGATTTAATGAATCTTATAAAAAGTGCACTAGTAATAAAAAAAAAAGAAAGAAAAGAAAAAGAACTGAACAAGTACTTTGATAACTACTTTTTTAATAACTCTTTTTCTTACCCTACGATTTATAGTTTATGAACTGATTCTTAAACTGCTTTCTTGAAAGGAAAATTAAAGCCCCCATAAGAAACACTTACATGTTAAAACAATAAATGAAATTCGGAGTTTCTCGTATGTGGAGGCATATCTTCAGTTAAGGGATTGTATTTTTTTTTCCATTTTAAATCAGCCTTTATACTCCTGTTTTCCAATTTCTCTTTGAACATGACCACCTCCATTATTTTAGCTGAATGCACTATGAGCATATCAACTATTTGGATCACTGTATTATTTGGTAATGACTTCTTGCTAACCTCTTTGCTAAATCTTCGCAGTTACACTTTTTTGTCTCTTTCTCTTGATAATTAATACCTACTCTCATTTTTACGATTGTTAGCTTCAATTAAAAATTATCATGCTTGCCTTTTTCATGGGGGGGGGGGGGGTAGCTTTTCCCCTTGTGTGTTCTCTTTTTTATTACGCATTTTCAAATTAAAGACAGTTCATATATCTCCTGGGAGCAACCTGTGATAAGCTCTCCGACCTTTGTTGCTCCTCCATTTTCAAAATTTAATAATTTGCATTCCGTTTGTACTGGCTTTTTTATTGTTCTGTTTTTCTGTTATAATGTATCATATTTGTATATTTCTGTGATTGTGCTGATGTCTGTGACGTAATCTTTTATGAATGTGGAAATAAATGCTTAATTAATTACTTAAGATGTATCTACACCTTGTTTATCTGAATCAACAATAACTTAAAAATTTTAATTGTTTTGTCTTTATGTTTTGTTATTCTCAAATAGATCCTCATTGTGTAGTGTAATGATTTAGATCTTTAACAGCGTCACCTTACATGTTTGTTAATCCGTTTTCATTTAAAACTTTATATGCTATGTTCTCTTTCGTCCATTAACTGCATCTTTTTATTGTATTGATAAAGAGCAGCTCGTAATTTGCTATTTTTAGAGAGAAATTTTGTGTTTTGTAATTTACAATATTCTCTGTTATACCATTTCAGTTATGTTTCTTTTGATGCTAATCAGACCACTTTTTCAAAAAAAATAAAGATTCGAGAATAAATAAATGATAAAATAAATACAAATACAGAGACCATTCTTCATCTCCAAAACGAAATGGATACCAAAAAACAACAACATGAAAACAACAGCAGCAACAATAGCAACAACCCCCATAAAACCCCAAACTAACCGAAAAAAGCCCCTCACCGGCGTAGTAAAAGTTTCTCTTTCAAATTCCCAGTCCAAGCACCGATGAACAAACTATTCGAGGTCCAGGAGAATGTTGTCTGTCGAATGGGGACCCTTTTATCCAGTTTCTGGGTCGATATGAGATCGACAGTGAAATGCTAGTTCACATCAGCTACACAGATTACCGAAGAATGATGAAAGGCACTAGAATGTTTCGAGATGGGAGAACGTATGGCGCACGTCATCACTTTGTGGCATCGATTCAAATAGAAGAGACACTGAAAACTTCTGCGGCGTGAGTACAGATTACGCATAGCATCACGCAAAAAACGAGTTTGGAATATCCGATCTATGCATCTTTAATGTCTGTCGGGAAGCCTTTGTAGAGTGGAATTAGTGCATTCAGCGTAGGATTTTTTAAGTATCCCAATGAACAAATCTTGACCGGTAGTGGAATATATGTTTTCATGCATGTTTATCAAATCTCTACCAGCTTGAGCAAACTACGGTCCACCGTGATCACTCATAAGCGTGATCCTATGACCTCATTTAACACGAACGATTTCAGAGAAGGTCGCACATAATACACAACCCAATGAACAAATGCAGACTCTTGGAAAAACCTGTCTCTACACCTCAGCATTCAACATCTTCTGTGCAATTTATAGTTGAGTAGTGCAGTGAGTTAAGGCGATTTTTTTAGGAGAATAGCATATATCCGATGGATTGACCACAGCTTTTTACAATTTACCATGCCATTTTTTAAAAGAATGGAAATATTCTATATGTTAGGTTCGTTTCAGAGTTCTAAAACCAGCATGTAGATGTGAGCAACAGGTTGAGTTAGCAAATTTGCAAGCAGTCGATTTTGCTGTGTGTGGTCCATCTAGCAACATGTTCTTGAGGGGCGGTCTCCCGTTCCATTTTCAAATATTCCTTATGCTACTCTTTGTTTTTATCCTTGCATCTTCTTTTCTATCTTGCCTAATGTTATTCTTTGTTTTTTCTTTCAATCTTTTCCTCTTTCTCTCTTTCATTATGTTATTACTTTTTTTAAAAATCAATCTTTCATTATTTTATTCTTTGTTTTGGCAACATAATTCGTTTCTAACTTTCATATGCTACTCACTGTTTTTCCTTCTATCTTCGTCTCTTTCCGTCTTTTCTTATGTTATTCTTTGATTATTCCTTCTATCTTTTTATCTTTCAGTCTTTTCTTATGTTATTCTTTGTTTTCTCTTTTCTTCTTTCTTAGGCTTCATTATGTTATTCTTTGTTATTCCTTCTATGTTCTTATCTATCAGTCTTTTCTTATTTCTCCTATATTCTTTCCTAAGTTTCATTATATTATTCTTTTTTATTCCTTTTATGTTCTTATCTTTCAGTATTTTCTTATGCTATTCTCTGTTTTCTCCTTTCTAATTTCCTTAGTTTATTGTTCTTTGTTTTTCCTTCTGTGTTATTATCTTTCAGTCTTTCCTTATGTTATTCTCTGTTTTCTCCTTTCTTCTTTTTTATCTTTCCTTATGTTATTTCTTCTATGTTCTTATTTTTCATTCTTTCCTTATGTTATTCTTTGTTTTCTCTTATCTTCTTTTCTATCTTTTCTTATGTTATCCTTTGTTTTCTTCTATCTTCTTTTCTTTCCGTCATTTCATTATGTCATTCTTTGTTATTCCTTTTATCTTCTTATCTCTCAGTCTTTTCTTATGCTATTCTTTGTTTTCTCCTCTCTTCGTTTCTATCTTTCCTTATGTTATTCTGTTATTCCCTCTATCTTATTAGCTTTCTATCTTTTCTTATGTTATTCTCTGTTTTCTCGTTTTCTCCTACTGTAACTTCTTTTCTATTTTTTCTTAATATGTTATCCTTTTTGTTTTCTTCTTCCATCATCTTCTTTTTCCGTTTGTTCTTATGCTATTCTTTGATATTCCTTCAATCTTCTTATCTTTCAGTCTCTTTTTATGTTATTCTTTGTATTTTTCTTTCTTCTTTCTATCTTTCCTCATGTTATTCCTTGTTTTCTCCTATCTTCTTTTCTATCTTTCCGTATGTTGTTTATTTTATCTTTCTATCTTTTTTTTTTTTCTTTTTTTCCCTTACGTTATTCTCCTAAGCTATCATTTTCTCTCATTTTCCTGTGTTATTCTCTGTTTCTACCCTTCTATGGTCTTTCTATCATCCTTATGTTGTTCTTTGTTTTTTCTCCTATCTTTTCTTGC
>JAPZVO010000024.1:48147-77359 GCA_029962745.1 Echinometra lucunter | reverse complement strand
TCATCCCTCCTATATACGATTTTTACAGTTAGACTTTATATGATATGCATATGATATATGATTTCCCTGAATTAATTCGGACTGCCTCCCAAATACATTTTATTTTGTATACAGTTGGAAATGAATTAGTTGTTTTTTCTTCTTCTAGTTTTTTTGTTTTAATATATCAATTTCTAGCGGTATTTCGTTTTCCTATTATTCTCTTCTGTTTTAGACAGAAACATCGTTAAAGGGTTAATAGTTCAATGTCCATGATTAGATCTTTTATAACAAGGTACAAATATTAACTAACATTGGCACAGCCGTATTTGGTACACGTGGCTAACAAATGAGGACGACACTTTTTCTCTGAAGGTGCCGAAGTGTGCCATCTCTCCAAAAGTGTCTAAAATTAAAGGTTCTTGAAATTTTAGAAGTATTTTCAGTCTCATTTCTTTAATCTTTCATTTTCCGTGAGTGCAAGTTGACAATTTTTTTAATGGCAGACGTGCCACACGTGCCATTCAGGGCAAGGGGGAAACAATACGCAAAAGAATTTCCACCGAGTTTTTAAATGATCTGCATAACAACCCACTTCCGGTCTGATTTAGCAACCTGATAATCCCGTAATCCCCTTTATGTCCTAAATGCATTGTGAAAACTCTTATCATAGCTAAATCTACCCTCTCACATAAAGAATTTACAGCAACACAAAAACTTTTTTTTTTAACAGATAAATTGAAAATTAAATTAAATGATAGAGAAGAGAGAGGGGAGAAATCTTGAATTTCAAATAAAGAAAACAGCATCATTGACTCTTATGGCCAGGTCACTTGGTAAAGAAGTGAATATATACCGTTTATCGTTAGCTTGATTTGACATTCCTTTCGGTAGTTTGGAGCATTCATGATGAATGAATATTCATCCTCGTGAACCAATGAAGCATTCCGAATAGTCATAATGCTGATAAAGATATCTTCTCCTCCTAGCATGCCTAATGAGTGTTTTGTAGTATTCATTTTACAAGGAGTAGTTCGGTAACAGTAAAAATATCGCTTGCCATCACTCCTGGTCCAAGTTATGGTGACTATTGGGTCAGTTGTGTTTGTTCCAAGGCATTGGAAAGTCACGTCCATCCCAACGAAGGTTTTCACATCGGCTCCATCTCAAAGTAAGATGTAAATGACAGATCACATGTTAGGAAACCAATAGTAATCTGTTATTGATGGGTGAGGCCTTCATTTTTCTTAGCATTTACCCCCCCCCCCCAAAAAAAAGAGAAAATTGTGGTAATTAATCAAATTTCATCTCATTATTTGAATGCCTGATTGATCAATCATTCTAACGACTTTTGTTATATTTCTTGTTCTGCCTTGTTCCTTAACTCGATGGAACGATTTTATTTCATTTCTGTTCTTGCTTATGACAGAAATTGGAAATATTTCCTTTTAGAAAATAAATTTTTTTAACTGCAAAAATTGGAAGAAAAGGGAAAATGCTATCCAATGTTGCCTTCAAATTTGTTACGTTTAGACAATGTACCTTCAACCCTAATGTCTAAAAATGCACTCTTATCAAAGTATTTAAATACCCCACACTGGCGGTTTAAGGGTTTTCGGCGATCTTCAGGCGAATGGACTAGATTTCCCTTGCACGGGGTGGTGGATATACGGGGATGCTTCGGTCCAATATTTCTTTATTTTCTTCCTGACTGACCAAGTGAGGAATGTTTAATATGCTCTGCTGCATTGCATCGAGCACTAATGCTGAACTTGATATAGCCTCTGTGCTCTCTCTCTCTCTCTCTCTCTCTATATATATATATATATATATATAAATATATATCCATATCAATTGTGTTAGGAGGAAATTCTTTTGTTTTATGCCATCAAAATGTCCCGATAACACATTATCGTTGTCACGCTAACGCCTTTTGTGTACGCCTGACGCAATAAATCCCTTTTTTTTTGGTCCCGCTAACGCAAGTAAAGTTAAAGTACATATAGAAATACATATATATATATATATATATATATATATTATTTATTTATTCATTTATATATATATATATATATATAGTTTGATAAAAAAAAAAAAAAAAAAACAACTAATGGTATGGTACGTGTTAACTATTGGGCTTTATTGCGTCCCCGTAAAAACAAAAAATAGTGGTACTGGGACATATTGTTAGGCTTATAGGGACATTTTGGTGTCACAGAACAAAAAATGTCCCCATACCACTAGTTTTATAGAAATATATACATACATACATATTGACAAAGAGATGACAAAGTATAGAAGTAATGATGTTTATTCACATCAGCTTTTGGGCTCCAGCCTGGTCCAGCTCCTTTGACAACAACAAATAGTGTCATGTTTTATTTTGTCATAAATCGTGTTAAACTTGAAGAAGACATGTGCTTGAGTTGAAAATTTGGTGCATAAATAAACAGCACTGTTGGAATTGAAAATGCAGTACTTTTCTATTTTGTCATCTCTTCTGTATCGGAACCAACAAGCGGAATAGCAATATCATTATATAGATAATGCACTAAATGGGCGAAATCAAGGGGGAAAAAAAGATTAGTTAGTTTTTTTTTTCGCAGATAATAGCTGGATATACGATATTGTGATCTGATGAAAAATGGCTAGGAAATGGTAGCGAACTGAAAAATTACACACGTAAATTCTTATTAAACTAATCAGTGATAACTAGACTACTCTTAGAATTTACAGACTAGCCTGTAATACTTACTATGAAAACAAAATAGAAATCCGATAAGAAAGAAAAATGCCAGCCACATAATCCTAGATTTTTATAATGCTCCACAGTACAAAGTAAGCTAAGCAAGATGAGTATACTGGTTAGAGAAACACAAGTGTGCACAATACGTTATTCCAACCATACGGTATACGATCTTTTCTGACAAGGGATATTATTTAAATAAAGAATTACATTGGTAACATGCAAATTATTCTAAAGCTGGCGCTCTTTAAATTCAAAGGCTTATACATGGAGGAATACTAGAAACATAATGAATGTCAATGTATTTCAAATAACTTATACCTAAAATACGTTTTTGACTGCTTTTGAATATTTATCTCATTCAGCTCACAAAGAGGTCAATGATAGTATTTTTAGATATTAAAACATGAGCACTGCAGCGGCGAAAATAACAATTGTTTGGCAGCTGTGAAAATCACAATTGTTAAGCAGCTTTGAAAATCACAATTATTTGGCAGCTGTTAAAATGACAATTGCTTGGCAACTGTGAAAATTACAACCCTGATCGTCGTAAACTGATCCACACGTCATACGTCATACACGTCATGCGTCGTACGAAGACGTCTTTATGTGACCATACTTTTTTCACTCTTTGTTTGACCATAATATGACGTATATTTTTTACGTCAATTATTTACCACTTTTTTACTTTTTTTGAAGACCACAATATGACACTTTTAAGTCAATTTTACGTCGTGATCCGATTATAATCGATCGTCATTCATGAATATTTATTCATGACCAGAAAGAAATTATCTTTGTGGAAAGAGGAAGATGACATTTGATTTTTAAGATTTTATGCAATGATTGCACTATTGATTTAATGAAACATGTACTTCCATTCTTATGTTGCACACAATTCAGTGAATGTCATGAGCAGGTTGTTTTAGAAATACATAATAAAATTGTAATTTCTGTTTTTTTTACAAGTACGACACTACAGTCTATATGTATATAGTAATGTCGATATAGGTCATCAGTAGCTAGGTATAGGATGTAGGATGTTAGGGGTATAGGAATATAGGATTATAGGCCAGAAAATTAACCCTAAAAGATCCGGGCTATTTCTTGTCTAGTTATCCCCGGGGGGTGGGGGCATTGTGCCCCCCCCCCCATAATCTCGGCCTTGGATCGTCGGATCGGCACGAAAATTGGCATGAGGGAAGAGAATGATGTAATCTACAAGGCTATGTGGTTAGATTTTATCAAATTGTTTTGTTTTATTTTATATGAATTGTTTTATGCTAATTTATGCGAGAAATCATATTTTTGGCTATGTCTCACTGAATAAAGCTTTAGGAACAATGGTTTTTAGGTACAAATGTTTTTCCATAACGTTAATATAGACTCCTTTACTAAAAAAAAAAAAAAAAAATCGGTTTTTTTGTTATGTATTCTATTGTTTTACAAATTCCCCATGTATTTTTTTAACGTCTTTGTATGGGTGTGGGTGTGTGTGTATGTGAGAGTGTGTGTGTGATGTTTCTCACTATTTTAGAGAGAGTAATTATTCTGTCCTGACAATACTCACATAATTTTGAAAAGTTTCTGATTTCGCCCTTAGGTTCGTACACAGTCATACACAGAAATAGTGAAATTTTTAACGACTTGTGTTCGTAATCGTAATCTGACACCAGCACCGGAGGTCTGATCGACATACATTTGTTATCAAAACGTGCGGAAAGGGTCAGAGAAAAAAAGTCATTGAATCTCAGATCGATACATCTAGTCGTTGCGGAGTACCGTCAAAAATTCAACAGGGGGGACATTATGCCTCCCCCCCCCCCGACATATTTAACAAAGATAGAACCTCATAATGTGGTATTCATTCAAAAATACTTTTTAATCCTGCTTTGACGTCTTAACTCTTACAGTGCCTAGTGGTTTTACTTGTTCCAAGATTCTACCAAATCATGAACATTTCTTACTTTTCAAATGTCTGCAAATCTTCAACAGTAACTCCTATACCAATATGTTGTACACAAAATTTGTAGAAAATTTATTACCCTTTCAAATGAAACCAAGTATTCCTATCAATTCAATGTCTTGCATGAAAATTATTGTGAAACAGCACTGAGCTTTCCTCTTGGCCTTTACGTTTTCGTTACTCATTTGTTTGCTGTTGCTTTATGCTAAAGTGAATGGATCCTTTCAAATATCTGCAGTTTTTTTTTTTTTAAATCCTATGGTAGCATAGAGTGGCCGATAAATATTTTAAATACCATATTCATCTCCTAAAATTGGACATATTTTCATCACCATATACGTCTTTCTAAGTTTAGTAATGGTCGATTAAAAATGCAAAGTCTAATTGTCACTTATACGTGACATCAGCACTGTAAGAGTTAATGACGTCTTCTGTTGGCAATATAATGACGTAAAAATGACGTAAGACATGACGTTAAAATACATAAATATGACGGGATCTTTACCAGTATTAAAACTTCCTTTTGGTCGTGAAGGACATGATACATGCATGCTGTAGACAAGGTAAATGACAATATTAATCCTTTCTTCCCAAAACAATAGCACAAATAGTGATATATTTATTTTTTGTCTAAAAAAAATAAATACTATGAATTTTGTAAACTACATCGCAGGAGACGTACATGCCGATTTTTATTGCACTCGCACAATCACCCCCCCCCCCCCGGGCCATAGTATATACCAAAACAGCTAATGTTTTTTAAGGGTTGAACTATATTATCCCTCTGGGTTCTTTGTTGCTCCAGTCTCTGCTTCATGTATAAGACCGAATTATTTTGAATGCGGTCCACTTTTTGCATCAAATTGCAGACCTGTCACACAATTTTGATACCGTCATTGTTCATCCAGTTTAGAGTGTTCAGCATGTCCAAAAGTTGTTTTTTTCTGTGACCTATCAAATTTCTTTCCTTCCAATTTTGAAAGAACCTGTGACACCAACACTAACTATGGTGATATATCTGTAGAAGAATATCCTGTCCGAACATCACTGCAAGCAGCACGTACCTTGGCATAGAAGACGTCGTTTACATTATGACGGAAAGGGGCAAGTTGTGCTGCAGAGTGAGCTCTTGCTCTTGAATATGTATTGGACCTGGTGATGAAAAAGAACATTCTGATTGAAACTTGTTTAGAAAATGCTGCACCATGAAGAGTATAGGTTTGTCCGTACCAAGTCCGACAAATATTCATGTTTGGGATGCATTACCCGCTGTTCTTAAGATTGATATTGTATTACTGTCCTTTCACACTTGGCTCTTAAAATTAAAGGAGCAAGTCCTCTCAGTAGGTTAATTTTATACGACTTTTTCTTAGTACTGTACATGTAAACGATAAATCCATGATCATTACATGATGTATTTTCCATGATCATTGCATGATGTATTTTCAATTCAAGAAATTGGTATGTTTCCTCACTAGTTTTACGTATTTTTCTTTTCTTTTTCTTTTTCCTTTTTTTTTAGTTTTAAAGTGCATCTCGTGTTTACACATTTATCATATAAATTCATAAAAGCTAGTAATAATTTGTTGTACCGATCCAGCAAGATAGTATGGTCAATGGTATCGAAGGCGGAACTATAGTCTTCCTGCCGCTGGTCAAGAGAGACAAGAATGTCATTCTGGACGCGCATTACTGCAGTCTCTACACTGTGGTATCTCTTTTATGCCGGCTGCGTTGAAATATGTAAATTATTCTCAGATACTCCAAAACTTGAGCACGTATTGCTTTTTCAATTACTTTACTGAAGTAATTCAAGTTTGCGATAGGACGATACTTTGCGAGATCATCCCGTTGAGCACCAACCTTCTCAAGAAGAGGGGTAACAATGGCTTTCCTGAACACACGAGCATGACACCGGAGATGAGACTTGCATTGACTAATCCTGTTAGCAGAGGAAGTAGTTCACCAGTACATCTCTTTATGAGCGCGGATGTCAATTGATCAAGTTCACACGATGCAGATCAGGATGACTTAATTGTACCATCACATCATCCTCAGTGACCTCTTGTAATTCATGAAACTTTAATCATGATACAGAAATGAAATTTGCTTTAGGGAAAACTTCTTATTTTTGTTGTGTGTAGATTAACACAAATTGCCTGATTTTTTTTTTTTTTTACGTTTGTGTTGAAGTGGTTCAAAAGTCACTTATATGGCCGCAGCATCCCCATTTCTCTTGCTCAAATGGTAGGAGCTGTGGAATGATAAAAAGAGAAATATGACGTCATACATAAAACAATAACATATCTAGCCAATTACCAATTAGTATTTGAAAAGCGAGACTCAATGCACAGACCATGGCATATTTAATTATCGGAATATTTCAGTTGTCCCTCAATCAACCCCTCCTTTCGGGGGCACACTGTCTACCCATATATTATATTGAATATACTTTTGCATGTTTCCTAATGACATACCTTAATATTTTCGTTCAGGTATCCAGCTTGTAAAGTATGGGTTTTTGATTAGAGATTCAGCAAAATCAACGCAAAATATTTCTCACCTTCTTTCGAATTATTCAAGTTGGCATCTTTCAAGGACGTCTTCATGGTCTATATAACTTTTACCTAAAACATTTTTACATACTCGTTTCTAGATTCTTTCTAAATCTTATATATGTTCTACAGTGAAACCTCCATTAAAAACATGTTCGCAATACTGTAAAACAGGATTAACTTATCCAACATATATTTGAATTAATTCTGGAATCGGTATTTGATATTTCTTTACCATGCAAACATGTGCATGTAGAGTTTTCTACTTCACTTTTTAAAACATAATTTATGAAGGTGTCCCAATTTAAATTTTTTTGGATGTAATCTCCCAGAATTTTTACTATTTCTCCAAAAGGGCAATTCCGCGGTAATTGACGTTACTAAGATAGAGTACTAGCGGTATTGTTTATATTAAGTTGATAAATAGGGAAAAAACACATGGACAGTTTTCTATCTCAAACTGCATTTCTTATCACAAGGCAAGCGAAAATGTGTCGGTAACTGATGTTACGCAAAAAGGACATGGAAAATGATGGTACAGAATCAAATTTATATATCTCATGTCTCAGACTTGTAAGGATTATGTTATTCATTTGCCATTACACCTAGGTTCCTGAGAAGAGATGTGCAAAATAATGAGAAATTTGAATGATTTGTTTTAGTGCCATGAAAAATTTAATGAAGACATGTTGGTAACTGATGTTACGTAACTGACGTTACACTTAAATTCAACATAGATTTTGCACATTTCCATTAGTGTTTCACTAATTAACTACCCAAAATCTGTTAAAGTCATCCATTAAAATCAATTAGATGAAAAAAAAAATCTGAGAAAAATGACTAAATATAAGAATAAGAGGCATTTAAAGCACATTTCCCTGACCATAGTCCCATATTTGCACATTTTCGTTTGTTTATGTTATTCTCCGTAAGAAGGTCAAATTGCAGATTTGTTAATCTTAAATGTTTATTTGTAACAAAAAGAAGACCCTGTAGTAATTTTGGATTTTTATCTGGAATTAACAGGGCACAGTGCGATTTCAAATTTTGAGCTCTGTGTCCCATATGTTGTGGAATTGCCCAAAAGATAATGATGAATCCCTAATGCCCAATATCTCAGGAGTAGATGGATTTTTCATAAATTTTATTCTCATTACATTGCATTTGCGAGGATTTTAGTTTCTTATGTTTAGTTTTTGTCTATTTTGATCTATTCATGTAGTAATATTAATATTGACTGTTTTTATAAAGTTCGATCTTCAAATATTGTAAGATAACCAACATATTTAAAATATGACAATTGCTGATCTTTGCATGCATTATTAAACATAATTCAAAATGAAAGTGGGCCTAGTTTATTACTTAAGGAACAACGGCATGATAGTTACATATTCTGAAAGTACATTTCCATATTTCACACAACATAGGCGGATCCAGGTTTTGACCAAAAGGGGGGGGGGGGGGGGGGGCTTGCTACGAGCGGCGCACATGTTTTTGCGTTTTAGCGACGGCACCGGAGAATATTCACAAAAATCGGGAAAAATATAGGTGTGGTGGGGGGGATGGTGTCGTTGTCATTGGGCCCATTTATCATTCTAAAGAGGGAGTCTGACCCTGTTAAACAGAATTTCTCAAAATAAAGGATTTCTACTGGCAGGGGCGTCGGTAGACTTTTTTTTCCAATGGGGGGGGGGGGGGGGGTGTAGAGGCCAGATGGCCGACAAACAATGCCACCGATTACCGACGATAAATTAAACGTCGATAAATTAAACCGTATAAATCCTACGAGGCTTTTCTACTGTGTGCGTCTATCGTATTTTCCTTATTTTGTTCACCGTCTCTTGCCGAATGTGTTTGTTTTCCGAAAACATCCTGAATCTAAACATAATAAGAGCGAGCGCAGCGAGAGAGAGAGAGAGAAAAAAAAACACTCTCTTTCATTGGAGTGATATTTCTTCATCAAACTAATGATGGGCTTGAAGATATCTAAATTATCTATTGGGTCACCTCTCTCGCCTGATTCATTCGCTTTCAAAGACCATCGTAAATCTAAATATCATACGAGTGAGCGCAGCGAGCGAGGAAAACATATATATGCTCTTTTTTATGGTAGGTGAAAACTCTTCATCAAAACACATGATGGGCCTCGCTTGCCGAATTCGTTTGCTTTCCCAAATCCATCTTGTATCTGAATATTATACGAGCGAGCGTAGCGAACGAGGAAAAATACATTTAATAGAATTGAAAGTTCTTCATCACAATACACGATGGGCCTTTAAGATATCTATTTTGATATATTTTGTCATCTCTCTTACCTTATTTATTTGCTTTCAAAGACCATCCTGCATCTAAATATTATACGAGCGACTTCAGCGAGCGAGGAAAAATATATATACTCTTTTTCATGGTAGGTGAAAACTCTTCATCAAAATACATGATGGGCCTCGCTTTCCGAACTCGTTTGTTTCCCAAATCCATCTTGTATCTGAATATTATACGAGCGAGCGTAGCGAGCCAGGAAAAATACATATGATAGAAATGAAAGTTATTCATTAAAATGCACGATGGGCCTTTAAGATATCTATTTTTATATATTTGGTCACCTCTCTTACCTTACTTATTTGCTTTCAAAGACCATCCTGTATCTAAATAATATACGAGCGAGCGTAGCGAACGAGGAAAATATATATACCTTTTTATGGTAGGTGATAATTCTTCATCAAAATACATGATGGGCCTCGCTCGCCGAATTCGTTTGCTTTCCCAAATCCATCTTGTATCTAAATATTATACGAGCGATCGTAGCGAGGGAGGACATATATATATATATATATATATATATATACTCTTTTTTCTGGTAGAAGTGATAATTCTTCCTCAAAATACATGATGGGCCCAAGAATATCTAAATTATCTATTTGTTCATCTCATTTGCAGAAGGGCTTTGACTCTATATCCTTGTACAGGCAGATAAATAATTGTAAATGTCTACTCTCTCTAAAAAAGTAAAGAAATAAAAAGAATTATATAACAAATAATAATGTAATAAATGAAAAAAGATTCTGTGCGATCTAAAAGCTTGTGAAACCGTTTTTTATGCCGAGAAGACTAAGACCATACATAGACGGAGATGCTTAGTCTATTCTTTTATATCTTACATGTATTATACAATGACATATCCTAATGACTATTGTAACCTTATATGGATGAAACTTGATATACAGTGCCTATCAAGATGATCCAAATACTTCAAAACAGAGCTCTGAGAATTGTTTGGCAGGTTTTGCAGGTAAACTTACTTTGGTTTTAAGCTTCTGATTAACCTGTTACCTGATGAATATGTTCCACTAAAATAGAAATCAAACAACAACGTGGGTTTTTTATGGCGCATTTAAATAAATAAAACAAAAAAAAATCAATAATCACGAATTAAATCATCCCTCACTAAACTCAAATATTATCCAGTCTCTCTGCTATCATGAAGAATAACTATCATTGTCATATTTAAGTACACTAGTGATTTCCAACGCGGCCCAATATCAATCAACTTCTAACTAGTTGTAGCTTCGAAGCAAGCGTTGCCGATTACACTTCTACCCGGCGCCGGTGTTCGAATCATGCGGCGCCGATTAGTCTCGCTAGCGCCCCCGGTGTTCGAATCAAGCGGCGCCGATTAATCTTGCCCGGCAGTGCATTTCCATTTTACACCGTAGCCTAGGCATTTTTTTCGATTAAGTGCATCAAACGTGCTGGTTTCAAAGTCTGGGTTTCGTTTCAGCCATAGAGATGTACATGAATCTCTCTGTTTTCAGTTCACAGCGCGTGGTGCACGCGGCGATCTTGTACGTGTACAGAGAGAAGAGATGAAAGGAAAAAAAGCAAAACACTTATTCAGAAGGAAAAGGGGCCTTCAAGGAACTGAAGGCGAAGAAACAGACAGGAGGATTGCCCAAAGAAATGTAAAAAGAAAGATGGATCCATAAGCCTAGAAGTCCTTAAAGAAAAGGGAAAGGTATAGATAAAATAAAAAAAATAAACACGAACAAATACAATGAATTCTGTATCCTCTGTTCTTTCATGTATTTCTTTGTTCTCCCTCTCATCTATCCTCTCCCATGTCCATATGTTTTTATTTGTTCTTCCTTCCATCATCTTCTTCTCTCTCTTGCAGTGGATATCTAGGCTGTCGTCTATGTATGTGCGCTGAGGACTTGTAGGATTTTTTCGCGAAAATGCCTAGGCAACGGTGTAAAACGGAAACTCGCTGCCCGGCACCGGTGTTCGAATCAAGCGGGGCCGATTAGGCTTGACTGGAGGCAGTGTTTGAATCAAGCGCCGCCGATTAGTCTTGCCCGGCGCCGGTGTTCGAATCAAGCTGTGCGATTAGTCTTGACCGGCGCCGATTAGTCTCGCTAGCGCCCCCGGTGTTTGAATTCAATCAAGCGGCGCCTATTAGCCTACAGATTTTTATCGAGACACTGTACATACACCTGCACAGCAGTACGAGAATACACCAGACGGTGGCCTGTAGTTATGGAGGAGGAGGAGAAGAAGTAGAAGAAGAAGAAGAAGAAGAAGAAGAAGAAGAAGAAGAAGAAGATACAATGCTTACCTGGCGCTGGAGATCAATTTTAATTTGCGCCGACGTTCTTTTGTTTTGTTTTGTTTTCTTCCTTTCCTTTTTTCTCAGGTAGCGGTGCCTTCTGCGACATGCAATTTTTTTTTTTTTTTTTTTTTTGGGGGGGGGGGGGGCTTGCGCCCCCAAGCCCCCCCCCCCTGGATCCGCCACTGCACAAGGTGTTCGTTGTTGTAAGAAACTTATTATCCAATTAAAAATGGTCTAACATTAAGTCCAATCAATTTCTTAGTCAAAATATTGTGATCTAACATGCTTTGGAAAAATCCGTACATTTAACAGCTGACAAAATCGTTTTGATCTATCACAATTATCAAGAATGTTTTGTAAAAGTTTAAAAAGATAATGAGATATTGATATTGAAGAGGGTCAATGAACTTTGATATGTCTTCCAGATGTCACTTGGCCATAAATGGTTCTGCTATTTTCGCAAGGAGACTTGTTAATACTATGGGTCGTAGTCCCTCAATCGTTGCTGGTTGAGATTTCGGGATGGGACTACTTTTCCCTTGCCATTGAACTATGCCCTGAAGAAAAGATGCATTTAAGATATCTGCTAAAGGTTGACTTAATTCATGAATGATTTTTAGTGTCCAACCGACTTCGTCAATCAGACCCAACCTCGGAAAATCAAGCACAGGTTTATACTCCGAAAACGGCCTATAGAACAAGGTAAATATAGAGCCCTCATCGTTCAGTGCGAGACATTGTGTACAAAAGGCATGAGGAAAATTCTGCAATGCTGACCTGCTGTTGACAGTATATTTTTAAAAAATAATGCTGCGTATATATTTTGAAAATATATTTGTCTTTTTAAAGTCATTTGATATGGCGAATCATTACGGATTTAGAAGAAAATTTACACGCAACTTTGTAGAATTGTTATGCCTCCGCCCACCGTAGGTGGTTGCCGGAGGCATTATGTTTTCAAGTCGTCCGTCCATCCGTCCGTACGTCCGTCCCGTTTTCGTTCTCGCGATAACTTAAGAACCATTTGACAGATTGGCTTCAAACTTGGCTCATGTATGCACATGGAAGGAACAATGATCTAATTAGATTTGGGGGTCACAAGGTCAAAGGTCAGAGGTCATAGAGGTCATTATTTACATAGAAATGGTTCGTTCCTGTCATAACTCGGTAACCATTTGACGGTTCAACAAACTTGGCTCATGTATGCCTATGGAAAGGGCAATGCTCTCATTAGATTTTGGGGTCACAAGGTCAAAAGTCAAGGTCAAAGATATTGTATAAATGAAAATAAATCTACATGAAGTGCCATTTATTTCTGATTTGGTAATGGTGGAGGCATAAAGTTCGACCACGCGTGGTCGAAGATTCATCTAGCTATTATTTTATTTTATGTTTTTTATAGCTACCCCAGATGCCCGATAATATCATTATTATAACCGAAAGTTCTTTTTTATATCACTAGAATATTTTTTTTGATATATTGATGAAGGATTTTATCCATTTGATACTTTCTAAAACCACAATGAGATTTATTGTAATCGATTTCTTTCCAAAGAATTGTGAACATTTGTCAGTATAAATATGCCAGAATGGATGTATCTTTCTTGAAGTCTGTGTTGTTGATATCTCCATGACAGGATTTGGGTTTTTGTATGATGTTTAGGGCGCTTTTGCCTGAGAGTCCGAGAAAGCAGAATGTCTAACATGCAGAAAAACACGTATGATAAAGCATGGCTCTTCATATGCTATCTACAAGTGTGTTCTTTAGGGTGAAATGGTAAGAGGGAATAAAGAATACAAGTGAATATTATGAAACATGCATATAAAATGATAGAAGAATAGACGTGAATTACGTGAAGCAAGAAAAGAGGTTGAGAGAATTACCAATACATGTTATACTAATTTCGATCTTCTCTACACACTCTTCTCTTTGCACCCTAAGTGCAACACTGGCAGCACCTTTTTGGGTGCAATCTTGCACACTCTACGAAAAAGGTACGCACCTTTTTGTTCTTGTTTGCACCCAAAAATGCCCGTTTGCACCTTTAGGGTGCAGAAATTTTTGCGAACAAAAAGGTGCCAAAGTTGTACCTTCCCTAAAAGGGTGCAACTCTGCACCCTTTAGGGTGCAAAATGTAGCTAACTGCACCTTTAAGATGCAAAAAGCTCGAAAAGGTGCAAAGCTGCACCCTAAAAGGTGCTCCTAGTATTGCATTTGAAGGGTGCAAAATTTAACTTTTTTTCTTAGTGTGTACCCTACAGTTGCATTGGTCAATTGCCAAATTTTCTGGGTAAAATGCGCAAGAAATTGAGTTTTTACGGATGTTTTAAAAAAAAAAAAACGTCGCTTGGTCGTTTCGCTCTCTCACTTGTACCATAATGTAGATACGGGGCACTCGGGATGAGGTGGGGCGCAACTTCATTGTTTTCCCCCTGGCGCCATGATGCCTAAATACTCCACTGCATGTATACACCTTACACTCTTATTTGCACGGTGTCAAATTGACTCGGAAACGGCGTCAGCTGGGAGTCAAATCTATTCCGAGTTGAAGCGAATCGGATTCCGAATTAATTTGAATCGGAATGGTGTGGCATTAGCTGAGAATCGACTCAATTCCGAGTCAAAATAACTAGAAAAACGAGTCACTTTAACTCGGAAAAGAGTTGACTCTCAGCTGACGTCGTTTCCGAGTCAATTTGACACCGTGGAACAAGAGTGTAAAGCACTTCAAAGAATACCCCCCCCCCGAAAACAAAAAGAAACAAAATGAATGAATGAGTGAATGAATGAATGAATGAATGAGCCCTACCCCCGAAAAGCACACACGCAGCACACACTAGCTAGCTATCCATGGCTTCACTAATGTTAAATAATGCGCCGAAGTTCGTGCGTTAAAATGCATCCCACTGAATACACGTTGTGCATGCGCGCGGAATTTATACGCCTATGACTGTGACAGACGAAGGTGACAGATTACCGTAGAGACACGTGACTCGGTGACACAGGCTGTAGTAAAGTGGACATATTAGAATTCGTTGTATCGCCTGGTATGTGAAATGAAGCTATTCACAGCAGCGCTGGCTTTATTCTTGATACTTTCGAGCCGGGCTACAGGTATTTAAAATTCATATTGTTCAACTGGCTTTTCTTTATGGATTAACAAGTAAATTTGATGGGCTAACTTTTACCTTTTCGACGAGCAAAAGCGATTGTATGCAGCTATGTGTGCAAGCATATCGTTGCGGATTACTACCCTCATACTTCCGATGCACTGTTGACAATTCACTTCGGGAATTATTAATATCGGTGTTATTATTATTGTTATTATTATTGTTATTATTATCATTATTATTATAATTATCATTATTATTATCATTATCATATTATCATTGTTATTACAGTAGTAGTAAAAGTAGTAGCAGTACTATAGGCTTTCCCGTCCAATTTCGCACTTAGTGCATGCAAAACCCGGGGGGTCACTTCCATTGAAGAGTGGACAGCATCCGCGAGAATCGTCCAGGCATGCCAGGTATCACTGAAATGTACAACCTTGTATTAGCTTGAGTGTTTGGTTTTTAATGAATGCATATGCCACTATGGAAGATTTAACCCCACCTTTTTACCAATTCAGTGACTGAATTCGAAATCAGAATAACAAATAACATGTAAATCGTTTGTACCAAGCTCCAGTTATTGTTAACGAATGTCACGTGTTTATGTATATACACAGGTCTGGATGGTTATTGAATGGTTATTTTCACTTATCTTTTGTGTATCAAAAGTCCTCTGATTTTTTTTTCTTTCTTTTTCCTTTTCCTATTATTTCACCTTTATTTCTCATCTCAAACAAAATACACGTAAAACTCTCGCGTTACCCGCTTTATGAATCAATGTCTGTTTAAATTTTTATCTACAGCTCTTACCTGATGAATATGATAAAATGGCAAGCTCATTTGTATGGTTGCTAACTGGTCTCAGTCAAGTAACTTTTTTTCTCTCTTTACCTTATCATCGTTGTCATCTGTTGATTCAATGAATAGCAAGCCGCTCACAAAACCCGCTCATTAACACGTGAAATTGTATTCGCACGCCTACCTTTTGTGCGCGCAAAAGCTTAGACTAATCAATGCGTGGCAATTACACTTTTTCTTTCTTTTTTCCCCTCCAAACTGCTACCTACATGTACTGCACCTGCACCTGCACCTTAAATAGCACTGCACCCACTTGATCAGAAAGCTTAGTGCAGCGGAGTCATGTCACGAAATCTCTTTTTCACGAGGCCGCCATCCATCCAAGCTTGATCGCTTATGATGGCGGTCTCCAGCATTTATATTTGATTCAAAAAATGACCCCCCCCCCCGAAAACAAAAAGAAACAAAATGAATGAATGAGTGAATGAATGAATGAATGAGCCCTACCCCCGAAAAGCACACACGCAGCACACTCTAGCTAGCTATCCATGGCTTCACTAATGTTAAATAATGCGCCGAAGTTCGTGCGTTAAAATGCATCCCACTGAATACACATTGTGCATGCGCTCACCCCATTCTACTATCCTCAAAGGGCTATTACTTTTAATATACTGTACGCTTGACTAAATATTCATAATTTTCATACGTATTACCCTTAATCCAAGATTGGAACAATTAATCTTTTCAAGGTCTGAAATGTAGTGCTGTATCATCAAACATGCATTTCATGTTTAATAAACTACAATGTATAATGTGAGTATAGCTTCAGCATTCAGATCATTGATTAATTCATGAAATTTCCTCCAAACAAATTTCACATTGTAAAGTTTACACTGTCAATGCCACTACGGTATCATGCATATCAGAGTTTAATCAAAAGTGGGAAAAATATTTTTTTTCTTTATTTACAATGCTCAATTTGTTTACCTACCCAAAATGGGGGGTGGGGGGGGGGAGATCATTGATTTATTCATAAAATTTCCTCCCAATAAATTTCACAATGTTAAGTTTACACTGTAAAATGCCACTCTGATATTATGATTGTCAGTTTAATCAACAGTAGTGTAAAATGCATTATTTCTGATTTACCATGCTCAATTCGTTTACCTTCCAAAAATGGAAGGGGGGGGGGGGGTTGATTTCACCTTTTCCCCAGATCTCTGCACGGTGACTATAAAAAACAAAAAACAACAACAGATGAATCCTCGACTGCGCACGGTCAAAAATCATGCCCCGTCATCGCCAGATCAGAAATATATGTATGGCACATTCATGTTGGTTTATTTCCATGTATACAATGACATCTCTGAAATTGACCTTCGACAATGTGACCCCATATCTAATGAGATCATTGCCCTTCCCATATGCATACATGAGCCAAGTCTGAAGTTGAAACATCACAGAGTTCTTGATTTATCACAAGAACAAGCAGGTTTCATGTATATGATGACTTCTATGACCTTTGACGTAGACCCCAAAATTTAATCAGATCATTACCCCTTCCATATGCATGCATGAGCCAAGTATGAAGTTGATCTATCCAGTAGTTATTGAGTTATCCCGAGAATGAACCATTTCTATGTACATGATGACCTTTATGACCTTTGACCTTTGACATTGAGACCCCTAAATCTATTCAGATCACTGTCCCTCCCATATGCATCATGAGCCAAGTTTGAAGTTGATCCATCAAACGGTTCTTAAGTTATTGTGAGAACGAAAACGGGACGGACGGAATGACGACCCGAAAACATAATGCCTCCGGCGTCACCTACGGTGGGTGGAGGCATAAAGAGTGTATTGAATTTATACATGGTGACAAGGATGTACCTCAGGGCAACTTACTTCAGATACAGTCATCTGGGTTCTAACCTTCTGAGCTTCGGGACTTCTCACACTGCCCTTCCTGTTCATTACATTGCACAAGCACATGTTTGTACAGAGACATGTAAGAGAAAATGATTTATACATCTTCCAGAATGCAGTATACAGTAATAACATACATTTTGAACCACAGAGTAAGCTTTTCACAGGTATTTTAGAAATTTTCAATACTGAAAATCAACTCTGGACAGTGCTGGTACGGAAAAAAAAATGGCAACATAACTTTGCATTTGGCCATTTCAAATAGATTTGAAATATGCAGTAAACTACGTAAATCAATAGGGCATGTTATAAAAACTGCTTACTTCACGTAATAATACAGTGATGTCTCAAAGACTCATACATGTATATAATGTACTGTCATGAGGACCCTAAAGGCTAAATCTGCAGTCAATTATATATGATAGAGAATATTTTTGGACAATAATGTGGCCAGGATTTCAGGGGAAGGGGTACACTAGGAGACATCGTCATTTTTGGGCACCCTCACTGCACTCCCCCTAGCTGTTAACTGCTTTCTTTCCACTCTCCATTGTATTTTTGCAGGAGCAAACTGAATCATCCACAAATCTATGTCAAGCAGTAGACAGACTCACTTGCAAGTATTAACGCTGCGCGGGTGTCCCAGAGAAAGAAACAATACATAATATGAATATCAGCTGAAAATACAGTTTGTAATGACATTGTACATGAAGTCAGGTTTTTGAGCAATTTTTGGTCCAATGTGCAAGTACAAAATCATGCATACATGTATCTGTGGAATCTGGGTACCTAGGTGTCATGAATGTGGCCTAAAAAGATGCACAAGATGTGACAGAAAAAAGAATATCAGCACATGATCTTTTCATGTTAAACAAATCACTGTGGAAAATGTGGAGGGCAGGGGCTATTTTTTTTCAGCCCCCCCCCCCTTCCCCGCTACTGAGGGTTAAGGTAACTGTGTCTTTCCCAGATGTGCATATTTGTTGAAGATATCATAATACGTCATCATGAATTACCAGACCACAGTGCTTTTCTGCCTACCGTAATATCAGGAGCAAGAAGATATAGCCTTGACGTAAGGGACAGGACATCACGACTTGAAACGGCAAAGCATGCTTTGATCTCCCTTGCCATCCCTGAAAAAAATACATGCAATACAAACAGAATATACAAGAGAAGAGAATAAATACTAAATGAATGAATTTTCAACTACCCTTACACTTTATGAAGTTGTGTAAAATGAGCACCTCTTCATTTCTAAAAATGCCTCCTTCCACATTTGATATTGCCCCCCTTTCTCATCAATGTGAAAGTGTCCCCTATTTTTCCTAAATCTTCCTATTTATCTTTTAGTGGTGCATTTTTCATTCATCCATAAGTACATGTACCATCCATCACTTCCCCAAACTTGACTTAATTCTTTTCAAAGTGAACCTTTCTATTCCAATAGAGCTCCCTTTCTCTTCATAGATATATTTACCGCTTTCAGTTTAAAAAGTGCCCATTTTATCTCTTAATAATGCCTAGCTTCTTCTACCAATTGCGTCCCCTTTCTTTTCTTACAGTTCCAATTTCTCTCCCAACAGTGCCATTTCATTTTCCCTTTACCAAATGCCCAATATCACTTTCAAAGTGCCAAATTCCTTTTTTTTTTTTTAAAGCCTTTAACTCTTCAAATAGTGCCTCCTTTCACTTAACAATTTGGTTAAACCCTGAAAGAACCGGGGTATCGGGGGTGGGGGGGGGGGCATTATGGAGCCCCCTTAAATCTTGATCATGGATTGCCCAATTGCCACAAAAATTTGCACAGGGGTAGAGAAAGATGTAATCTACAAGGCTGTATGGCTGTGTGGCTTTCACTAAACCTATTAATTTTATTCTATATGAATTAATGCTGAATTTTTCAAGAAGCGATAGCTTTGGCTACTTTTTACTGAATAAAGCTTTTCCACTGAGATTTTTGGTGCAAATGTCTTTTAGTAAATCTTCATCGATTCCCCTATGAAACAATAGGTTTTCAGAATTTTTGGTTTTGTGTTTTTCTTATATCTCTCTTTGTTTTTTGTGGGTTTTTTTTCAATTAAATTTGTTGATGACACTATTAAGAATATAAACAACATAAAATTCATTGATTTTAATCATGAAAAGCAAAAATAATCACACATTTATGAATTTTGGATAAAAACTCAATTTATATTGCAATTGTACATGAAATCATGTGTTTGAGCAATTTTGGGTCCAACATGCATGTATAAAATTATGCGTAACTTCGAAACTGCTTGCCCTGGTATCACACATTTGGTGTCAACACGTGTGGAAAGGATCAGAGAAAAAAACTCAAGATAATGAGTTGTTGTGAAGTACCATAAAAAATTTGACGGAAGGGGGAGGGGGGCAGCATGATGCCTACAACTCTGGTTCTTTTAGGGTTAGCTGGCCAAGTCAACCACTACACCAAATTCCATGATAACATCAATAACTTACTTAAGACTCCCGCACTGTCCAACCCATGAGGTGATCAGCATCCTCCATCCTGATCTATCTTTGGCTGGTTCATCAAGGTCCTTTCACTCCATAAGGTAGCCTTTGAGATTTCATTGAATGGTTAGTTGC
This sequence comes from Echinometra lucunter, assembly GCA_029962745.1. NCBI lineage: Eukaryota > Metazoa > Echinodermata > Echinoidea > Camarodonta > Echinometridae > Echinometra > Echinometra lucunter. The sequence continues at coordinate 57,056 of JAPZVO010000024.1, read as the reverse complement.
CAGCTGATCTTGAGCCTGCCTCTATGTCATTACGTCATTTCCGAGGGGGGGGGGGGGTCCACATTAGGGCCTGACTGGCAAGGTGGGTAGATTAAAGTTAGGTCTAGCCATTAAAGGTGTCTTTTGCAGATAACATCAGATACTGGAGATTGCTTTACAAGTCCTTTCTCTGACTCTTTTCTTGGTTGCGAAGTCATTCCATCTGACATCAGTAAAGAACTCAATAAAATTCTAGTCTCACCCTTCCAAAGCACTGAATGCAGAGACTAGGGTCTGTATCCTCAATGATAAAATAGTCTGCAATAAAAGAAAATAAGAATAAACACTTATGATATATATTTTCCTCACTATGCCTGCTCAATTGATTTTGAGGGGAAAATAATAAAAGTTCAAGCTTTTTTAATATATTTATTTTTTTATTAATTCTGGTTTCCATAGTGCAGTAGGGTATTAATGCTGGTTACATGTATTACTCTTAAAGGAGAATGGAACCCAGGCATCAGTGTGCTTTTAGTGAAAAGAGCTGAACAAGAAAGATTAAACAGTGAAAGCTTGAGCAAAATCAGACAATCCGTTCAAGGGTTATGATTTTTAAAAGTTTAAGTAAATCCCTATTATTGGGATCCTTGAATTGGCAACTTTACCACCATCTGTGATGTCATCGTGGACAACTCTCCATTCATTTTGTACACAATTTTTCAAAAAAATTGATGCTTATGAAATTTCGAGTCAGGAATCAACATAATTCTTCACAAAATGCTTGAAGAATTGATGTAGCCATGTCATACTCAATCAGTAAATCAAAAGAATTTACATTTTTTTTGAAAATGAAGATAATGTTAAATTTTGTGTACGAAAGAAATGGAGACTTGTCCACGATGACATCACAGATGGTGGCAAAGTTGCCAACTCAGGGATCCCAATAATAGGGATTTACTTAAACTTTCAAAATTCATAACTCTTGAACGGATTGTCCGATTTTGCTCAAACTTTCACTGTTTTATCTTTCTTGTTCATCTCCATTCACTAAAAGCACACTGATGCCTGGGTTGCATTCTCCTGTAAATTAGATTTCACTTCAGCATGCGAACTAGCTGTTTCGGGTTAAGGTTGAGAAGTTACAAGAACACAAATTACCGGCATAATGTTTTTTTATTTGAAAGATTGGAACGATGATCCACATTGGCTGTCAACCTTCCCACATTCGGCAGTCCGTTTCACGACGTAACAATAATTCTCCCACCATCCCACTGCTCTCCTACCAAGCATGTAAATCTCCTGGTGTGGTACTCTGAAAATTGTTTTATCTTCACTATGCAAATTGTCGAAACAAATTTTAAAGGCATCCTTATTGTTGGTTTGAACTGCGCAAATGACCAGCAGGCAAGATAAAAAGTGTGCGATAAGAGCCAATGGTGTATGCTATTTCTGATTGTTCTGCCCATCAAAATAAGATAAAAGATGAAACAATTTTCAGAATGCCGACCATGCTTTATGAAAACACTCCTGCGCAACCTTGATGAAACATTTAAAATCAGAGTAAAAAGACAGTCGAAAATGCTGAACTCATCTTTAAACTCATTGTTCATCTTTCAACGATCCACAAAGCCTACAAGTTTGCCTGCTTTTGGATGCTTTAACAGTAAAAAGAAATGAGAGTTCTGGGAGATTGTCGATGCAAAGATTATACTACAAACACAAATAGCTATGTGTGGGACTGTGATTGAGAATGTGCGGTAACCGACGGGCCAAAGGAAACTTTCGGGAAGGTGAAATTCGACTGCCGATATAGAAACATTCTCACATATTTCACGACAATTTTTTCCCTGACATGGGTCTTACATATTATTTTTCTTTAAAAATATACACAATGAAGCAAGAATACGATCAAAACTGAATATTTTTCACTTACTCTGTTCCTGAATCACATTTATCGCATGCTCACTGAGACTAGTCTTGTTAGGCAGACTGCTTTCACCAATGCCGATCGATCGCAAATCAATTGCAACTGGCAATTGATTGCTGGCCTGTTTCTTGCAATGCAAATTTGCGATTGATTGCGAGTTGCAATTAATCTATCAGTTGCAAATTTGCGATTGATATTTGCAATCGATCGCAACGCAAGTTTCTTGCAATACCCCCTAAGACTGTGACAGACAAAGATGACAGATTATCCGTAGAGACACGTGACTCGGTGACACAGGCTGTAGTACAGTGGACATATTAGAAATCGTTGTATCGCCTGGTATGTGAAATGACACGTGAAATTTGATCGGAAAGCTTAGTGCAGCGGAGTCATGTCACGAAATCTCTTTTTCACGAGGCCGCCATCCATCCAAGCTTGATCGCTCATGATGGCGGTCTCCTGCGTTTATATTTGATTTATCTCTCTAGTTTAAAAAAAGCATTATATTATGTGTTCTTACTTGTATGTTTTATTATGATTATTATATAATATATTTTGTACATGATGTTTTATTTATGTATTGTTTATGTAATCATGTATTGATTTGTATTTGTTATTATTTTGAACGCAGAAATAAAATCAAACAGACAAACAAACAAACAAAAAAGCACCCTAAACAAGGATTCAAGGGCAGGCCGTTAGGACACCCTAAGCACGGATTTTGTGCAGACGTCCCAGATTTGCACACCCTAAACAGGGATTTCATTAAGTGTTGGGATATTCATACCCTAAACGAGGATATTCCCATTTTCATACCTTGAGAGTGAAAGTGTGGTCCATTGAAAGTTTGGAGCCGTTTTTATCTCGAGATAATTCACTGTCTCATTATGTTTTACACAGGCGTTATCCGCTTACGGGTCTTGTTACGTACTGTCGGTCCCGCAGTCGGTGCAAATTACATACCCTTTTCGCGTTTTAGATTATCGTGATTTGGGGGGCTTTTTTCATTTTTGGGCGGTTTTGACACTCTATTCGCGTTCCGCGCGTTCCGCGCCTACCCCTGAAAAAATACCCTTTTTCCGCGTTTTTTTTTTCTCGCAGATGCTGTCCATTCTTCAATGGAAGTGTACCCCCCCCCCCCCCCCCCCCCCGATGCAAAAGTAAAGATAGGTCAATCAATTTCGCACATAGTGCATGAGAAAGTATAAATAGGTCATTCATTTTCGCGGATAGGGCAGCCAAAATCACCAATCGGTATTCAAATTCGATATAGTGCAGCCAAAATGGCCAATTGGCATTCATAATCGCTTTAGGGCAACCAAATTCGCCAATCACCATACGAATTCGTACATAGTGCAACCAAGTTCGCCCGTGAAACCCCCTCAAACTGAGTTAGAGCATTCAGTTTCGCCATAGGGCATCCAATTATACAATTTGTGCATCCAGTATTTTTTCTGGTTGTTAATTCAAATACCTTTTTGTTATCTTTGCAAATTTTATTTCATAATGTATATCTTCTTTTGGTCATTTGCACCATCTTTTCAATGACATGCATAGACTAGAGACATAAATCATAGCATGTATAAAAAGTCATGATTTTTTTTCATGATGTATATTTTCTTGTGATTATTTGCACCATCTCTTCAATTATATGCATTGACTAGAGACATAAATCAGAGCATGCATACAATATCACGATTATCTTTCATAATGTATATTTTCTTGTGATTATTTGCACCATCTCTTCAGCTACATGCTTTGACAAGAGCCATAAATCAGAGCATGTAGACAATTTCTGTATACAATTAATTTAAATACAGTGCTAAATTGATTGCACTAGTTATGAACATGAATATTCCAAGGCGAAATCGAATGCTTTATGTTCAGTCACGTGTCCTGCCGTGCTAACTTGAATGCACTATGGCGAATCTGAATGATGTTTTTACACTTTTAATTGCTCTATGGCGAATCTGAATGCCCATTATGAATTTCTGGCTGCCCTATGGCAATTTTGAATGACTAGTTTGAATTTTTGGTTGCCCTGTAGCGAAAATGAATGAAAAATTTATACTCTTGCATGCACTAAGTGCGAAATTGGACAGGAAAACTTTTACTATCGTTATTTGTTATTGTTTTTATCATCATTATTCAGTAACCTTCATTCAGAAACCTAGGATGGTTTTTAATGCTTGCATTACCATCATCAAATATGACTTGAATTGTGAATTGACGTTTTTGCTCTTCCAGAAACTGGTGGACTTGGGGTTTCTGTATTAGGTGAACTTCATTCTACTATTCACTTGCCATGCGGCTGCCATATTGATAAAAATAAAACAGCTGTGGTTCAGTGGTACAAAAGCAGTAACCAGGATGACTTCATAAGAAATGAAGAAGCACTTGCATGGTGGTATGAAGGAGCCGCTGGCAATGCACAGGGATTTGAAATGCAGGACAATTTCTCCATGACCATATACTATGTCGACCTTAGTGACCAGGGCCTGTATGGGTGTATTGTAACCCTCCTGGGTGGTGCCGAGACTCAGTATCATATTAAAATGGATATATACGGTAGGTAATTTCTTTGTTTATTGTTATCGCCATTTTGCAATCAGCACCCACAAAATCAATCAACCACAGAGTATAGAAGTACTGCAACGTGCAAGTTTGTCTACATTCGATCATTAAAGATGTGTATAATATACTAGGTGTTTTAAAAAAAAATTCTCACTTTTGATCTTCAATAGCTTGAAAATTAAACATCAGATAATAGGCCTACTTGCATTGATATGGGGTATATTTGAACAATGTACAGTTTGTTGGAGGTGATTCGAATATCATATCAAAACTCAGTTTTCATAAAATGCATGATTATTTTTCAAGTTAGGTTCCAGATTTGGCTCAATTTCCAACCCTCTGTACAAAACTTGAACTTTGCACATGCGTCAGTGGGTGTGTATCAGTGTGTGCTTACAATGACCATGGACAATGGACATGAATACCACCCCTTTGGAGCTATTTATCTATTTTATTTTGCTTGACATCAAGAATGCATTTTTTTCATTTATTTCTCTGTCAAAAAGAAAATTTCTTGCAGGGAATAATTTGCCTTTCTTTGCCTTATTTTTGAAGCCATTTTCAGCCAATCTATCTGCCAAAGATCCAATTTGTGCAATACCAGTTGCATGCATACCCAGATAGTATAATCACACGTTGTGTACAAAGAAATGCAGTGTATGATATAATAGATCCCCCCCCCCCCCTCCCTGCACCATTCATCCATCCAAAAGAAAGGCATTTCAAACATGTCAAAGGGATCACCCGAAGTTACTCAGGCAAGCAACTCTCTATTGTGCTGTTAGTTTGCAACTAGATAAAATAGTTGCCAACTAGTACAGCGGTATAGCTGAAAAATTGTGCACTTTTGTCCATAAAAGCACTAAATTTGTCACATTGGTAAAGAAACCCATACTAATCAAGATCTGATATAGAAGCTCTTTCAGAAATAGTTTTATGGAGCAATTTTCCATGATATTTTGATTTTAATATTCTTGACACCTCATCGACGATTACCTATTTCAAAGTTCGAAGCCCACCTATACATAGTTCCAGGCCGTAGAGATCAATTTAAAAGCTTCTCTCTTCAGAACGTGACATTGCTGCGCGGTATTTTAAAGACGAGTCGATATTGTGGTGGAGTAAACTAGATGCACTGTTTGATCAGTTCAACGGAACTGTAAACAAAATGTTGGCAACCCTTCAACAATAGGATATTGTGGGTCCAGCCATTAAAAGGGACACCGAAATCATGAGAAGGGTGGGGCTATAGCAGACGAAAGTCAAGAGAGCAGTTCCATGGGGGTCGTCTTCCTCCTAATTCCTTTGACTCTCATTTTCCCCCATTTTCATTTATCATTGATCAAGGAAGTGGTATAAGCCCAGTAAACTCTATTTTAGCATGGTTAAGAAAGATTGTTCTGACTATCGTGGAATTGGTAAGATAGTTATAATAAATGCATACAGTTTAAAGAGAAAGGAGCATAAATATGAGTATATGCGTATGCACGTTTAATATTTGAATTCGAAAAGGGTATCTGTGTAAGTCTTGGAAGGGAGAAATGCGATTGTGGGTATACGGAGTAGGACACAGTCGTACTATCATGGCCATATAGTGAGGCATGCTATTTTGTAAAGCTATGAAACATAGTGATGCGTTTGTCCTTTCGTACCCAGCAACCACTCCTGATCCTGTCATGATTAATGGTGCCTCTTTCTTGGTATGATGATAATTTCGAAAATAATATTCTCTTTTGCAGGAACGTCAGCTTCATATTTTATCAAATTGTGGAGATTGAAATGGTTGTTTCAATAAAAAATTATTTCTCAGATTATGTATAAAAGTAGACTTTTAACTGACATTTTTTTTTTTTTTTTTTTTTTTTTTTTTTTTTTTTGGGGGGGGGGGGGGGGTCCTAATCGTCTGCTTTTCTTTACATCTACAGCTCATCCATATTAGTTTCTCCGTGATTACTTAGGCCTATCATTTCCCTGCTCATGTTTTTACACTTCTAAATATTCTTCTTATTCTTCATTGACTTTATTCATTTTTTTTCCGTTGTCTGCTACAATGATATTTTTTCTTCGTTCAGTATTGTTTTTCTTTCTATCTCTTCACCTCTTTCCGTTATTTTCCTCGCTCCTCCCCAACCCATTTCTCTTGCTTATAATGTCTCTAATTTGTCTTTAAAAATCGGGAACGCGTTTGTCCAGTTGAGAAGTGCAGTAGGCTTAACTATGTGATAGCAAGACCTAAAACGAACACCCTTATAATTATGCAAATATAACTTGCTTAAAAGACAAGGATTAACAAGAATCATACTTGATTGCTTCAAAATCCATTAAAGAAAACTAAGGCATTAGTGCCAGGGGCTGAATAAAGACTAGCTGTGATAGTGTAATTCCTAATGAATAAGTTATAAAGCATTCATACCCTGGGCATTGTCCATGGCTAGTGTTTGCGTATCGAGCAAACACTCTCATACACGCACATTGACTCCTGTGAAAAGTTGCACAGAAGGTTGAAAATGTAGCAAAATCGGAACTCTAACATAAAAATAATCATGAATTTAATGAAACTGATTTATGATTTCATGTTCAAATCACCTCCAGTAAAATTGTACACTATTTAGCTATACCCCATATCAATGCCAGTATTATCTGATGAATAGTTTTCTGAATATTAAAGATCAAAAGAGGGAAATGTGTTTTTAGCACCCAGTATATATATATATATATATATATTGTGATCAGGTAACATATACAACAGCTTTGGCAACTCTCATGGAAATAAATACATGTGAGACAATTGAGAGAATAATAGCGTAGCATGAATCAAAGTTCCCCAGAGCTGTCCTACCATTTTGGAAATTTTGCAAAGGTTGAAAAAATGTCTCCGCCGGGAATCGAACCCGGACCTTTGGCTATGAACGCCAATGCCTTAACCACTAGACCACGGAGACGGGCCAGTGGTTTCGGCGACTCCAAATTCGCTTAACCGACAGATTGACCAATCTTCAACCCTCACTAATCAATTCCTTTGTTGGTGGCAGATGAGTTTCGAACAATCACCTGCCGCACACCTCAGCTGGATCCGAGCGAATGCTTTGGGATACATGTATATGTTGGAATAATTAACATTTTGTTAACATTCGCTCGGATCCAGCTGAGGTGTGCGACAGGTCATTGTTCGAAACTCATCTGCCAGCAACAAAGGAATTGATTAGTGAGGGTTGAAGATTTGTCAGTCTGTCGGTTAAAGGCATTGGCTAACTTTGTGAGTAGCTGATTTAAGAAATTCTCAAACTAAGATGAAACATGTGTAAGAGTACTTGTATTTGTACTCAAAAAACCTGAAACCAATCATAATTTGGAATGAAAAAGTGTAAGTTAGACGCAAACGGCGACTTTATTACCCTTCGTCTCACGAGACAATCACTAAGAGGACCACTTTGCTTGAATTTGAAAATGCCGTTATGTGCCCCTTGCCGCGTGATACGCCAATACACACAGTACGGTAAGGTGAGTCATACCCGCATGCGCACTCCTTGTGTCTATTCTGTGCAACCGACCATCGTATATTTTTGAAACATTGGTTCACATTTTTGACATTTAAAAATACTTCCTGTGGATATTATACTTTGAAACTTTCAGACTGGTATTTTTACACTATAACCCTTATCTTTATCCCATTTTCAAGTAACAAAACAAGATTTTTTTAAAATCTTAACAATGTTAGCCAATGCCTTTAAGCGAATTTGGAGTCGTCGAAACTGGCCCGTCTCCGTGGTCTAGTGGTTAAGGCATTGGCGATCATAGCCAAAGGCCCGGGTTCGATCCCCGGCGGAGACATTTTATCGACCTTTGCAAAATTCCAAAATGGTAGGACAGCTCTGGGGAACTTTGATTCATGCTACGCTATTATTCTCTCAATTGTCTCACATGTATATATTTCCATGAGAGTTGCCAAAGCTGTCGTATATGTTACCTGATCGCAAAATGTTAGTTATTCCAACATGTATCCCAAAGCATTCGCTCGGATCCAGCTGAGGTGTGCGGCAGGTGATTGTTCGAAACTCATCTGCCACCAACAAAGGAATTGATTAGTGAGGGTTGAAGATTTGTCAGTCTGTCGGTTAAGCGAATTTGGAGTCGCCGAAACCACTGGCCCGTCTCCGTGGTCTAGTGGTTAAGGCATTGGTGTTCATAGCCAAAGGCCCGGGTTCGATTCCCGACGGAGACATTTTTTTAACCTTTGCAAAATTTCCAAAATGGTAGGACAGCTCTGGGGAACTTTGATTCATGCTACGCTATTATTCTCTCAATTGTCTCACATATATATATATATATATATATATATATATATAAATAAATAATTGAGAAGATCCCCAACTTCAACATTTCGATGGCGTCTCGGGTAGATATATATAAGGGAGAGGATAAGAAAGTC
>JAPZVO010000024.1:36910-47647 GCA_029962745.1 Echinometra lucunter | reverse complement strand
AAGTGACTGATTGTTGTTTCTTCTTACTTATTTACAGGTAAGAAAGTTATATTTTTTATTACATTCGTTCCATAATTATTCCTTGTGTAGATAAACCCACCATCTAAAATAACTGTAATACTAAAAGAAGGCTAGAATATATATGTTATCTTATTATTAGGTGGTCTGTCATCTTTGACAGATCACTTCTTAAAATCGTCAGAATTTTCTTTATTTATTTATTTTTCTTTATTCTAAGCACTTTTTTGTGCACTTGAAATCTCAGAATGGGCTAGTTCAAATTGGATGAAATTTTGGTCAGTTATTAGTCATTATCAGATCTCGCTGTTTCCATATATTTTCATGTTAATCGGGTCATCGTGACGTCATCCAGGCGCCATTTTGTAAAAATCGCCTTAGGGTCATATCTTCATAACGGATGGTCATTTCTCATTCATATTTGGCATGATTAAAGTCAATTTTAATCCAGTAAATTTCAGATAGCCAGACGCGCGCTTACGCTTACGTCCGCGCGTCAGTGCGCGCGCAAAAATTAAAAATGCTCAGAATCGCTTCAAATTCATTTTGCACACGTTTCAGGCCATTTTAAGCATTTCAAAAATTTGCGCGCGTCCGCGTCCGTGCGCGTGTCATGCGCGCGCAGGTCCTAAATAACGTCAAAACGCGGTTTTTTCACTTGATTTGCATTCCTGACATTTTTCTTACCAATTATCATCAATTTAGAACTGATTTCAACTAACCATAAGGTCGCACGCGCGCGTCAAAGTTCAAAATCCGTGCGCGCGTCAATGATGAAAATAATGTAAAAACACGCAAAAACATGTCCCTTTAAATCCGCCATAGCTTCTCAAAATGCATGGATACCCCCAATGTTTTTTACATATTCTGAAAGTTTATGAGTTGAAGATGTGAATCCATGTCAAAAAATTGTCTTATCGATATTATGAGGTCATCCTATTCTTATGTGAACTCAAAATTTCGATTTTGATTTTTTGACGTTATATTTTTTTTGCCTTTAACCGAGTCTATCGCGCTTATTATTCATCAATTTTCACCGAGATTTTGATATGTTGTAGCTGAGACAATTTTCTACAAATATGTTATGCATTGTTACTCATTTTGATGAGGTTATCATGGTCTAAATTCACGATTAAAGATACATTGCGTATTTTTTCTCATTTTACGTGTATTCTCTATGGGACATGATCGTTACGTAATTCTCCATTCTACATTCTCGTCTTCTTTGATCAACAACATCCTTATTTCTGCTTGATTTTCGCCCATCTTTAAGTATGTTACAGCTGAGAAAATTCTCTATCTTATGCATTCCTATTCTTTTAAAGCAAATTCGAAAACATGTCGAAATTTTCACTGGAAAACCTGAAATTAGATTTCCGTTTTGAATCTACGTGTTATCTCTATGAGCTGTCAGTATTCAGGTATACCTTCAAAGCACTTGCCCCACATGCTCAAGGTCCCTGGTTCGAGTCCCGGAGGACTTTTTCGATGTTTTCTTTTAACATGTTATATCATATAGTTAAAGAGGATAGTAATATAACATGTTTTCTTTTAACATGTTATATTACTATCCTCTTTAACTATATGATTACATATACAATCTCAGTCAATGAAATAAACTGCTGATTTTGGCCCGTTATGACAATTGCAATGCAGTGCACAGTAGTTTATGTACAACCCTATAGAAAATCCGATTCGTTAAGGTGAATTAAAGCTTTGGATCACCTTTTAAGTATTCTGCGATATCAAATCATCCAATTTCTGTGACGTTAGTCTCCTATCGAGGCGTAAAAATTTTATCAAAAGTCTTATCAACGAATTTATCACGATCCACGTCGAAACCTAAAAGATGCCGACAGACCACCTAATTCGTCATGTGACGAATTCAAATGTCTCGTTGTATTTATGATTGCTTTTTATACTGTTTCTTATAACTTTGGGAAAGGTGACTAGGAGTTGAAGTATAAGTATAAGTATTTTGGATACACGTATTCTGTTTGATATCTTTGTGAACTTTAGATTGGAAAGACAGAAATTGCTAATATTGTATATAGAAAAGTTAATTGTTTAACCAATACATGTACATGCACATCCGAACTTGAATGCAGTAATATACATGTAGTACAGATAGACTTGACACAGGGCTAGAATAGTTCATATACATATAGTGCATGGATGTAGTATGTAGTAAAACAGAGTCCTTTGTTCTACATGTATTTGGGAGGTCTCCTTCCTCCTTCCTGGTGTTATGTAATGATCTTGAACCTTGCAGGCCAGTTGCCTTGACTACTGGAGGTTTTGTTTACTCTGGGGATCAGCCAGTCACTGGCAGTAATATGGTGGTGTAGGGTTAAGCCATTGCATACTAGGAGAAAGTAGTTACAGTGATAAGGATAATACAATGATTAGGGTTATACAGTGCCTAAGTATATCCGAGAGTAGAAGACTTAGGGGGTGTTGCAAGAAACTTGCGTTGCGATCGATTGCAAATATCAATCGCAAATTTGCAACTGATAGATCCATTTCAACTCGCAATCAATCGCAAATTTGCGTTGCTAGAAACAGGCCAGCAATCAATTGCCAGTTGCAATTGATTTGCGATCGATCGGCATTGGTAAAAGCAGTCTGCCTGACAAGACTAGTCTCAGTGAGCATGCGATAAATGATATTCAGGAACAAAGTAAGTGAAAAATATTCAGTTTTGATCGTATTCTTGCTTCATTGTGTACATTTTTGAAGAAAACTAATATGTAAGACCCATGTCTGGGAAAATTTTGTCTTGAAATATGTGAGAATGTTTCTATATCGGCAGTCGAATTTCACCTTCCCGAAAGTTTCCTTTGGCCGAGCGTTACCGCACATTCTCAATCACAGTCCCACACATAGCTATTTGTGTTTGTAGTATAATCTTTGCATCGACAATTTCCCAGAACTCTCATTTCTTTTTGCTGTTCAAACATCCAAAAGCAGGCAAACTTGTAGGCTTTGTGGATCTTTGAAATATGAAAAATGAGTTTGAAAAAGTTTTTGCATGGATTTATTCGCAAGGATCCACACTCAGGGAGACACAGAAATGCACTCAATAATTACAAGGCCTGTCGGTTAGGAGAGTCTGGCTGAGCCATAATACGCCTACGGCAGCCCGAACGCCCGAACTCCGTGGCAGCGTCCCGGGGCCGGAGCTAGCAGAGCCAGAGACAGAGTTGGCAATGCCATTTTACTTATTTTTTGTTAGAGTTCAACTTTCCTTAGTTAAATTATTGTGTTTTACTGCAATTGAGATATCACACATTTTGAGTTCAGTTTTGATGAATTTTATACCACGATTCTTGAAAGTCTGAGAATAAAAAAAGGATGCCGTGTATTTTCTTCCAACACAAGAAGTGCTGTGTGTGAATGAATTCCACCAACAGAAGTTGATAGTTTTAAATTTTTACAGGCCTAGCGAGGTTGCAACTCTGTGGTCAGGACTTAACTTCTAAATAATTAGATTCCAATCGTGTTCATTAAAACAATATGTGCGTCATTTAACGCGTATGTAAATTATTTCATTTAACTCAAGTAGATCTAGATCTAAATGTAGATTGGCCTTGCCATCATCACAGCTGTCAACTTTGCGGTACTACTTCATTTTGGTTTGAACATAAGCGGCGATCCCAGGGGACTTACCCCCCCCCCCCCTCCGATATTTTCTGGGGGTATTGTCCCCCCTTAATTTTCAAATATTATTTTTCTATTTTGAGTCAGTTGATCAAATTTAGGCCAACTGTTTGAATATTTTATAGGCCTAGAATGCATTTTGATGGCAAAATCAGGCTTTTCATTATTTTCTGCGAAAATTTTAGCTCGCTTGTTTTGCTCACTCGCATGATATATTGATTTTTCCCCCGGGCCTCTCACTTTTCGAAACATATTTTCGGCGGAGGCCTTCTGGGTTCCCGTACCCCCCCCCCCCCCCCCCACTTGTGAAATGAAATGGTTGTGACCGATTCTTTAAAATCCCAAATTTCTTAAGAAAAAAAAAGGGGGTTGGATCAGCATTTTCGACTGTATTTTTACTCTGATTTTACATGTTTCATGCAAGGTTGCGCAGGAGTGTTTTCATAAAGCATGGCCAGTATTCTGAAAATTGTTTTATCTTTTATCTGATTTTGATGGGTAGAGCATTCAGAAATAGTATACACCATTGGCTCATATCCACACTTTTTGTCTTGCCTGCTGGTCATTTGCGCAGTTCAAACCAACAATAAGTATGCCTTTAAAATTTGTTGCGACAATTTACATAGTGAAGATAAAATAATTTTCAGAGTACCACCCCAGGAGATTTACAAGCTTGGTAGGAGGGCAGTGGAATGGTGGGAGAATTATTGTCACGGCATGAGACGGACTGCCAAATGTGGGAAGGTTGACAGCCAATGTGAATCATCGTTCCAATCTTTCAAATAAAAAAATTATGCCAGTAATTTGTGTTCTCGTAACTTCTCAACCATACCCCGAAACAGCTAGTTCGCATGCTGAAGTGACGTCTAATTTAAGAGTAATACATGCAACCAGCATTAATATCCTACTGTACTATGGAAACCAGAATTTATTTTAAAAAAATATTTAAAAAGCTTGAACTTTTATGATTATTTTCCCCTCGAAATCAATTGAGCAGATCAACTGGCAACTGACCTTTCAATGAAATCTCAAAGGCTACCTGATGGAGTGAAGAGACCTAGATGAACCAGCCAAAGATAGATCAGGATGGAGGATGCTGATCACCTCATGGGTTAGACAATGCGGGAGTCTTAAGTGAGTTATTGATATTATCACAGAATTTGGTGTAGTAGTTGAACTTGGCCAGCTAACCCTAAAAGAACCAGAGGTGTAGGCATCATGCTGCCCCCATCCCCCCATCCGTCAAATTTTTAATGGTACTTCACAACAACTCATTATCTTGATCTGAGATTCCATGAGTTTATTTCTCTGATCCTTTCCACACGTGTTGACACCAAATGTGCGAAAACATTCATAAATGTATGATTATTTTTGCTTTTCATGATTAAAATCAATGAATTTTATGTTGTTTATATTCATAATAGTGTCATCAACAAATTTAATTGAAAAAAAACCAAAAACAAGGAAATATATAAGAAAAACACAAAATCAAAAATTCTGAAAACCCATTGCTTCATAGGGGAATTGATGAGGATTTACTAAATGACGTTTGCACCAAAAATCTCAGTGGCAAAGCTTTATTCAGTAAAAAGTAGCCAAAGCTATCACTTCTTGCAAAAATTAGCATTAATTCGTATAGAATAAAATTAATAGGTTTAGTGAAAGCCACACAGCCATACAGCCTTGTAGATTACATCCTTCTCTACCCCTGTGCAAATTATTGTGGCAATTGGGCGATCCATGATCAAGATATAAGGGGGCCCCATAATGCCCCCTCCCCCACCCCCTATACCATGGTTCTTTTAGGGTTTAACCAAATTGTTAAGTGAAAGGAGGCACTATTTGAAGAGTTAAAGGCTTTGAAAAAAAAGGAATTGGGCACTTTGAAAGTGATATTGGGCATTTGGTAAATGGAAGAGAAAATGGAATTGTAAGAAAAGAAAGGGGACGCAATTGGTAGAAGAAACTAGGCATTATTAAGAGATAAAATGGGCACTACTTTAATTGAAAGCGGTCAATATATCTATGAAGAGAAAGGGAGCTCTATTGGAATAGAAAGGTTCATTTTGAAAAGAAGTAAGGCGAATTTGGGGAAGTGATAAATGGTACATGTACTTATGGATGAATGAAAAATGCACCACTAAAAGATAGATAGGAAGATTTCGGAGGAAATAGGGGACACTTTCACATTGATGAGAAAGGGGGCAATATCAGATGTGGAAGGGGGCATTTTTAGAAATGAAGAGGTGCTCATTTTACACAACTTCATAAAGTGGGAGGGTAGTTGAGAATTCATCTAGTATTTATTCTCTTCTCTTGTATATTCTGTTGGTAATGCATGCATTTTTTTTTTCAGGGATGGCAAAGGAGATCAAAGCATGCTTTGCTGTTTCAAGTCGTGATGTCCTGTCCCTTGTGTCAAGGCTGTATCTTTTTGCCCCTGACATTACACCCAGTAGGCAGAAAAGCACTGTGGTCTGGTAATTCATGATGATGTATTATGACGTCTTCTACAAATATGCACATCTGGGAAAGACACAGTTACCTTGACCCTCAGTAGCAGGAGAGGGGGGGGGGGCTGAAAATATAGCCCCTGCCCTCCACATTTTCCACAGTGATTTGTTTAACATGAAAAAATCATGTGCTGATATTCCTATTTCTTTCACATCTCGTGCATCTTTTAAGGCCACATTCATGACACCTAGGTACCCAGATTCCACAGATACATGTATGCATGATTTTGTACTTGCACATTGGACCAAAAATTGCTCAAAATCCTGACTTCATGTACAATGTCATTACAAACTGTATTTTCAGCTGACATTCATATTATGTATTGTTTCTTTCTCTGGGACACCCGCATAGGGTTAATACTTGCAAGTGAGTCTGTTTCCTGCTTGACATAGATTTGTGAATGATTCCGTTTGCTCCTGCAAAAATGCAATGGAGAGTGGAAAGAAAGTAGTTAACAGCTAGGGGGAGTGTAGTGAGGTTGCCCTAAAATGACGATGTCTCCTAGTGTACCCCTTCCCCTGAAATCATGGCCACACCATTGTCCAACAATATTCTCTATCATGTATAATTGACTGTAGTTTTAGCCTTTAGGGTCCTCATGACAGTACATTATATACATGTATGAGTCTGTGAGACATCACTGTATTATTACATGAAGTAAGCAGTTTTTATAACATGCCCTATTGATTTACGTAGTTTACTGCATATTTCAAATCTATTTGAAATGGCCAAATGCAAAGTTATGTTGCCATATTTTTTTTGTCCATACCAGCACTGTCCAGAGTTGATTTTCAGTATTAAATATTTCTAAAATACCTGGGAAAAGCTTACTCTGTGGTTCAAAATGTATGTTATTACTGTATACTGCATTCTAGAAGATGTATAAATCATTTTCTATTACATGTCTCTGTACAAACAGGTGCTTGTGCAATGTAATGAACAGAAAAGGCAGTGTGAGAAATCCCGAAGCTCAGAAGGTTAGAACCCAGATGACTGTATCTGAAGTAAGTTGCCCCGAGGTACATCCTTGTCACCATGTATAAATTCAATACACTCTTTATGCCTCCGCCCACCGTAGGTGACGCCGGAGGCATTATGTTTTCGGATCGTCCTTCCGTCGGTTCCGTTGTCGTTCTCACAATAACTTCAGAACCGTTTGATGGATCAACTTCAAGGGACAGTGATCTGAGTAGATTTTGGGGTCTCAATGTCAAAGGTCAAAGGTCATAAAAACCCCATACATAGAAATGGTTCATTCTCGGGATAACTCAATAACTCTTGGATGGAGCAACTTCAAACTTGGCTCATGCATGCATATGGAAGGGGTAATGATCTGATTTAATTTTGGGGTCTAGGTCAAAGGTCAAAGGTCATAGAAGTCATCATATACATGAAACCTGCTTGTTCTTGCGATAAATCAAGAACTCTGTTACGTTTCAACTTCAGACTTGGCTCATGTATGCATATGGGAAGGGCAATGGTCTCATTAGATTTGGGGTCACATTGTCGAAGGTCAATTTGAAAGATGTCATTGTATACATGGAAATAAACCAACATGAATGTGCCATACATGTATATTTCTGATCTGGCGATGACGGAGGCATGAATTTTGACCGTGCGCAGTCGAGGATTCATCTGTTGTTTTGGGGTTTTTTTTTATAGTCAATGTGCAGAGATCTGGGGAAAAGGTGAAATCAACCCCCCCCCCCCTATTTTTGGAAGGTAAACGAATTGAGCATGGTAAATCAGAAATAATGCATTTTACACTACTGTTGATTAAACTCTATCATAATATCAAAGTGGCATTTTACAGTGTTAACTTAACAAATTGAAATTTATTGGGAGGAAATTTTATGAATAAATCAATGATCTCCCCCCCCCCCCCCCGTTTTGGGTACGTAAACAAATTGAGCATTGTAAATCAGAAAAAAATATTTTTCACATTTTTGATATGCATAATATTGGAGTGGCATTTACAGTGTAAACTTTACAATGTGAAATTTGTTTGGAGGAAATTTCATGAATTAATCAATGATCTGAATGCTGAGCTATACTCACATTTATACATTATAGTTTATTAAACATGAAATGCATGTTTGATGATACAGCACTACATTTCAGACCTTGAAAAGATTAATTGTTTTAATCTTGGATTAAGGGTAGTACGTATGAAAATGATGATTATTTATTCAAGCGTGCAGTATATTAAAAGTAATATCCCTTTGAGGATAGAAGAATGGGGTGAGGATAGTAGATTGACGTAAAAAGAAGAAATAGACCTCTGCTAGCTTTACATGTTAAGTACTTGTACATGTATAAACATTATTTTGTATCTTAATTTATGAACAGCGGGATCATCAGAAATGGTTTCAGTCAGAGATGCAAGTCGTCCATAGTAATAGCAGATGAGGATCAGTCAGCGGATTGAATAAGCGTGCAACTTCAACAACAACTTTAATCTGTGGAGCTCTCCCAATTTCATCTCAATTCACATGTCCTCCAGGAAACTAGATGTGGTTCTTCAGGTAGAGAAGAAGTTTGAGACAATCCTAACTGGACTAATGGATTATTCTAGCCAAAGCTATGGATTGTAGTACCAGTGGCGTAACAGCCGGGGGGGGGGGGCAGGGGGGGCAGAGTGCCCCAGAGAGCAAAGGGAAACAAAAGAAATGAGGGAGAATTTAGTACCAAAACCCCGGAGTTTTCCGGGGCTCCACTCCCTGGACCCCCGCAGTGGCTTTCGCCTTAGACCCCCATCAGAGGGCCCTCAGCCAGAACCCTGGGCCCCGCCCGCTAAAGGCTTCGCAACAAGCAACTCGCGGTGCAGGCTCACCTCCGCATATTCTATTTCTAGACTTAGATACCGGGAAATTTTCGGCTCGGCCCCCCCTCCCCCCCCCCCCCCCCCCCGATAACAGGCAGAGAATGTAAGAGGCCGGGAACAGTCAACGAACAATTCAAAGAAACGTCAGAGCTTCCGCGCTTCGCGCTTTGCGCTTTGCGCTTTGCACGCTTTGCACTACCATCATCCTGAAATGAAATCCTAGCTACACCACTGATTCCAGACTTAATTACCGGTAAATTTTTGGCTATGCGTATGCCCCCTCCCCCCCCCCCCCCCCCCCCCCCGATAACAGGCAGAAAGCGTAAGAAGAGCGGGAACTGACAGCGAAAAAACGTCGGAGCTTCCTGCACCCTCCCCCTGGGGAGCACTACCATCTCCCTAAAATGAAATCCTAGTTACGTCAGAAACGTCGGAGCTTCCGCGCTTCGCGCGGGAGGGGGGAAACTCCCCCCTCCCTGCACCCTCCCCTCTAGGGAGCACTACATTGGCGTAAATTCCGGGAGTTGGGGATCTATCACCCCCACTTGGGGAAGAGGGGGGATGGTGTGTACAAATTTCCCCCCATGCAGACACACTTATTAAGGAAAAAAATATATTTTAATTAATCAGTTAGTAAAACTTCTGAATATCTATCATAAACAACCATCATATTTTAGAATTTCTATTTGAAAATGCTACTGAAAACAAAAAAGTGGTTATTTTCGGCTCGCTCGCTTTGCTCGCTCGTCAAAATCTTAGGATTTTCATCCAAAAATGCGATTTAAATCGAGAAAAGTTGTTATTTTTGGCTCGCTCGCTTCGCTCTTTCATCATATTTTAGAATTCTTATTCGAAAATGCGATTCAAAACCGGAAAAGTGGTTATTTTATGCTCGCTCGCTTCGCTCGCTCGCAAAATAGATATCAAAATGTGTGTGAGAGGGAAAAAAAATCGTTAAAAAAGTTTTTCATCCCCTACTCCTCAAATTGGATTTACACCGATGGAGCACTACCGTCCTCCTAAAATGCAGTCGTAGCTACGCCACAGGTTCTAGACATAGACTAGTTACCGGGAAATTTTGGGCTCTGCCCCCCCCCCTGATAACAGGCACCTGTTACGCCCCTGTGTAGTACTTCTGCAAGAAACTCAAATAAGTCAAAACTGAAAATGAACAGATAACACTCAGTGATGATGCATTGATTAATGTAACTGATGTCAATGGTAGTTTTCATCTTGTTAATACAAATGACTGAAAGGACCCTCAATAGACAATAGCCCTTATGACTCCTCAATTTGCAAGCGTGACATCTTGCTTACCCGTAATACCTCTACATACATCTCTCTAAATTCTCAGAAACAAGAATCAAATTAATCACAAATAAGCAGTTCAATATCAATAAATGTGTTCAATATTGTCATTCTTTTCATAATTGTTTTGAGTGAATGAAATTTGCAAATACTTGATGGAGAGATCAATGGGTACATGTTTTTATGTAGTTATACAATTGAGCTGTCCATTTACAGGTGCAGTCAAATTCATGGTGTGAGTTCCAACTAAAATGGCTTGTTTGAAGAGAGAGAAGCAAGAAGGTTGCAAAAAAAAATTAAATGAGATTAGGGAATCTTCCCCTGTACTGTTGTTTGAATGGCATAATTTGTTGAATAATGTGAACTTGAGTAAAACGAGTAGCAGAATTTGTGTAACAGCTTATAGAATTTGC
>JAPZVO010000024.1:25455-36410 GCA_029962745.1 Echinometra lucunter | reverse complement strand
GAAACACGGACCTAGCTGTACTTCAAAACTTTATTCAACAAGCTTTGGGCCTACCCTTCCTTCTTCAGGTTTCTTAAGATACAAACATAATAATTATGTCATGTTACACATGTGTGAGCGTGCCGTAGGCAATTGCAAAACACACATTTTGCAGCAGTGCTATACATGTATATCACAAACATACATATTCATGGCTACGCTTAATACCGGTATCTTAACAATAATGAACGAATGTATAAAAGTGATGTGTAAAATAATAATGCTTACCAAAAGTGAAGTATCTGTGTGCTATCTGATGGGTGTGTATAAAAATGTGCGATCAAGTATGAATAAATTACTGACCTTTGGCATTGTCGAAGGGGAAACTGGGAAGGCCTGTGAGTGATGGAAAGAAAAAGAGAGAATGGGGGAGAGAAAGAGAGAGAGGGGGGAATAGCAAACAAGCACTGAAAAACGCGAGAACACTGTCTTCTTGACCCTGTCCTTCTCCCCAGCTTCCTCCAAGATCCCACAAATAATAAGAAACTCTACCCTCTCCTAGAACAGTCAGACAAAACGAAGACTGCCTTCCCAACACCCCACTAACCTCATTCCGCCGAGGTTGCACTCTTCGAGATGTACTCGTTAGAGCGGGACACCTTTCCCCGTCGACACCAAGCCCGAAAATGATCCAGAACTCTCTAACGGATTCTTCCAATGCAAATAAAAAATGCGTAATTCACAAACACATAACTAACACCTTAAAGTTTAGGAGTACAACGACCAACCAAGAATTCTTCATCACCTCATACCAGTGTTGTAGTCAAGGCCCAAACCCTCATGGCCCAGGCCAAGGCCAAGTCCAAGGCTTCAATCCCCCAAGGCCAAGGCCAAGGCCAAGGCATGAAACTGCAAGGCCAAGGCATTAAATTAAGAAATACACGAAAAGGGGATCATATAACAAAGGGGATCACATGTGCACAAAAGAATTATAAATACATAGCCTTTCATATTCAACGCAATGGTAATTTTGAGTGAAGTCAATCAAGAATAGTACCTGTCACCTATAAAAGAGGCTTTTTTATGTATTAGACGTCTGAGAACCCAAATCTTACTTAAAATACAGCAAATTGAAATGACCTTCCCATGAGACTATTTTTTACCAGTTGTACATTATTATGCCCGAGATGTCGCCCCCACTGATATCAAATGTACAGATGAACGCTGATTTTTTTTTCTAGTTCAGAGTCGAAGATGCATGTAAAGTAATTTTGTAAAACATTTTCGTTTCACTTCACTTCAGAGCAGTAAGCAGTTGCACTATGTGGCAATCGGTATGTGCATGTATATAATTATGGCAGATAATTATAGATAAAACATTTAAAATGATAAAGCATAAACTTCAAATGCTCATGTCTATATCGGAACACACTTTAAAACTTTCTTCTTCCTGGAAACCAGAGTAAAAGATCCAAAACTACATCGTTCACAAGGTTTCAAAACTCACTTGAAACAAAAACTACTATAATTTCCATGTCAATCTGACATCTGCTTAACTTTGCAAAGGTATAATGATATTTGGAAATCATGTATACAACACATTCACTGGTCTTTACAATACTTACTACCCCCATAGGGCCTAACACCCCCTCTCTATCCCCCTCTCTCTCTTTCTCTCTCTCTCTCTCTCTCTCTCTCTCCAAGTAATTAAAAAAAATATCGGTGAGAAGAAGAAATACAATGGCAGTGTAACACATTCAGTAGTTTCTGTAATGCGCACTTACCCCAGGGCTTCCAGGGCTGTGACATACAGAAACCACATATTTGTAATAACTTTCCATTTTCATGTTTAAAATAAATGAAATGAATTTTTAAAAACTGTTTGAAAGTAATATGCAAAACAAATCACAGAGGTGCTAATCTGTGTTATCAATGTTACTTCCATCATCATCGATTATCATCAATATATCTTCACCATCTTCATCATCTTCATCATCATGATTATCATGATTGTTTACGTTATTATTACTATTTTCATTATCATTACTGTTATTGTTATTATTAATATTGTTATTGTTGTTAATCTGTAATCATCATCTTCTGGCATTAACCTAAGATTTTGCAATACAAGAATTTCCCGAGAATGTTATAACTGCATACAAAGTGTATTAGATTCATGATATAGCTTTACTGCACAAAACAGCCAAAACAT
The DNA here is from genome assembly GCA_029962745.1 of Echinometra lucunter. Taxonomy (NCBI): domain Eukaryota; kingdom Metazoa; phylum Echinodermata; class Echinoidea; order Camarodonta; family Echinometridae; genus Echinometra; species Echinometra lucunter. The sequence goes on along the minus strand of JAPZVO010000024.1, from coordinate 34,219 downwards.
TTGAAATTATACTTGCAAAAGTACAGAATTCCATATGCCTTGAATTTTCTGGATATTTTCAAGGCTTCAAACCCACAAGGCATTCTCAAGGCCAAGGCATGCTCATCAAGGCCAAGGCATGCTCAAGGCCAAGGCATCGAAGGCCAAGGCCAAGGCATTGAAAAAAATGGCCTTAAGGCGCCTTAAGGCCAAGGCCCAGCATCTATATCCTGCAAATCCAGTTAAGTAATCTACCTCATTACTAGACCAGCAAATCTCGGCAGCGAGGTCCGAATTTAATGAGTAGTAACCCCATGACCCCGCTTCCCAAATAAGGACCCTTTCATGAACGATGCATGTTTGGTTTTGATGAGGGGTCAGCTGGTCAGCCAAGGCCAGTGTGTATGTGTGTCTGTGTGTGTTTATTGGTGAATGTGAGACCATTATTGACCCTTTCCCAAGACCTTCCACACGTCCAAATACAAGCATGGAAGTATACCTCCATGATTATAAGATATGCATCGTATTGGGGAAAAGTTTTCCAGATATGGCTGAGCTGAGTAAACTTCGCCAAGTTAACTAAACGTCTGCCTAAATAATGGATAGCGTGAGATCTGTTAGGTGGTGTATGATTTTTTATATAAGAAATCTGGTCCAAAGACAGGTTAGAAAGGCTAAACTCGAATACTTACAAAACAAGATAGAAGAAAACAAACAAGATTTGAAAAGACTATCTGCTTGAATAATGGATAACGTGAGATCTGCCAGTATTAGGGGTGTATGATTTGTGATTTAAGAAATCTGGTCCAAAGACAGGTTAGAAAGGCTAAACTCGAATACTTACAAAACAACATGGAAGAAAACAAACATGATTTTAAAAGACTTTGGCAAAATCTAAACAGTTTGGGATTAAAAAGTAAGAAGAGGAAAGAACAAGAGACAAGAGTCTAAAACTGATGAGAAATTATGTCATGATAAGATGGTATAGCTCATGAATTTAATTCGTATTTTACAAATGTGGCCGTTACAAATTATTAGACAAACTCAATCTTTTCAGCCCAGACAAAAACTGTATTGGTGAGTTTTACGAAGGAAAGTGTGTACTTGTAAATAGCTTCGAGATATTACCAGTCAGTGAACAATTTGTTTTCAATGAGCTTCGCAGATTGAATGTATCAAAAAGTACTGAGCTAGACATGATTCCGGCTAGATTTTCAAAACATAGTGCAACCATTTTGTACAAGCCCTTGCGTTATTCAATGAACCTATCTATCCCGATAAATACTTTTTCCAGAGGATACGAAAATAGCACATCTATACCACGAAAAAGAGTATACATATATCTGGACGCTCGTAATAGATAATAGATAATGACTGAGATATCTTATAGGCCCTTGATGTATTTTGATGACGAATTATCACTTCTACCATGAAAAAGGGTATACATTGCTCCGCTCACTCGTATCAGAAACTGGATAACTTTGGAAAGCAAATCAATTAGGCAAGCGAAGTCACCAAATGTATACTCTATAAGATACAGGATGGTTTCGCAAAGCGAACAAATTTGGCAAGTGAGGTGACCGAATATTTCTAAACATCTTATAGGCCTAAGTTCTGCGTATTTTAATGAATAACACTTCTACAATCAAAGGAATCTGTTTTTCTCGCTCGCCTGTCGCTTCGCTCGCTCGTAACATCTAACCATTCAGGTGTCAAAATAGATTCACAGTCATCTGAAGGCGAATATTATTATTTCTTATAGGCCTATACGAAGTGCATTTAGATGACAAAATAACTCTTTTATAAAATGAAGTAGTTATTGTGGTTCGCTTGCTTCTCTCGCTCACAAGGTTCATATTTTAGCGAGAAGCGTAATTTTCCCCAAATTTTGAAAAATCACTTCATGGCCTTTAAATATTAAAGTAATAGTAACCACCTAGATCTTATCCCCCTCCCCTTCAATGGACTTCGCGCTAGCGATGTGCGCCTAAATTGATATTTCCAGGGTGTGTGTGTTCAGCCCCCCCCCCCCCCCCTGTTCAGAAAAGCATCCTACGCCCATGTATCTAACACACCTTTTAAAGTGATTAAACAATGGTAAAAAAAGGATATATGATCAAGAATGTAATTCTAAGAAGAATAACATTAAAAATTTGAAGATTTTCAATCGAAATCAATGCATTTTTGGCTAATTATATGTGAATAGCCATGAGTTGACCAAGCGCTGTGCCCCTCACTTTTGCCTCCGAGTCCACTTATTTACCCGTAATGAATTATAGGAGGAACTGCAAATTTATGCAGTTTCTCTTGAATACTAGATATATAGCTATTTTGGAGACTTTATACTAAGCCACTGGATGTGAAAAAGGTATAAAGGGGGGGGGGGGAGGTGGCACAAGAAAGAAAATAGGCGTTCATCAGACGTAAAGGGCATTTTTTTTTCAGATTTGAAGGGGCAATTTCAGAAGAAGAATCGCACTGCATAAAATGAAAAGAAGCACTAAAACCTAGAAAAGGGGCTTATCATAATCAAACTGGACACTCTTTTGAAGTAAAAAAGAACACTTATCAGATTCGAGGTTGAAAAATTACATTTACTACAAAGCAAAGGGGGAACTGAACATGAATTAAATGGGTGTGTATCAAATTGAAAAGGGGGCACATGCCGGAATGGAAAAGGAACACATTTAACAAAAAGTGGCAATTGTGGCACTTACAGCATCTTAACAGAAGGGGAATCGGACATACTAGAAAAGAAAAGGGGCATTTAGCTGGGGTATGTATCTGACTCCAAATGGGGCACTTGCCCAAGTAGAAAGAGGAAAAATTATCACAGGTGAAGAGGGTCACTCAGCAGAAGGTCAATTGCACTATTAGAACAAAAAATGAGCTGTCAAAAGGGGGCACTTACCACATTTAAGGTTAGGAATATTCATTACAGTCATATAAAGGGGAAATAGGCCTAGCGCTACATGAAAAAGGGAACGGGTCACTAATCGGCAGTAAAAGGGGGGAGTTGTTGGGCTTAAGAAAGGCAACTTTCTAAACGATCCAAATCGAAAAAAGGCACTTATTAAAAAATGACCGTCGTAAGAAGAAAAGATGGCGCTGAACAGGTTTGAAAAGGGGCTCTTTCAAGGGTACTAGTATAAAAAGGGGCACTTTGGGGGTGCTTGGAAAATTGGGGGCACTGTGCCCCCCCCCCCCCGACTCTGCCGCCTCTGATTACCATGGTATAACACAATGGCAATCCCTATCTGTTAATATAAAGAAAGTAGATAACTTAATTTGCTCATTTTGAAGAGGAAATTAAGGGAATAACTGTCAATAGGAGTCAGAGATGAGAAGGGCATGACATCCTAATTTATGACTGAAATTGCCTAAATACAAATCACCTTGCTTTTGTCTGCCAGGTGAATTGATAGTTTCAAATGTTGTAAATATATTTATTGATTTAAAAATTGTATACAATCATGTATGATAATGAGTTTTCTTCCATTATTTGTATTTAATTATCTGTAGATATACAAGTCATATAAGTCATGAAATTAAAAATGAATTTCCATTATGATCAAATAACTTTCAATCAATCGAATGCCTTTACAACTTAAATTATATTTATTGCAATTCATTCATATTGTACTATATCTACTTAATAAATCAGTTATCTCTATATACTGTACATATAATATTCATTTAATTTGCATCTTGTAATTTGGTTGTAGTATAAGTCATGAAATTAAAAATGAATTTCCATTATGATCAAATAACTTCAATCAATCGAATGTCTTTACAATTAAAATTTTATTTATTGCAATCTCATTCATATTGTACTATATCTACTTAATGTACCAATCTCAAACAGCTCAATTTACTAACTGATCGATGCATTATTCAGTAGCTAATCGCAGTTGTTGACAAATTTATAGTAATGTGTTAATTAATCAGTTTTTTCAATCTTTGCTATTTCTAAATATTTGCAATAGTTTCTCAAATTCACTTTAAAATCATTACCAGTTAATTTTATTTCATTATTACCGCTATTTCACATTTTGTTATATACATTTAAATACTTTTCAACACCAATGTTTATATTAGATGTATTACTTAATTTTCATTTCAATTCAGTTTCAATTCAATTCAATTCGATTTCTGCTATTTCACAATTATCCAATTGCAATTATTAATGCATCAATGATTATAGTTATCTTTGCAATCATTAATGAATTTACATGGTAATTATACAATTTTAATCAAATTGGATATTTCTATCCCACAATACTTGTGCTTAATGTAGAGGTTGATAACACAAGTGAATTCAGGGGACTCTATATTCATAAAATTATAACTATTAGATCCATTCATTTCAATGCTATGTATTTCATTTTAATGTATTGAGTCATTTTAATTTGTAAATGCATCACTATTCGGCTTGGCCGCCATGATGTATGATTTTTATCAAATAAACCATTTATCTATCTATCTATCTATCTATCTATCTCAATCTAATATAATTTCAATTTAATAAGTTTGTATTTTGAGGGCCCCACTGGAAATAAGCTCTCGAGCTTTTTTTAAAAATTATTATTCGTATGTTTTATTGATTTTCATGATCACACACAAAGCAAATGAAGAAGCAATTAAAATACCAACAAAATAAAATGAAATAATGACAGGAATGAATAATGATGTCAACAATGAAAAGATAAATAAAAAACAGTTATCGTCTTATAAATGTGGTAGTTATTACCAAAACATCTACTGTATAGTTGATAGCATCTGAACAGTTTCACCCTGACAAATATAACAGTCTTCACAAAAATTTGTAAATCAAATTTCCCTCTCTTAAAGAGGATATAGAGTTTTCATTTCTTCTTGGCCACATAATAGTGTTTCTTTTGGGATTTTCATATGTTTCTTGATTCAAACTTTGGTCTAGTATTCATGAATTTGCATAGATAAATGAAATATTCTAAAGATACAAATATAAAGGACAGAAATTTGTCAGATGGAACTCCAAATAATTTCTTGGAATTATCCAAACATGCCAAAGTAAAACAGTTACCATGTTTTAACAGAATTACTTGCAATAAATCCCCACACCATTGGGGAGGGGGGGGGGTTACCATATCACAATCACAAAACAAATGAATAATTGATTCAGGCATTGTTCCACAAAAGCGACAGTTTGGTAAATCCTTTCTCTTTATCTTAAACAAAAGGTCATTTAATTAAGGCAATGGATTTATGAAAGACCTCGAAATAAACAGAGCGCAAACGAGTACTGATTGAACACATCAAGTTCACATTATGAATCAGATTCCAGTTTAATCTTGTGGAACATTTGAATTATTTTCCCAGTAATCATAACGCTTATCAGGGGTACAAGAGTCTTGTATTACAGTATATGCATATCTAAGTTGTTTTTTTTTTCTTTTTCTTTGTTCGAACAAGTTTATCAATAACTATAGTATAAACCCACAACATCATTGTCAGTATCTTCAGAGTTAGCAGCTTCCAACCATGAATTTGGTATTTTTTAAACAAAAAAAATATATTTCCTTCTATCTTTATGAGAAACACTGAAATCAAGCATCAATTCTTCAAATAACTTGCATCCCTGTAAAGGAGGGTTCAATGAATCTGATTCCTTATATACATTTTTGCATACCATTCATCATAATATAGAAAAAGTTTTGACTTTGACAGTATCTTCTTATTGAACCATAATGATTGACAAACCCCAATCTCTGAGAAAGTCTTCCCAAAGATATCCTTAGAAGCCCCTTCTCTAAAGATATACCAAGTCCAAAGGAAATCTGCTAACTGGGTATTATTTAAAGTTTTCCGTATGGATTCTGGGGCATGAGAAGTCCACAAAATAATAAGCTCTCGAGCTTTCGTGGGTTATCCTGACCAAGTCTATGTCTATATTGTGTTCGAAGCTTGACGAATATTAAATCAATCTATCTATCTATCAATCAATCAACCTAGTAGTTACCCGCAAACTATATCAATTCTAGGAGTGGCTTGCGGAATAGTTTTAAAGACATACATGTATTTGGTGACTTTTCTACCAACAAATTCGACACGTGTGTGAGGAAAGTTACAAATGTAAACTCCATGAGAGGTCATCAAGACGATTGAATTGAATTTAATTGAACTGAATTTATTTGTTCCACTTTTACATCATTCAGATTTAATAAGAATATAATTGTCCATTTCAAAATCAAACGGTCAGTAAATTTTTTTTCAGATAGATAGACTATACGGCACAAAATAGAGTGTAAAAAGTGGGGAACATAAATAAAATGCATAGCTTGTAAAAATGTATACGAGCGGACACTTCAAACCACACCGTAACTGCCTCTATCTTTTCTGTAAAAATAAGACAAATCAGCCCAGCGGTGCAACATGAATGAACTCTCCCTGGTATGGTACCACTCTCGATCTTGTCAGAATAGTTCAGAATAGTCTTCCGGCAAAGCATGTTTAATAGGTCTTTGTAGTTTACAATCATATCAAAACTTTTCAAACTGTTCGAATTGATTTTTAAAATCAATAATATACAATTATGATTTTTTTAAATATCTAATATGTTTTTGCATGATAATTTTGTTAGATTGTAAAGATATTACTTGATATTTAATAGTTATGGCTTTGAAAGGAGACTATGGGTTTATGATCGGTGCAAAGTTACATAATAACCTAATCTTTTGATTGGCACGAGTGGGAACCAATCACGACCTTGCAATCTTTGACCACCATGAAGTGGGCGGAATAAAAGTTCCCCCGGAATTTCGGGGGAAGCAATAAAACCTGCTAAGGTGTACTGGACTGTTCTCAGGCTGTGTGTCCGTACGTGCCCTTAATTTGAGTACATATATATGGTCATGGTGTGCATATATATGGTCATGGTGTGCGCTGATGTGTGTGCGTACGGATCATAGGGAACAGTCCAGGCAGTGGACTACCTCATTACCTGCACTCATACTGGCATGCAATATGTCGGGAAAACAGAGATAACACTTTACACACGCTTCAGCAATACACGCTCCGAAATCAAAAACTTCCACTCAATACAACACAAAATATTACCATACACAACACACTTCAATCTCCCATCTCATTAAACAACGTTCACGAAAAGGCATCGAAATCATTCGCAACAAATCACGCGACGCAATCATGCCGCAGGGAATCCTTCTGGATTTCAAAACTTAAAACACTACACACAAATGGCATCAATGTTGACCAATTTATAGTCGATGGAACCAATAATCAATCTATGCATGCAAAAGTCAGCAGTACCTTTCCCTTGTTACCCTTGATTACAGTTACACCCTTCATGTCAGCTCTTTATCAATATATGTAGGGTAGTGGGTAGTGGGTAGTGGGCTTTGCCCACTACTTCAGGGCGTGACGACCCAGCCTGACACGAGTCCCGGGCTCAGCTGGCTCCGGCTGACAGTACCCGGTATGGGCCCCTTATCCAGGGTTACGGATACCCCACTGCCTTTGGGGTCACCTAATTTGTTAGGAGAGGCTACGGTCTGGAGATTTCGCTGTTGCTGTTCTAGGACACTAGACCAATTCAGATGAACTCTAGATTTAAAGGGTGGGGCCAGGCTGCGCATCCTGTACTCCACCTTAAAACTTCAGTGAGCAGGCAGGAAGACTCAGCTTACTGCAACCAAGAAGTCCTGCAGCGATGAGAAAGGGGCGAATCCGGCAAGTGTAAGATGACGCTGGCAGCCGCAGTTTCAATCTTACATGCAGGCGGCATAGGATATTGGTCGTCTCGATGTTGACCCGGAGATGACAACATCACCCGGCACACCCTATGTGACCAAGCAGCCCTGTTTAGGGAGAGCTCTGCTTGCTCCAATCCGGAGAGGGGCCTAGAAAAGGTGGCCTAAAGAAATGCTCATCTCCAATATACCCAGTTGGTTTACCACGGCCAACGGGCATCCTACCTTGTGGTCGAAATCAAATGAGAGCAAAAAAGTTATCAACACACTCTAAAATGAAGAACATGAATCTTGCTTGTTGGAATGTTAGGACCTTACTAGACAACAATGCTACTAATCGCCCACAACGAAGATCTGCACTCCTAGCCCATGAACTTCGTAGACTTGATGTAGACATAGCAGCCCTTAGTGAGGTTCGCCTCCTCGAGCAAGGTAGCTTAATTGAACATAATGCTGGCTATACACTATACTGGTCTGGCAGACCGTCAGGCAGTCGTCGAATTCATGGCGTTGGTTTAATGATCAAGAACTCTATCGCTTCCAACCTTTCAGGTTTGCCAGTTGGTCACTCTGAACACATCATGTCTTTACGTCTGACTCTGCTTGGGCAGGAACATGCAACCATTGTGAGTGCTTATGCTCCAACCCTCGATGCCGACCCATCAGACAAAGACAACTTCTATGCAGAACTCCGGCTTATAATTGAGCGTACTCCACCAAAGGATAAGCTCGTGATCTTAGGTGACTTCAATGCCAGAGTTGGCAAGGACTATCAAACCTGGAAAGGAATCTTGGGAAGACATGATGTCGGCAAATGCAATGACAATGGCCGCCTGATGCTAGAACTCTGTGCAGAAAAGCAACTGACTGTGACCAATACTCTCTTCCAGCAGAAGGATCGTTACAAAACTACATGGATGCACCCGCGTTCTAAGCACTGGCACATGATCGATTTCATCCTTGTAAGACAACGTGATGTGAAGGATATCCTACACACCAGAGTCATGCGCAGTGCTGACTGCAATACAGACCAC
>JAPZVO010000024.1:11722-24955 GCA_029962745.1 Echinometra lucunter | reverse complement strand
CAACAAAGGTCCCATCGTAGAAAAAGTACTTCTCATCAACCAGAGAAAAGAAAGAGAGAAAGAAGCGATGAATTTACAATAGAAAACATAAACCAACATGGATCAGAGTCCGATTCAGACATGAATACTACCATATATCGTACCCCCACACAAACCTCAAGACCACCCCAAACCGACCTCAAGCTATTTATAGCTCCAATAGATAGACAGAAGAACTTGAAAAATGTTAACCCCTTGAAAATTGCGAAAGCAATTAGGGATGTATGTATTCAACCAGTGGAGTTTATTAAACCCATAAGTACAGGATTATTGGTTAAGTGCAAAAACACCAAACAGATGAAAGCTATCTCACAGATTCAGATTATAGGTAACATACCTGTAAAGGTTACAGAAAGTAGAACAGGAACAAAAGGTGTGATATATGGAGTCCCTGTTGAAACTTCAGAAGAAGAGTTACTTGAAGAATTAAGAGCCCAGAATGTAAAGGCAGTAAAAAGAATGGTAAAAAAAGACCAGAGGAACAAGACTGATCATGGAACAGAGGGGGCTAGTAAGAATCAGCAGTATATCCCCATGAAAAGTGTTGTACTAACTTTCAGTAGTTCAGATCTTCCAAAAAATATAAACTTTGGCTACCAATTCTTCAAAGTAAAACAGTACATCCCCCCAGTAGCTAGATGCTACAAATGTCAAAAGTTCGGACATACGGCAGATATTTGCAGATCAAAGCTTAGATGTGTAAGATGCGGAGAACACCATACATTTGATCAGTGTGAAAAGAAACTAACACCAACATGTGCAAACTGTGGAGGGGAACATTCGGCGGCATACCAAGGGTGTGAACAAGCAAAGAAGGCTAAACAGGTTCAGGAAATCAAAGTTACTAAGAAACTAACATATGCAGAAGCTTCCCAAATTGGAAAAACACAGCAAACTCAAAAACAGGCCATGCATACTGAAGATACCATGGAGGTTCAGGCCATGCAGACTGAAGATAACATGGAGATTTCCCAACCCAAATCAAAGTTAAACTTACAACATGGTCATAAGCCTGTCGATCAGATCAAAGTGAAAAATTCCTAACGTTCGTCCTCAAGTAGTAATACCTACAAATGTGGCACCTACTACTAGCACCGCCAATTTCCCAAAATATATTCCACAACCACCATCGGAATTACCTCCCCAGGCTACCACTTCAGCCCATGCAATAATCAGAAGTGAAACAGAAACAAGCCCAAACCCACTCCAATCCAAACTTTATAGCTACAGCTAATGACGATCAAATTATAGATTTCATATGTAAATTAATCCTCTTTTACAGAGGGAAAAACAGAAGACGATATCAATGCCTTGATTGTGGCAGCAGCAAAAAGATTGCTGCAACAAAAGAGAGCACTTAGCACAACATGGCAGGGATTAAATTTATTATGGTCCTGCTTTCCATTCTTCAATGGAATTCTCAAGGTTACTAGGACACGGCAATGAACTTCTCAAGCATTTGAATGTACATAAAGAATATGATTTAATATGTGTTCAGGAAACCTGGTTTCAAGAATATTCTACTTTATTTATTCCTGAATATACATGTCTCACAAGAAATAGAGAAAGTCAACCCAGAGGGGGTTGTGCCATATATTTGCACGATGGTATTGATTACGAGGGTCCCATTAATGATTTAAATCTAGAATTACAACAAGTGAACATTTATGTGGCTAATGAAAAAGTTTCCATCATAAATTTTTACAATCCATGTAAGAGACTGAATGAATCAGTCTTAAATAAATTACTGAAAAATGTAAATAAAAAGGATAAACTGATAATTGTAGGCGATTTCAATGCACATAGCACCCTGTGGGGTAGTGAGAAAACAGATAGAAATGGACGCGCCATCGAGCAATTTATAATGAGAACAATTTGGATAGTTTTGAATGACAAAACAGGAACCAGATTGGACCCACGTACTGGGAAATTGTCGTGCCTAGATTTATGTATGTCCTCCCCCATCACTGGCCAGTAAGGCGATGTGGAAGGTTATGGAAAATTCTTTTGGAAGTGATCACTTCCCAGTCATTATTCAAATAACCTTTGGAAAGAATGGAAAACAATGTAAAAATATATAATTAATGAGGAAAAATGGCACATGAACATTTGTCCTTCAAGAATATAAACTGGCCTAAATTTGCAAATAAATGTAAAGCTATCATAAAAGATCAGTTATTTAATACTCAGGATGACGTCAAAAAATCTTATGAGTTATTCATGAAATATTTGAAGGAATGCATTTACGACACGATTCCGAAAAATAGAAAATCGGAACGGAATCCTGTTCCCTGGTGGAACAAGGAATGCACTGAAAAAATAAAAGAAAGAAATAGATTAAGTAATTACCTGTCAAGAAAAATTACGTTTGACAGAGTTGAAGAATTTAAGAAAAAGAAAGCAGAAGCACAGCGAGTTCTTCGGCAAGCAGAACGAAAATACTGGCAAGCTTTTTGCAGTAAGTTAGACAGATAACATGCCAGAAGAGCAAGATATGGACATGTATAACGTTTAAGAAGTTTAAAGTAGTAGTAGAGAAGTAAAAAGAGTACCTGTCAAAAAATCACAAAACATGCCTATATGGTTGGTGAGAACGGGAAAGATATTCACATCTGTATCAGCAGAGCGTAGAGATTTTTGGAATTTTTTCCAATCTTTTGGGAGGTGAACGACAAAGAAACTAACCAAAAAGCGACCTTGACCCAGCAGAACAAGTTCTTCTGTTTTTCAAACCAGCCCATGCTCATCAATGAATCATTTTCGATTGTGAACTGAATTTGAAAAGGCAGTAGTTAAAACCCACCAAGTGGACCGCTCCCGGAAAAGATAACATTCCATATATTGTATACGAAAATATGCCAAAGACCACAAAAGAAATTATGTTAAATATCATTAATAAAATATTGGAACGGGGGATATTCATTCCCCCTTTTAAAACACTTCTATATTAGTTACCATCTTAAAACCTGGCAAGGACCCCAAGAAAGTCTCCTCCTACAGACCATATCACTCACATCATGTTTTTGCTAAAGCTTATAGAGGCGTATGATAAAAGAAAAGATTACAATGGTTAATAGATAAAAATAGTTTATTGCCCAATTTCCTTAGCGGGTTTCGAAAAGGGCGTAGTACCCACTGACAATATTGTCCTACTGGAAACGACATTCAGAAAGCATAATTGCAGTGAGCATATGTAGCATTATTCTTGGATGTCGAAAAGGCTTACGACAGCCTTTGGATCGAAGGATTATTATTTAAACTTAGCATATGTGGTATACAAGGTAATATGTTAATTATTTAGCGAATTATTTAACGGAACGTACCTTCCAGGTAAGAATTGCCAACATAGAATCCAAACATACAAAATGCACAACGGTCTCCCTCAGGGGAGCGTCCTGAGCCCTCTCTTATATAATATAATGATGAGAGATATTCCAACTGACTCAGATGTGACAATATCTATTTATGCTGATGATTGCGCAGTATGGATATCAGGTAAAATATTGCCAATATTGGAATGAAAATTCAAACATATTTAGACATATTATCTTCTTGGTTTAGGAGAGTGGGGTTTTAAACTTTCCTCCGAGAAAACCGTACCCGTATTATTCACTAAAAGTACAGTTAATGTCCCCCCCACCTGTAATAAGTTGGAAGGAAGTATTTTGACATATAAAACTAACCATCGTTTTTTAGGAATGATACTGGATAGCAAATTGACTTGGCAACTTCATATAGAAAATGTGGTTACAAGAAGTAAACGAAAATTGAATATACTACGAAGTTTGACAGAAACAAAATGGGGAAGTTCGTCAAAATCATTGATGATTGTCTACAGAGCAATTATAAGATCTCTCTTTGATTACGGATGCCAAGCATATGACAGTGCAGCTGCTACTACAAAGAAGATGTTAGACTCAGTGCAGTATCAAGCACTTAGGATATGCGCTGGTGGTCTGCCCTTAACATCACTAGCTCATTGCAGGTGGAAATGGGAGAACCCCCATTAGACTTAAGAAGACAGATGCTATCAAGCAAGTACAGACAAAACATTGAAAGACACGTCGATCATCCATTGTTGAAACATATTAAACCATGTTGGCAATTCGAATATCTCAAGGTAAGAATGTAAGTAAACCTTTCGGATATAGGCTCCAGTGCAAGATAGGGAATGAGATTAGTATGAAAAGATAATCCCCCCAGCTTTTCCGCCGTGGTTGTTATGTCCACCAATAATATCCACAGAATTAAGCTCACAAATAAAGAAATCAGATCACCCAATTCCAATTACAACAAACTAGTTTAGAATTGATAAACACAAAGTGGTTAAAACCAACTTCACATATACACGGATGGATCCAAAATACCCGAAAAGGCGATCAGTTCAGCTGCTTTCTATGTGCCTTATTTCTCAATATGCCAAGGGAAGAGATTATCTAATTTCACCTCTTCTTATAGGGCCGAATTGATGGCGATTTTTCTTGCACTGGAATGGTTAGAAGACAAAATATATACACAGGTGTGGTTATATTCAGTGACTCTTTAAGTGCACTTTTATCCTTACAGCAGCAAAATGATGACCCATTATTACAGAAATTCTGACAATTATTACTACACTTAAATATAAGGAATTGACATCTATCTTGAATGGATCCCAGGACACTGTGGAATAGTAGGAAATGAAATAGCAGACTCCTGTGCGAAAGCGGCTTTATCAAATCAATAGACATATATAATAAAATAACGCTATCAGAAATAAGCAACTAATATCACAAAGTTTCAAGATGCTTGGCAAGAAAGATGGAATCAAACAACCTCAGCTCTGAAAGACCTACAGCCATCGGTGATGTCTACATACATATGTAATCTAGGAAGACAAGAAACTATACTCCATCGCCTTCGCTTAGGAGTCATTGGTCTTAATCAAGATCTCTAAGATTAGGTATACATCCAACAGGTTTCTGTGACACATGTAATGAGGTAGAAACTGTCAGACATTACCTTACAGATTGTCCAAAATACATTATTGAGAGAGCAATGTTTCTATCAGAATTAAATGAATCCCAATCAGGGCAATAATGGAATATTTAAAAAAGACAGATCCAGGAATACAAAAAGCCATTATACGTTTCGTTTCAAGAACGAACGCTTCAGTAAAGAGTAGTTAAGTTCAGTATAATGGTATGTACATTACCTTTTATTTATCTATAAGAAGAATAGGAAATAGAAAAGAAAAGAATAGTGTGACTTTATATAGAGTAACGACATAAATTTTCATTTTAAAATTATTTTCTCCTCTATACGGGTATATAGGTTAATGTATGTACATGTATGCGTATGTGCGCACAAGTTATTGAGAGGTTTATTACAATTAGAAAGATGCCACATGTTACTAACCAAGCCCACAAGTGTTTTCGCCTTATTGTTTAAAACAAAAGAACTTTTAAAAAAAAAAAGAAAAAAGTCATATACTGACATTAAAACCCATCTGTACGCACAGGTACAATAGCGCCCCCTCGTTCATGCATGAGTTACCTAGGCTTGACCGAAAAATCGGAGCAATGTACCGCGCCGATTTGGTAAGATTGCATCTTGGAAAGAGCAGGCAAGCGCAGTTGGAACTGGGCTGAAGATAGTGGTTATTTTTTGTGTGATTCTTTAGGCCAATTTAATAAAAATAAAGATTTACTATTAACTCTATATATTTGAAGGTATTAAAAACACAAGTAAAGAATAAAAAGACATAGAAATAAAATAAATAATAGGGTATATGTTTTAATAGAGAGAAGTGAAATAAACCTGTAGAGTCATTGGCGACAATAGTCAAATATGACTGATTGCCACTCAACCTAACGAAAGAAGAAGAAGAAGAAGCTGGACTTGTGGTCGCCGAGTGCGACTCAGGGGAGACATTCCACAACCGATATATCGATACTCGCCAACCGAGTATCGATATATCGGACTTCTACTTAGTATTTTTTTTGGCATACTGGCAGTACTCGCCGCATACCTAACCCTAACCTAAACCCTAACCCAACCCTAACCCAACCCTAACCCTAACCCTAACTCTAACCCTAACCCTAACCCTAAACCCTACCCTAACCCTAATCCTAAACCCTATTTCTAACTCTAAAACCTAGACTAAGTAAAGTAACAGTTAGTCTACCCTAAACGTTAGTTACGTACTGCTCTTCACGATATTGCCATTTTTTTTTTCAAAGTTTCACCTTATTTTCCATTGAATGTATTTTTCATTACCCAAAACATAGCCTTAACCCATCACCCTAACCCTAACCCTAAACCTAAAAAAAAAAAAAAAAAAAAAAAAAAAATGTAAAACAGAAGGCTTGAACCGGGGGTCCTGAGATTATGAGTCACAAGCTTTACCAAAAGACTACATAGTCTTACTTGAGTATGAAGGGAACTTACACAATATATCTTTGACTAAATAAACCGTAGTGTGGAATGTCTCCCCTGTGCAAAATTCGTGGTCGCCAGATTCAAGGAGCGATTCAAGGAGCGTAAATGTGATTCAGGAACAGAGTAAGTGAAAAATATTCAGTTTTAATCGTATTCTTGCTTCATTGTGTATATTTTTGAAGAAAACTAATATGTAAGACCCATGTCCGGGAAAATTTTGTCTTGAAATATGTGAGAATGTTTCTATATCGGCAGTCGAATTTCACCTTCCCGAAAGTTTCCTTTGGCCGAGCGTTACCGCACATTCTCAATCACAGTCCCACACATAGCTATTTGTGTTTGTAGTATTGTCTTTGACCGGCGTGAAGTTAGACACATATTCGATATTCGATATTCACCGTGTGAAGTTGGTTACATATTCGATATTCGCTAGATTCAGCGTGTGAAGTTAGTTTTATATTCGATATTTGATATTCAAAAAATAAACGTTTTTAGGGAATTTAATGTGCATTTTCGGGCTTGTGGTAGCCCACGGACTGAAATAACACCGAGGGCAACTGGAAATAAGTCGAAAAGCCCGAGCTAATGCATTAAAAAATTATAATTCAGAGTGTACGTGTCACGTGTTTAATGAAGGCCCGAAGGCTTTGGCTAGGACACCACTGTCCCAAAGGGTCAAGGAGCATCAGGGCAACCTAAAACAACTAAGGTTGCCCCGGCCAATAGGGTATAGGGGTGCCGCAATCACCCTAAAAAAGGGAAAATGAATATTCTATATTGACGGAATATACATCTTTCTCTTTCAAGGAATATAGAAAATGACTGAAGGCTTTGGCCGGGCCACCACCTGTCCCAAAGGGTCAAGGAGCATCAGGGCAACCTAAAACAACTCAGCTTGCCCCGGCCAATAGGGTATAAGGGTGCCGCAGTCACCTTTAAAAAGGGCCAAGGAATATTCTATATTGACGGAATATACATCTTTTCTATTAAGGAATATAGAAAATGACTGAAGTCTCTGGCAGGGCCACCACCTGTCCCGAAGGGTCAAGGAGCATCAGGGCAACCTAAAACAACTCAGGTTGCCCCGGCCAATAGGGTATAGGGGTGCCGCAATCACCCTAAAAAAGGGAAAATGAATATTCTATATTGACGGAATATACATCTTTCTCTTTCAAGGAATATAGAAAATGACTGAAGGCTTTGGCCGGGCCACCACCTGTCCCGAAGGGTCAAGGAGCATCAGGGCAACCTAAAACAACTCAGGTTGCCCCGGCAATAGGGTATAGGGGTGCCGCAATCACCCTAAAAAAGGGAAAATGAATATTCTATATTGACGGAATATACATCTTTCTCTTTCAAGGAATATAGAAAATGACTGAAGGCTTTGGCCGGGCCACCACCTGTCCCGAAGGGTCAAGGAGCATCAGGGCAACCTAAAACAACTCAGGTTGCCCCGGCCAATAGGGTATAGGGGTGCCGCAATCACCCTAAAAAAGGGAAAATGAATATTCTATATTGACGGAATATACATCTTTCTCTTTTAAGGAATATAGAAAATGATTGAAGGCTTTGGCCGGGCCACCACCTGTCCCAAAGGGTCAAGGAGCATCAGGGCAACCTAAAACAACTCAGCTTGCCCCGGCCAATAGGGTATAAGGGTGCCGCAGTCACCTTTAAAAAGGGCCAAGGAATATTCTATATTGACGGAATATACATCTTTCTCTATTAAGGAATATAGAAAATGACTGAAGGCTCTGGCAGGGCCACCACCTGTCCCGAAGGGTCAAGGAGCATCAGGGCAACCTAAAACAACTCAGGTTGCCCCGGCCAGTAGGGTATAGGGGTGCCGCAATCACCCTAAAAAAGGGAAAATGAATATTCTATATTGACGGAATATACATCTTTCTCTTTCAAGGAATATAGAATATGACTGAAGGCTTTGGCCGGGCCACCACCTGTCCCGAAGGGTCAAGGAGCATCAGGGCAACCTAAAACAACTCAGGTTGCCCCGGCCAATAGGGTATAGGGGTGCCGCAATCACCCTAAAAAAGGGAAAATGAATATTCTATATTGACGGAATATACATCTTTCTCTTTCAAGGAATATAGAAAATGACTGAAGGCTTTGGCCGGGCCACCACCTGTCCCGAAGGGTCAAGGAGCATCAGGGCAACCTAAAACAACTCAGGTTGCCCCGGCCAATAGGGTATAGGGGTGCCGCAATCACCCTAAAAAAGGGAAAATGAATATTCTATATTGACGGAATATACATCTTTCTCTTTTAAGGAATATAGAAAATGATTGAAGGCTTTGGCCGGGCCACCACCTTTCCCAAAGGGTCAAGGAGCATCCGGGCAACCTAAAACAACTCAGGTTGCCACGGCCAATAGGGGAATAAGGGTGCCGCAATCACCTTTAAAAAGGGTCAAGGAATATTCTATATTGACAGAATATACATCTTTTCCTTTTAAGGAATATAGAAAATGATTGAAGGCTTTGGCCGGGCCACCACCTCTGCCAAAGGGTCAAGGAGCATCAGGGCAACCTAAAACAGCTGAGGTTGTCCCGGCCAATAGGGTATAAGGGTGCCACAATCACCCTAAAAAAGGGCCAAGAAATATTTTATATTGACGGAACGTACATCTATGTTTATCAAGGGGTGAAAAAAAATGCCCGAAGGCTTTGACTGGGACACGACCTGTCCCATAGGGTCAAGGAGCATCAGGGCAACCTGCGTTATTTCAGGTTGCCCTGATGCTCCTTGACCCTTTCGGACAGGTGGTGTCCCAGCCAAAGCCTTCATGCATTTCTTTTTTACCCCTTGATAAACAAAGAGGTATGTTCCGTCAATATGAAATATCACCCATTGTTCCTTATAAAGGTGACTGCGGCACCCTTATACCCTATTGGCCGGGGCAAGCTGAGTTGTTTTAGAATGCCCTGATGCTCCTTGACCCTTTAGGACAGGTGGTGGCCCTGCCAGAGCCTTCAATCATTTTCTATATTCCTTAAAAGAGAAAGATGTATATTCCGTCAATATAGAATATTCCTTGGCCCTTTTTAAAGGTGACTGCGGCACCCTTATACCCTATTGGCCGGGGCAAGCTGAGTTGTTTTAGGTTGCCCCGATGCTCCTTGACACTTTGGGACAGGTGGTGGCCCGGCCAAAGCCTTCAATCATTTTCTATATTCCTTAAAAGAGAAAGATGTATATTACTTTAGATATAGAATATTCCTTGACCCTTTTTGAGGGTGATTGCGGCACCCTTATACCCTATTGGCCGGGGCAAGCTGAGTTGTTTTAGGTTGCCCCGATGCTCCTTGACCCTTTGGGACAGGTGGTGGCCCTGCCAGAGCCTTCAGTCATTTTCTATATTCCTTAAAAGAAAAAGATGTATATTCCGTCAATATAGAATATTCCTTGGCCCTTTTTAAGGGTGACTGCGGCACCCTTATACCCTATTGGCCGGGGCAAGCTGAGTTGTTTTAGGTTGCCCCGATGCTCCTTGACACTTTGGGACAGGTAGTGGCCCGGCCAAAGCCTTCAGTCATTTTCTATATTCCTTAAAAGAGAAAGATGTATATTACTTTAGATATAGAATATTCCTTGACCCTTTTTAACGGTGACTGCGGCACCCTTATACCCTATTGGCCGGGGCAAGCTGAGTTGTTTTAAGGTTGCCCCGATGCTCCTTGACACTTTGGCACAGGTGGTGGCCTGGCCAAAGCCTTCAATCATTTTCTATATTCCTTAAAAGAGAAAGATGTATATTACTTTAGATATAGAATATTCCTTGACCCTTTTTGAGGGTGATTGCGGCACCCTTATACCCTATTGGCCGGGGCAAGCTGAGTTATTTTAGGTTGCCCTGATGCTCCTTGACCCTTTGGGGTAGGTGGTGTCCCGGCCAGAGCCTTCAGTCGTTTTCTATATCCCTTAAAAGAGAAATATGTATATTCCGTCAATATAGAATATTCCTTTTCCCTTTTTAAGGGTGATTGCGGCACCCTAATACCCTATTGGCCGGGGCAACCTGAGTTGTTTCAGGTTGCCCTGATGCTCCTTGACCCTTTGGGACAGGTGCTGGCCCGGCCAAAGCCTTCAGTCATTTTCTATATTCCTTAAAAGAGAAAGATGTATATTCCGTCATTATAGAATATTCATTTTCCCTTTTTAGGGTGATTGCGGCACCCCTATACCCTATTGGCCGGGGCAACCTTAGTTGTTTTAGGTTGCCCTGATGCTCCTTGACCCTTTGGGACAGGTGGTGTCCTAGCCAAAGCCTTCGGGCCTTCATTAAAACACGTGGCACGTACACTCTGAATTATAATTTTTTAATGCATTAGCTCGGGCTTTTCGACTTATTTCCAGTTGCCCTCGGTGTTATTTAATTCCGTGGGCTACCACAAGCCCGAAAATGCACATTGAATTCCCTAAAAACATTTATTTTTTGAATATCAAATATCGAATATAAAACTAACTTCACACGCTGAATCTAGCGAATATCGAATATGTAACCAACTTCACACGGTGAATATCGAATATCGAATATGTGTCTAACATCACGCCGGTTTATCTTTGCCTCGACAATCTCCCAGAACTCTCATTTCTTTTTGCTGTTAAAGCATCCAAAAGCAGGCAAACTTGTGGGCTTTGTGGATCTTTGAAATATGAAAAATGAGTTTGAAAAAGCTTTTGCATAGATTTATTCACAAGGATCCACACTCAGGGAGACACAGAAATCGGGACAGAAATGCACTCATTAATTACAAGGCTCGTCGGTTAGGAGATTCTGGCTGAACCATACTACGCCTACGGCAGCCCGAACTCCCGAACTCCGTGGCCGCTTCCCGGGGCCGGAGCTAGCAGAGCCAGAGACAGAGTTGGCTATGCCATTTTACCTATTTTTGGTTAGAGTTCAACTTTGCTTAGTTAAATTCTTATGTTTTACTGCGGTTGAGATATCACAAAGTATACATTTTGAGTTAAATGAATTTTATACCACGATTCTTGAAAGTCTGAGAATGAAAAAAAAAAGGATGCCATGTCCTTTCTTCCAACACAAGAAGTGCTGTGTGTGAAAGAATTCCACCAACAGAAGTTAATAGTTTTAAATTTTTACAGGCCTAGCGAGGTTGCAACTCTGTGGTCAGGACCTAACTTCTAAATAATTAGATTCCAATCGTGTTCATTAAAACAATATGTGCATCATTTAACGCGTATGTAAATTATTTCATTTAACTCAAGTAGATCTAGATCTAAATGTAGATTGGCCTTGCCATCATCAGAGCTGTCAACTTTGCGGTACTACTTCATTTTGGTTGTGAACATAAGCGGCGATCACAGGGGACATTATTCCCCCCCCCCCCGATATTTTCTGAAGGGATTGTCCCCCCTCAATTTTCAAATATCATTTTTCTATTTTGAGTCAGCTGACCAAATTTAGGCCAATTGTTTGAATATTTTATAGGCCTAGAATGCATTTTGATGGCAAAATCAGGCTTTTCATTATTTTCTACGAAAATTTTTAGCTCACTTGCTTTGCTCACTCGCATGATATATCGATTTTTCCCCTCTCACTTTTCGAAACATATTTTCGACAGAGGCCTTCTGGGTTCCCTCCCCCCCCCCCCCCTTGTGAAATGAAATCGCTGCCACTGGTTTTGACTGATTCTTTAAACTCCCAAATTTCTTAAGAAAATAAAGGGGGGGTTGGATCAGCATTTTCGACTGTCTTTTTACTCTGATTTTACATGTTTCATGCAAGGTTGCGCAGGAGTGTTTTCATAAAGCATGGCCGGTATTCTGAAAATTGTTTTATCTCTTATCTTATTTTGATGAGCAGAGCAATCAGAAATAGCATACGCCATTGGCTCTTATCGCACACTTTTTGTCTTGCCTGCTGGTCATTTGCGCAGTTCAAACCAACAATAAATATGCCTTTAATATTTGTTACGACAATTTACATAGTGAAGATAAAACAATTTACAGAACACCAACCCAGGAGATTTACATGCTTGTTAGGAGAGCAGTGGGATGGTGGGAGAATTATTGTCATGGCATGAGACAGACTGCCAAATTTGGGAAGGTTGACAGCCAATGTGGATCATCGTTCCAATCTTTCAAATAAAAAAATTATGCCATTAATTTGTGTTCTTGTAACTTCTCAGTCATACCCCGAAACAGCTAGCTCGCATGCTGAAGTGACATCTAATAGGAGAATGCAACCCAGGCATCAGTGTGCTTTTAGTGAATGGAGATGAACAAGAAAGATTAAACAGTGAAAGTTTGAGCAAAATCGGACAATCCGTTCAAGAGTTATGAATTTTGAAAGTTTAAGTAAATCCCTATTATTGGGATCCTTGAGTTGGCAACTTTGCCACCATCTGTGATGTCATCGTGGACAATTCTCCATTTCTTTTGTACACAGATTTTAACATTTTCTTCATTTTCAAGAGAAATATAAATTCTTTTGATTTACTGTTTGAGTATGACATGGCTACATCAATTCTTCAAGCATTTTGTGAAGAATTATGTTGATTCCTGACTCGAAATTTCATAAGCATCAATTTTTTTGAAAAATTGTGTACAAAATGAATGGAAAGTTGTCCACGATGACATCATAGATGGTGGTAAAGTTGCCAACTCAAGGATCCAATTAATAGGTATTAACTTAAACTTTTAAAAATCATAACTCTTGAACGGATTGTCTGATTTTGCTCAAGCTTTCACTGTTTAATCTTTCTTGTTCATCTCTTTTCACTAAAAGCGCAC
>JAPZVO010000024.1:0-11222 GCA_029962745.1 Echinometra lucunter | reverse complement strand
CTATTTCATGGTATAAATAGCTAAGAATATGAAATGTCTTGCGAACTTTTATTCAACTTTTCATGCGGCATGTCAGTTTGAACTGTGCGAAGCTTCCTTACGGGCTTCCAGTGTCAGAGCGGAATGCACATATTTAGGGTAAATGGGGCGCACGAAAGTTGAAACAGTAAGGTCCACACAACTTGCTAAGTATAGTGACCTATATCAGGATAAAGCTGAAAATCTCCCCTATTTCATGGTATAATCAGCTAGGAATATGAAATGTCTTGCGAACTTTTATTCAACTTTTTATGCAGGATACCATTTTGAACTGTGCGAAGCTTTAGTGCGGGCGCTATTGTCAGAGCGGATTGCATATATTTAGGGTAAATGGGGCGAACGAAAGTTGAAACAGTAAGGTTCACACAACTTGCTAAGTATAGTGACCTATATCAGGATAAAGCTGAAAATCTCCTCTTTTTCATGGTATAAATAACTAAGAATATGAAATGTCTTGCGAACTTTTATTCAACTTTTCATGCGGCATGTCATTTTGAACTGTGCGAAGCTTCAGTGCGGGCGTCCATTGTCAGAGCGGAATGAATATATTTAGGGTGAATGGGGCGAACGAAAGTTAAAACAGTAAGGTCCACACAACTTGCTAAGTATAGTGACCTATATCAGGATAAAGCTGAAAATCTCTTCTATTTCATGGTATGATCAGCTAAGAATATGAAATGTCTTGCGAACTTTTATTCAACTTTTCATGCGGCATGTCATTTTGAACTGTGCGAAGCTTCAGTGCGGGCGTCCATTGTCAGAGCGGAATGAATATATTTAGGGTGAATGGGGCGAACGAAAGTTAAAACAGTAAGGTCCACACAACTTGCTAAGTATAGTGACCTATATCAGGATAAAGCTGAAAATCTCTTCTATTTCATGGTATGATCAGCTAAGAATATGAAATGTCTTGCGAACTTTTATTCAACTATTCATGCGGCATGTCATTTTGAACTGTGCGAAGCTTCATTACGGGCTTCCAGTGTCAGAGCGGAATGCATATATTTAGGGTAAATGGGGCGAACGAAAGTTGAAACAGTAAGGTCCACACAACTTGCTAAGTATAGTGACCTATATCAGGATAAAGCTGAAAATCTCTTCTATTTCATGGTATAATCAGCTAAGAATATGAAATGTCTTGCGAAATTGTATTCAACTTTTCATGCGGGATGTCATTTTTGAACTGTGTGAAGCTTCAGTGCGGCCGCTATTTTCAGAGCGGAATGAATATATTTAGGGTGAATTTGGTGTACGAAAGTTAAAACAGTAAGGTTCACACAACTTGCTAAGTATAGTGACCTATATCAAGATAAAGCTGAAAATCTCCTCTATTTCATGGTATAAATAGCTAAGAATAAGAAATGTCTCGCGAACTTTTATTTAACTTTTCATGCGGCATGTCATTTTGAACTGTGCGAAGCTTCAGTGCGGGCGTCCATTGTCAGAGCGGAATGAATATATTTAGGGTGAATGGGGCGAACGAAAGTTAAAACAGTAAGGTCCACACAACTTGCTAAGTATAGTGACCTATATCAGAATAACGCTGAAAATCTCCTCTATTTCATGGTATAATCAGCTAAGAATATGAAATGTCTTGCGAACTTTTATTCAACTTTTCATGCGGCATGTCATTTTGAACTACGCAAAGCTTCAGTGCGGCCTCTATTGTCAGCGCGGAAGGTATATATTTAGGGTAAATGTGGCGTACGAAAGTTGAAACAGTAAGGTCCACACAACTTGCTAAGTATAGTGACCTATATCATGATAAAGCTGAAAATCTCCTCTATTTCATGGTATAAATAGCTAAGAATAGGAAATGTCTTGCGAACTTTTATTCAACTTTTCATGCGGGATGTCATTTTGAACTGTGCGAAGCTTCAGTGCGGGCGTCCATTGTCAGAGCGGAATGAATATATTTAGGGTGAATGGGGCGAACGAAAGTTAAAACAGTAAGGTCCACACAACTTGCTAAGTATAGTGACCTATATCAGGATAAAGCTGAAAATCTCTTCTATTTCATGGTATGATCAGCTAAGAATATGAAATGTCTTGCGAACTTTTATTCAACTATTCATGCGGCATGTCATTTGAACTGTGCGAAGCTTCAGTGCGGGCGTCCATTGTCAGAGCGGAATGAATATATTTAGGGTGAATGGGGCGAACGAAAGTTAAAACAGTAAGGTCCACACAACTTGCTAAGTATAGTGACCTATATCAGGATAAAGCTGAAAATCTCTTCTATTTCATGGTATGATCAGCTAAGAATATGAAATGTCTTGCGAACTTTTATTCAACTATTCATGCGGCATGTCATTTTGAACTGTGCGAAGCTTCATTACGGGCTTCCAGTGTCAGAGCGGAATGCATATATTTAGGGTAAATGGGGCGAACGAAATTTGAAACAGTAAGGTCCACACAACTTGCTAAGTATAGTGACCTATATCAGGATAAAGCTGAAAATCTCCTCTATTTCATGGTATAATCAGCTAAGAATATGAAATGTCTTGCGAAATTGTATTCAACTTTTCATGCGGGATGTCATTTTTGAACTGTGTGAAGCTTCAGTGCGGCCGCTATTTTCAGAGCGGAATGAATATATTTAGGGTGAATTTGGTGTACGAAAGTTAAAACAGTAAGGTTCACACAACTTGCTAGGTATAGTGACCTATATCAAGATAAAGCTGAAAATCTCCTCTATTTCATGGTATAAATAGCTAAGAATAGGAAATGTCTTGCGAACTTTTATTCAACTTTTCATGCGGCATGTCATTTTGAACTGTGCGAAGCTTCAGTGCGGGCGTCCATTGTCAGAGCGGAATGAATATATTTAGGGTGAATGGGGCGAACGAAAGTTAAAACAGTAAGGTCCACACAACTTGCTAAGTATAGTGACCTATATCAGAATAACGCTGAAAATCTCCTCTATTTCATGGTATAATCAGCTAAGAATATGAAATGTCTTGCGAACTTTTATTCAACTTTTCATGCGGCATGTCATTTTGAACTACGCAAAGCTTCAGTGCGGCCTCTATTGTCAGCGCGGATGGTATATATTTAGGGTAAATGTGGCGTACGAAAGTTGAAACAGTAAGGTCCACACAACTTGCTAAGTATAGTGACCTATATCAGGATAAAGCTGAAAATCTCGTCTATATCATGGTATAAATAGCTAAGAATATGAAATGTCTTGCGAACTTTTATTCAACTTTTCATGCGGCATGTCATTTTGAACTGTGCGAAGCCTGAGTGCGGGCGCTATTGGCAGAGCGAAATGAATATATTTAGGGTAAATGGGGCGTATGAAAGTTGAAACAGTAAGATCCACACAACTTGCTAAGTATAGTGACCTATATCAGGATAAAGCTGAAAATCTCTTCTATTTCATGGTATAATCAGCTAAGAATAGGAAATGTCTTGCGAACTTTTATTCAACTTTTCATGCGGGATGTCATTTTGAACTGTGCGAAGCTTCAGTGCGGGCGTCCATTGTCAGAGCGGAATGAATATATTTAGGGTGAATGGGGCGAACGAAAGTTAAAACAGTAAGGTCCACACAACTTGCTAAGTATAGTGACCTATATCAGGATAAAGCTGAAAATCTTTTCTATTTCATGGTATGATCAGCTAAGAATATGAAATGTCTTGCGAACTTTTATTCAACTATTCATGCGGCATGTCATTTTGAACTGTGCGAAGCTTCAGTGCGGGCGTCCATTGTCAGAGCGGAATGAATATATTTAGGGTGAATGGGGCGAACGAAAGTTAAAACAGTAAGGTCCACACAACTTGCTAAGTATAGTGACCTATATCAGGATAAAGCTGAAAATCTCCTCTATTTCATGGTATGATCAGCTAAGAATATGAAATGTCTTGCGAACTTTTATTCAACTATTCATGCGGCATGTCATTTTGAACTGTGCGAAGCTTCATTACGGGCTTCCAGTGTCAGAGCGGAATGCATATATTTAGGGTAAAGGGGGCGAACGAAAGTTAAAACAGTAAGGTCCACACAACTTGCTAAATATAGTGACCTATATCATGATAAAGCTGAAAATCTCCTCTATTTCATGGTATAAATAGCTAAGAATAGGAAATGTCTTGCGAACTTTTATTCAACTTTTCATGCGGGATGTCATTTTGAACTGTGCGAAGCTTCAGTGCGGGCGTCCATTGTCAGAGCGGAATGAATATATTTAGGGTGAATGGGGCGAACGAAAGTTAAAACAGTAAGGTCCACACAACTTGCTAAGTATAGTGACCTATATCAGGATAAAGCTGAAAATCTCTTCTATTTCATGGTATAATCAGCTAAGAATATGAAATGTCTTGCGAACTTTTATTCAACTTTACATGCGGCATGTCATTTTGAACTACGCAAAGCTTCAGTGCGGCCTCTATTGTCAGCGCGGATGGTATATATTTAGGGTAAATGTGGCGTACGAAAGTTGAAACAGTAAGGTCCACACAACTTGCTAAGTATAGTGACCTATATCAGGATAAAGCTGAAAATCTCGTCTATATCATGGTATAAATAGCTAAGAATATGAAATGTCTTGCGAACTTTTATTCAACTTTTCATGCGGCATGTCATTTTGAACTGTACGAAGCCTGAGTGCGGGCGCTATTGGCAGAGCGAAATGAATATATTTAGGGTAAATGGGGCGTATGAAAGTTGAAACAGTAAGGTCCACACAACTTGCTAAGTATAGTGACCTATATCAGGATAAAGCTGAAAATCTCTTCTATTTCATGGTATAATCAGCTAAGAATAGGAAATGTCTTGCGAACTTTTATTCAACTTTTCATGCGGCATGTCATTTTGAACTGTGCGAAGCTTCAGTGCGGGCGTCCATTGTCAGAGCGGAATGAATATATTTAGGGTGAATGGGGCGAACGAAAGTTAAAACAGTAAGGTCCACACAACTTGCTAAGTATAGTGACCTATATCAGGATAAAGCTGAAAATCTCTTCTATTTCATGGTATGATCAGCTAAGAATATGAAATGTCTTGCGAACTTTTATTCAACTATTCATGCGGCATGTCATTTTGAACTGTGCGAAGCTTCAGTGCGGGCGTCCATTGTCAGAGCGGAATGAATATATTTAGGGTGAATGGGGCGAACGAAAGTTAAAACAGTAAGGTCCACACAACTTGCTAAGTATAGTGACCTATATCAGGATAAAGCTGAAAATCTCTTCTATTTCATGGTATGATCAGCTAAGAATATGAAATGTCTTGCGAACTTTTATTCAACTATTCATGCGGCATGTCATTTTGAACTGTGCGAAGCTTCATTACGGGCTTCCAGTGTCAGAGCGGAATGCATATATTTAGGGTAAATGGGGCGAACGAAAGTTAAAACAGTAAGGTCCACACAACTTGCTAAATATAGTGACCTATATCATGATAAAGCTGAAAATCTCCTCTATTTCATGGTATAAATAGCTAAGAATATGAAATGTCTTGCGAACTTTTATTCAACTTTTCATGCGGGATGTCATTTTGAACTGTGCGAAGCTTCAGTGCGGGCGTCCATTGTCAGAGCGGAATGAATATATTTAGGGTGAATGGGGCGAACGAAAGTTAAAACAGTAAGGTCCACACAACTTGCTAAGTATAGTGACCTATATCAGGATAAAGCTGAAAATCTCTTCTATTTCATGGTATGATCAGCTAAGAATATGAAATGTCTTGCGAACTTTTATTCAACTATTCATGCGGCATGTCATTTTGAACTGTGCGAAGCTTCAGTGCGGGCGTCCATTGTCAGAGCGGAATGAATATATTTAGGGTGAATGCGTCGTACGAAAGTTGAAACAGTAAGGTCCACACAACTTGCTAAATATAGTGACCTATATCAGGATAAAGCTGAAAATCTCCTCTATTTCATGGTATAAATAGCTAAGAATAGGAAATGTCTTGCGAACTTTTATTCAACTTTTCATGCGGGATGTTATTTTGAACCGTGCAAAACTTCAGTGCGGACTGCGGACGCTCTTCTTTGGGGGGAAATTCTGTCATAAAGTTCAATTTTATGTTTCACAATAGCTATGAAATAGAATATAGCCCTAAATAAGAAATTAGATCATTCATATGAGCCATTTGAGTTCTCTTATACTTTTTAAAGCAGTAAATAAATATTTTCAACTCATTTTTTATCGTGAAAATTTATTTCCTTTTTCTTTCGGACCTTTTGTCGACACCCTAATTGGTCGCTGGACTTGTGGTCGCCAGATTCAAGGAGCGGCGATGAATGTGATTCAGGAACAGAGTAAGTGAAAAATATTCAGTTTTAATCGTATTCTTGCTTCATTGTGTATATTTTTGAAGAAAACTAATATGTAAGACCCATGTCCGGGAAAATTTTGTCTTGAAATATGTGAGAATCTTTCTATATCGGCAGTCGAATTTCACCTTCCCGAAAGTTTCCTTTGGCCGAGCGTTACCGCACATTCTCAATCACAGTCCCACTCGTAGCTATTTCTGTTTGTAGTATAATCTTTGCATCGACAATCTCCCAGAACTCTCATTTCTTTTTGCTGTTAAAGCATCCAAAAGCAGGCAAACTTGTAGGCTTTGTGGATCTTTGAAATATGATAAATGAGTTTGAAAAAGCTTTTGCATGGATTTATTCACAAGGATCCACACTCAGGGAGACACAGAAATGCACTCGATAATTACAAGGCTTGTCGGTTAAGAGAGTCTGGCTGAGGCCTGAGCCATACTACGCCTACTGCAGCCCGGTCGAACGCCCGAACTCCGTAGCAGCGTCCCGGGGCTGGAGCTAGCAGAGCCAGAGACGGAGTTGGCAATGCCATTTTACTTATTTTTTGTTAGAGTTCAACTTTGCTTAGTTAAATTCTTGTGTTTTACTGCAAGTGAGATATCACAAAGTGTACATTTTGAGTTAAATTTTGATGAATTTTGTACCACGATTCTTGAAAGTCTGAGAATAAAAAAAAGGATGCTGTGTCTTTTCTTCCAACACAAGAAGTGCTGTGTGTGAATGAATTCCACCAACAGAAGTTGATAGTTTTAAATTTTTACAGGTCTAGCGAGGTTGCAACTCTGTGGTCAGGACCTAACTTCTAAATAATTAGATTCCAATCGTGTTCATTAAAACAATATGTGTATCATTTAACGCATATGTAAATTATTTCATTTAAGTTCAAGTAGATCTAGATCTAAATGCCTTGAGTTGGCAACTTTGCCACCATCTGTGATGTCATCGTGGACAACTCTCCATTTCTTTTGTACACAGAATTTAACATTTTTTTCATTTTCAAGAGAAATATAAATTCTTTTGATTTACCGTTTGAGTATGACATGGCTACATCAATTCTTCAAGCATTTTGTGAAGAATTATGTTGATTCCTGACTCGAAATTTCATAAGCATCAATTTTTTTTAAAACTTTGTACAAAATGAATGGACAGTTGTCCACGATGACATCACAGATGGTGGTAAAGTTGCCAACTCAAGGATCCCAATAATAGGGATTTACTTAAACTTTTAAAAATCATAACTCTTGAATGGATTGTCCGATTTTGCTCAAGCTTTCACTGTTTAATCTTTCTTGTTCATCTCTTTTCACTAAAAGCACACGGATGCCTGGGTTCCATTCTCCTTTAAGAGTAATACATGTATATGTAACCAGCATTGATACCCTACTGCACTATGGAAACCAGAATTTATAAAGAAAAAAATATTTAAAAAGCTTGAATTTTTATTATTTTCCCCTCAAAATCAATTGAGCAGGCATAGTGAGGACAAAATATCTCATAAGTGTTTATTCTTATTTTCTTTTATTGCAGACTATTTTATCATTGAGAATACAGACCCTAGTCTCTGCATTCAGTGCTTTGGAAGGGTGAGATTAGAATTTTATTGACTTCTTTACGGATGTCAGATGGAATGACTTCGCAACCAAGAAAAGAGTCAGAGAAAGGACTTGTAAAGCAATCCCCAGTATCTGATGTGATCTGCAAAAGACGCCTGTAATCGCTAGACCTAACTTTAATCTACCCACCTTGCCAGTCAGGCCCTATGGTGGACCCCCCCCCCCCCCCCCCTGGAAATGATGTAATGACATAGAGGCAGGCTCAAGATCAACTGGCAACTAACCATTCAATGAAATCTCAAAGGCTACCTTATGGAGTGAAAAGACCTTGATGAGCCAGCCAAAGATAGATCAGGATGGAGGATGCTGATCACCTCATGGGTTGGACAATGCGGGAGTCTTAAGTAAGTTATTGATATTATCGTGGAATTTGGTGTAGTGGTTGACTTGGCCAGCTAACCCTAAATGAACCATAGGTGTAGGCATCATGCTGCCCCCCTCCCCCATCCGTCAAATTTTTTTATGATACTTCACAACAACTCATTAGCTTGATCTGAGATTCCATGAGTTTTTTTCTCTGATCCTTTCCACACGTGTTGACACCAAATGTGTGATGCCAGGGCAAGCAGTTTCGAAGTTACGCATAAATTTATACATGCATGTTGGACCAAAAATTGCTCAAACACATTATTTCATGTACAATTGTAATATAAATTAAGTTTTTATCAAAAATTCATAAATGTATGATTATTTTTGCTTTTCATGATTAAAATCAATGAATTTTATGTTGTTTATATTCTTAATAGTGTCATCAACAAATTTAATTGAAAAAAAAACAAAAAACAAAGAAAGATATAAGAAAAACACAAAACCAAAAATTCTGAAAACCCATTGTTTCATAGGGGAATCGAAGATTTACTAAAAGACATTTTCACAAAAAATCTGTGGCAAAGCTTTATTCAATAAAAAGTAGCCAAAGCTATCGCTTCTTGCAAAATTTAGCATTACTTCATATAGAATAAAATATATAGGTTTAGTGAAAGCCACACAGCCATACAGCCTTGTAGATTACATCTTTCTCTACCCCTGTGCAAATTTTTGTGGCAATTGGGCGATCCATGATCGAGATTTAAGGGGGCCCCATAATGCAACCCCCCCCCCCCCCCCCGACCCTGATACCCCCGTTCCTTTAGGGTTTAACCAAATTGTTAAGTGAAAGGAGGCAATATTTGAAGAGTTAAAGGCTTTTTTTTTAAAAAGGAATTTGGCACTTTGAAAGTGATATTGGGCATTTGGTAAAGCAAAAATGAAATGGCACTGTTGGAAGAGAAAATGGAACTGTAAGAAAAGAAAGGGGACGCAATTGGTAGAAGAAGCTAGGCATTATTAAGAGATAAAATGGGCACTTTTTAAATTGAAAGCGGTCAATATATCTATGAAGAGAAAGGGAGCTCTATTGGAATAGAAAGGTTCACTTTGAAAAGAAGTAAGGCAAGTTTGGGGAAGTGATGGATGGTACATGTACTTATGGATGAATGAAAAATGCACCACTAAAAGATAAATAGGAAGATATAGGAAAGATAGGGGACACTTTCACATTGATGAGAAAGGGGGCAATATCAGATATGGAAGGGGACATTTTTTAGAAATGAAGAGGTGCTCATTTTACACAACTTCATAAAGTGTAAGGGTAGTTGAGAATTCATTCATTTAGTAGTTATTCTCTTTTGTATATTCTGTTTGTATTGCATGTATTTTTTTCAGGGATGGCAAAGGAGATCAAAGCATGCTTTGCTGTTTCAAGTCGTGATGTCCTGTCCCTTACGTCAAGGCTATATCTTCTTGCTCCTGATATTATGGTAGGCAGAAAAGCACTGTGGTCTGGTAATTCCTGATGACGTATTATGATGTCTTCAACAAATATGCACATCTGGGAAAGACACAGTTACCTTAACCCTCAGTAGCGGGGAAGGGGGG
The DNA here is from genome assembly GCA_029962745.1 of Echinometra lucunter. Taxonomy (NCBI): domain Eukaryota; kingdom Metazoa; phylum Echinodermata; class Echinoidea; order Camarodonta; family Echinometridae; genus Echinometra; species Echinometra lucunter. The sequence continues at coordinate 1,366 of JAPZVO010000024.1, read as the reverse complement.
GGGGGGCTGAAAAAATAGCCCCTGCCTTCCACATTTTCCAAAGGGATTTGTTTAACATGAAAAGATCATGTGCTGATATTCCTTTTTCTTTCACATCTTGTGCATCTTTTTAGGCCACATTCATGACACCTAGGTACCCAGATTCCACATATACATGTATGCATGATTTTGTATTTGCACATTGGACCAAAAATTGCTCAAAAACCTGACTTTATGTACAATGTCATTACAAACAGTATTTCAGCTGATATTCATATCATGTATTGTTTCTTTCTCTGGGACACCCGCACAGGGTTAATACTTGCAAGTGAGTCTGTCTACTGCTTGACATAGATTTGTGAATGATTCAGTTTGCTCCTGCAAAAATGCAATGGAGTGGAAAGAAAGCAGTTAACAGCTAGGGGGAGTGCTGTGAGGGTGCCCTAAAATGACGATGTCTCCTAGTGTACCCCTTCCCTTGAAATCCTGGCCACACCATTGTCCAACAATATTCTCTATCATATATAATTGACTGTAGCTTTAGCCTTTAGGGTCCTCATGACAGTACATTATATACATGTATGAGTCTGTGAGACATCACTGTATTATTACATGAAGTAAGCAGTTTTTATAACATGCCCTATTGATTTACGTAGTTTACTGCATATTTCAAATCTATTTGAAATGGCCAAACGCAAAGTTACGTTGCCATTTTTTTTTTTTTCCGTACCAGCACTGTCCAGAGTTGATTTTCAGTATTGAAAATTTCTAAAATACCTGGGAAAGCTTACTCTGTGGTTCAAAATGTATGTTATTACTGTATACTGCATTCTAGAAGATGTATCATTTTCTCTTACATGTCTCTGTACAAACAGGTGCTTGTGCAATGTAATGAACAGGAAGGGCAGTGTGAGAAGTCCCGAAGCTCAGAAGGTTAGAACCCAGATGACTGTATCTGAAGTAAGTTGCCCTGAGGTACATCCTTGTCACCATGTATAAATTCAATACACTCTTTATGCCTCCGCCCACCGTAGGTGACGCCGGAGGCATTATGTTTTCGGGTCGTCCTTCCGCCCGTTCCGTTTTCGTTCTCACAATAACTTAAGAACCGTTTGATGGATCAACTTCAGACTTGGCTCATGATGCATATGGGAGGGACAGTGATCTGAGTAGATTTGGGGGTCTCAATGTCAAAGGTCAAAGGTCATAAAGGTCATCATGTACATAGAAATGGTTCAGTCTCGGGATAACTCAATAACTATTGGATTGATCAACTTCATACTTGGCTCATGCATGCATATGGAAGGGGTAATGATCTGATTAAATTTTGGGGTCTACATCAAAGGTCATAGGTCATAGAAGTCATCATATACATGAAACCTGCTTG
>JAPZVO010000239.1:36317-57142 GCA_029962745.1 Echinometra lucunter | reverse complement strand
TAAACTATTTGATAGTGGAATGATAATAATCGCGACAACGAAATCCAATTGCAAAGAGGATCAGTGTTCTGGTATTGTCGAAAAACATGACCCCTCCCCCGGTATGTGCATGCACTGTGACGAATTTTCCCATATCTGATCTTTCCAGCTATGATTTACTGCATTTCACAAATGCAAAATGAGAATAGGTAGAAGTCAAACACGCATGCAGATATTCAGCAATTAGTTAATAGCTTAGATAAGTTACATGTATAGAAGGCCTCACAACAATGTTTTAATGTTTAAATGAAATACTGAAGATTTTCGATTGCATGCCTGCAGACATCCTCTTTTATTAATACAGGGGTCTGAACAGATTTTAATCCTCACTTGCATGGTTCCATGCAGGTTATGGACAAGTGCAATTATTTGGTGCATGTCTATACCACCATGTGCAGTATTCGTCTCATCAATCTAAAGGGAAATGTTCTTCTGTCCGTATCTATTGACCGCACCCTTTGCAGACTGCCAGTAGATAATGATTCCCGTTGGTAGCCGTAGCGCACACAGCTCGACCTTTGAAAAAGATCTGGATTTATGAGATGTAGTTGAGATAAGAGAAAAAAATTATTGACTGATTAGAAGGGAGAGAATATACCATTTTAAAGTCTGCTTCTTTACTGTGAAATAATTTTTTAATAAAAGATTTTTTTTCTTCATATAGAGCTTTCTAACCTGGTTCCGATCAAGTAAAAGATTATTGTCCTTTCAGGGATTGCTTAACTTTGTCTCCTTTCCAAAAAAAAAAGTGATGACTTGGCTAATGCAGCCATCATAATTTCAAACATTATGGTCATACATGAATCGACATGATTTTACAGGCCAATCGCGCATCTACTTATCAAGATATTTATGATTATAGATGGTGGTACGGCCGTACCCTTCTGACTTATAACGGTTCGCATACCTCCCTCTACCGGCAGCTGGGAATGTGCTAGGCGACCAGCTCCGGCGCTATGGGCCCATCGATCTCTATATTCAGTCCTTTTTTTTATTTTTTTATTTATGTATTTATTAAAATCAATGCATAACATGTAATTCACAATATATAAACAACTCTCCAAGGTTTGGAAATAAAACAGATCAATGAGAATTAAAATATATACACGTGATTGGAATTATTAGAAAAAAAAGCAACAAGAAAGTGATTATAACAATAAAAGCAAGGCAGAGTACACATAGAATAGACAACAGTATATCTAAAATGAATCAACCTGTGAAGCAAAAACCTCGAGAACGAATTGTTTCAAAATCTTAAAAGCTTGTTGGGCTCCCGGGAAAGGAGAAAAGCAAAAACGTCTATCGGCGCAAGAAAAAAAAAATTATACCATAAGATGGTTGATGGGCCAGGCCAAGAATGAGACAATCCGCTGCACCCCCCCCCCCTCCCACTCACACACGAACACTCCATCTCGAAACCACCAACACAGGCAACATTCCCCCCCCCCCCCTCCATCTCCTTTCCCTCTCTTGAACAGACCCAGCCAGGAGGGTACAGCGGACTGCCTCACACCCAATCTCGCCCACTCAGCGCACCCAGACAAAGAATTGCGCAGGTTTCAAAGTTAAGCTTGGAAAAAATACAACGAGCAATCTGTAAAGGCTACGAACATAAACAACCAATGCGCAGCCCAGTTCAACTCGAGGTCAATGCTCATAGACATAATACAGTGGCAGTGTGATTTTAAACTTATTTGTTATGGGAAATAATATTTATACTCATCAACAATCTGAAGAAAAAAAAAAGAAAAGAAAATATGAATATCAGATTCGTGGATCACAGGAATAGATATAGAGGTATAGGCATGGGCAATCCTACAACAAACTTCTGTAAGGTAGAAAACACATCAAGGTTACTAGGTGTAAAGTACATGCAAGAAAGGTATACACATCCTTAAAGATCAAAACGCCATTTCTTAAAATGACTCTGCAGTCTATTTTTCTTTTTAGCTAACAAATATTCACATTCTTTTTGTTTTTTAACGACAGATTTAAATGTGATAAAATTGGGAAGAATATTTCTAAATTTGCAGGAATAAATGTGATATTTCAAAAGTAAAAATAGATATGAAATAAATTTGTCAGTGCTGATGCCAAAAAGCATTTCAAAGTTAGTTACAGATAAATTGGATTTCAATTTCTGTGAAATTACAGTGATAAGGTTATGCCAAATAGGAGTAACTTTTTCACATTCACATAACATATGGATTAAAGTTTCCTCCTTCTTTCCACAAAAATAGCAGTCAGGAGAATCTTTCCTCTTGATCTTAAATAAGAAACTGTTGACAGCAATAGTTTTATGAAAAATTTTAAAATAAAAAGACCTTAATTTAGTGTCAATAGTACAAAAGAAATTAGTGTAATGAATCTTCTCCCAGTTAATATCAGCAGGTAACAATAAATTATCATTCCAGTATGCATATTTCTTGATTGGAACATGGGGGGTAAGTAGGATGTTGTAAACACTCTTAGGAACTTTTTTGTATTGTAACAAATTATGCACAATGGTATCATGAACACCAATAATGTCTACATCAAAGTCCACCAACCAGTTCTCTGGAATATTTTTCATCAAAAAATTAAACTTTCTTCTATCTCTGCAGGAAATACCAAAGTCAAGAACCAACTCTTCGAAAAGTTTATGTCCGGGAAAAGGAGGATTAAACAAATCTGAAATTGTAAAGATGTCATGATTAAACCATGATTCATAATAAAAATAAGAATTTGATTTTGAACGAATTAATTTGTTATACCACAATGACTGACATGCACTTAGTTCTGAGAATTTGTGACCATAAAATTCCTTAGTGGCTTCTTCTCTATATACATACCATGAACGTATTGAATCAGCCAATTGAATATTGCCAAGAGAATTCAAAACACGCTCTGGGGCATAACATTTCCACAAAAGGGAAACATCTTGATTAAACTTTTCCAAAAAGGTCAACTCAATATTTTTCCAGGGAGCATCAAAATTTTCGTCAAGAAGGTTTTTAACCCAAGTCAATTTCTGGGCAATGGCAAATAACAAGGGATCAATCATTTTCAAAGCAGCATTTTTATAGTCATTACACATAGCCTTTCTCTGCACTCTGTCCCTACCTCCACTCCAAATAAACTTATAAAAAATCTTGTTCAAATCTGAAAAAAGGAGCGAGGTATTTTTATACAAAGAACTGAGAAAAGATAAATCAATTGTGGTAGTACAAGTGTTTTGATTACACAAATTTTACCTATTAAGGAAAGATTTCTCATCCACCAGCAATTTACAGTATTTTCTATTTTTTTTTTCAATCTCTCTTTATAATTCAAACAATACAAAAGACTTAAATTTAAAGAAAAGTGTACACCTAGACATTTAAATTGAGAGGTTTTCCATGAAACACCCTGGTTAGAATAAGGAAAATTTTGGCATCCTTTTTTACATCCAATCCAGATAGCCTCTGTTTTACTAAAGTTTATTTTACAACCAGAGTATTTACCAAAAGTTGACAAGACATCAAAGAGTTCGGAAAATGAATTATTAGAGCCATCTAAAAAACAAACTGAATCGTCTGCAAATAAAGAGATTTTAACTTCAGTATCATTCTGTAGGGGGATACCCTTAATTTGATCATTTTGACGGATAGAAAGAGCCATTACCTCAATCACCAATAAAAACAAATATGGGGAAATTGGGCAACCCTGAAAAATTGCTCTATTCATAGAAATACGATTTGTTAAGAAACCATTATTCAAAACATAGCTTTGACGAGAAAAATACAAGGTGTTTATTGAATCAATAAAATTTGTACCAAAATTAAATTGTTTCAAGGTTTGAAATAAAAAATTATGAGAAACACTATCAAATGCTTTCTCGATATCAAGTAACAAAATAGTTCCAGGGATATCATTAAAATCTGTATATTGAATAATGTCCAAAATAAAACGAATATTATGACCAATATTCCTTCCCTTCATAAAGCCAGATTGGGCATTGTGTATAAGGGAGTGTAAAGAACGCTTCAAACGAGTTGCTATACATTTAGCTAAAATTTTGTAATCTGTGGTCAATAATGTGATAGGACGATAATTTTTTATAAACAAAGGATCTCTATATTTTTTAGGGAGAAGGGTTATGACTCCATTTCGTTGAGAAGATGACATACCACCATTCTGTAATGAAAATTTGAAGGAATCAATTAACATATCGCATATGTCATTCCAAAATACAATGTAAAATTCAACTGGCAGGCCATCTAACCCTGGAGTTTTGTTCATTTTCATGGATTTAACTGCATTATACACTTCACTTTTGGTAAGAGGTGTTTCCATGAACTTCTTATCATCCTCAGAAAGTTTTGGAACTGAAATATTAGCAAAAATTGCCTCATTAAGATCATTGTCATCTACACGTAACTGATCATCTGGTAGTGAATATAACTTGGCATACAAATCATGTATTATTTCCAAAATCTTTGTGGAGTTAGTTTTCAAACTGTCCTCATTATCATTAAGCCTATTGATATTTTTCCTCTGCCAGGATCTATTTTCCAAATTACAAAAGTATTTACTGCTTCTCTCACCTTCTTCTAACCATCTAACTTTAGATCTAATAATCAAACCTTTAGTTTCAAATTCGTATATTTTATCTAATTTTTCTTCTAGTTCCTCCAGTTGTAAGAATAAAGGGTCACCATCTACAGATATATTATTTGATAATTGTATCTTAATTTTATCAATATCAGCCAATAATTTATTTTTTTCGGAATTTCTTTGTTTTTTCATACGGGCCGAGTATTCTATACAAACGCCTGTAATGAAACATTTAAAGGAATCCCAAATAATGTTGTTGTTACATTGGGAGTCTTGATGAATAATTTTAAATTCCTTAATTTTATCCTTAACTAAATTGATAAATTCAGTGTCAAAGTGCAAATAATGTGTGTTGAGTTTCCAATAACCTTTACCTTTCACTGGTTGATTATCGTTAAAATCAATAGAAACAATTGAGTGATCTGACTGGATTCCTGGTAAAATTTGTGATTTCTTGCAATTATCCAAAAAGTTATTTGAAACTAAAATAAAATCTAATCTGGATAATACTCTAGGGGACTTTTGATGTCTAGTGTATTTTTTCAAGCCTGGATGGAAAGTTCTCCACACATCACATAAACCATATTCCTCCATTAATACTGAAAGCATTTCACTAGTTTTAAAATTTGAGTGGTGATCTCTAGAACCCTGATAATCAATATCATCAATAATTGTGTTAAAATCACCACCTACTATTATAAATTCATTATCAAATTTTTCAAGTTCTGCAAACACTCTAAGTAAAAATTCTGGGTCATCATTATTTGGTCCATAAACATTTACTAAAGTAAGAGGAAGTTCATTAATTACGGCACTTATCATTAAAAATCTTCCATGAGGGTCTTTCAAGATAGATTTGATAGTTGTATTTAACGAGTTTCTTATAAGAATCGCCACACCTCTACTATTCGATGCAAAACTAGCAAAAAAAGCTTTTTCACCCCACTGGGTTTTCCACAATTGTTCATCATTAATATCACTATGGGTTTCTTGAAGAAATAAAATGTCAGATTTAAGGGAACGCAAGACGTGAAAAACCTTTTTCCGTTTAACATAATCCTGTAACCCCCTACAATTAAACGACGTGAGCTTAATATACATTATTTTTAAAAGTACACCTGATTCCAAAACCATCACCACCACCATAAGGAATACAACATAGCACAAAGAAGAAAAGGTACATGAATGTTATGCAATCTGCCATTACCAAAAAGGACATTGAAAAATAAGAATATAAAAATAAAAAATACATAATATTACACATGGAAAAATCAAGGAACACTCTTAAAAATCCTGGGTCAGATTGACTCGGAAAAAGAGTCCATTGGGGTCACACTCCGTTCCGGGTCAAAAATGCCCCAGAAGAATATCATGAAGACTTATTTCTGGGTCACATTTGACCTTATTCCGGGTCCTTTTTACTTTATTCTGGGTCATTTTGACCCGGAACGGAGTGTGACCCCAATGGACTCTTTTTCCGAGTCAAGTCTGACTCGGAATTTTAAAGAGTGAAGGCCCGCACAAGATCGAACAAAGGACTTCAAATCAAAAACACAGCCCTGTGTATGAGTGCTAATAACCTAAAGAGGGAGAACACTACAGAACACAAATCCTAACTGACAAAACTAGTAAAAAATAGATTCGAAAACATTGTTCTAAAAATAAAGTACAGATTCGAATATTTTTCAAGAGGACATTACTCTTCCCACTATCTACATTAACTATGTTGACCTGTATCTACATAGGATAAGAAAAGTAAAATATGACATACTGTGAGCTACTGTTTTACAAATTAAAAATACCATAAGGATGGAAACATTATAAAGAAAGCAGTAAAGATAACAAAAAATGACAACTACCACAAGTATCGAGTATAACTTGTAATGTAGGCCCTATGCCAGCTGCATACTTCAGTAAAACCTCAGTAAAAGGAAAATAGTACAAAATTTTTAAAGCTAAATTTCAAAACCTTATACATGTATGTTAACCACTCAATGCAGCGGTTAAGAGAAATCAGCCAACAATGAATAGTTTTCCTTCTGAGTTACGAACACCAATCCTTGCAGGGAATAAAAAGAAAGGCTTCTTTCCCTCCGATTTCAGTCTCTTGAGGTCATCTAGTTTGTTTTTTCTTTTTTGCAAGATCCGCTTCGAGAAGTCTTCAGAAACGTAAACCTTCGCACCCTTGAAGTTGAAATCCCTCTCTTTAAATTGTGTGATGCACGCCTTTCTGACCTTTTCTCTCACCGAATATGACGAAAATGCAACATGGATGATCCTTGGTTTCTCAGATACAGCACCAGTAGATCGAGAAGGGGTCGATGGCACCTCTCCACCGGGCACTCATCAGCCGAGATTCCAGAAACAGCCAACTGGGACTTCACTGTATCCTCACACTTCTCTCCTCGAACCTCAGGCACTCCGTGAAAGACAAGATTGTTACGCCGACTGCGATTTTCCAAATCATCCAGCTTTTCCAGAATTTCTTCTTTCTCTTTTTTCAACATCTGCATCTGACCCACTACTTCATCGAGTTGAATAGAACAAGCAGTAGTTTTCTCAATGTTTTCATCCAGCTTGGATTCAAACTCTGTCATTCTTCTCACTAGCAGGGTCTCCATCTTTTCTTCCAAGAGGGAGAATCGCTCCTCAAATCTCTGAGCGAATAAGGTGAACCACTGCGGGGGAGGTCGCCCATCAGACCCGACGGTGCCTTGCGGTAGCGCACGTGAAGATGCCTCATCGGCATCGCTATCGTATACAACCTTCTTGGCGACGGATGAATATTTCATCTTTTCAGGGGTGTCCTGCATCCTTTTGGAGCTCATTATGAATCAATATTGACTTGAAAACTTAAATCAACGAATCAAAATACCTTTTTACCACCAATGAGTAAAATCAGTTAGGAAAGGTGAAAATTAAGAGTTCAGCATGAAGACATGGTGTCTCACTCGGTGGTTAGGGCGCCCTCCCTCTATATTCAGTCCTTGCTAGCTTTGGACAGCTGGTGTATACTTCGAATCCGTGTATACGAGCGGTACGTGTAGACTATTTTGTACAAGCTCTCGATCTCTGCGCTGTGCATTATACGTTCATATTCGCACAGGAAGTTCTCGACGTGGGGCGGTTTGGACGGTTTCGACGAAGTCGATCGCAGGAAATTCTTTTCAAGATTGATGTAAGTTGCTCGATTGAAAATGATTCCGTATTTTTAATTAGATCTAGGTGTAATGTATGTGTATATTTCAACATATTCACGCCCAACAAAAATACGGAAGCTGTCGTATCTCTGACTTGGTATTTTTCTTACGAACCGAGGCGCAGTGCAGTGATCATCTTGCATGCTAGCTTTGTGTGTTGTGGTCGTTGGTCGAACCGTAGTCGATTGCGAGCAAGTCTGCAACGTGTTTTGTAATAAAATACGTACTTTTTCAAGTAAACTAACTGCAGTGTGTTCATCTCTTATAAAACTTTATGCCGTGCTGAGGTCTGAGCTGAATCATGAAAAACCATTCGGTTGTTGCTGAATAGAGGTTTTCGATGTTGATGAACTTGATGGGCAAAAGACTGCTCAATCGCCGTTATTGGTTTCCAGGCCATGATCTACGCCAGAGCTCCGGCGTGTCTGGGGCTTGGGCTGGAGTCGATTAGAGTGGCGAGTTGCTTTGTATGAAGGGATTTTTGCAGGCTGTAGCACTGCAGGTGAACTGAGAAAAAGGATTAGAAAAATATTTCTGTTTTCGTTTCTGTTTACTTTCCATTCTTTGATTGGACCAAATTTTCTGTCTTCCATTTTTCAAGTTATTCGTCCATGAAAATTGAAATGAATGTAGGCCTAGGGGTCTATGCTCTAGCCTCTTAGTCTTAGGACCTATGAAAAAAAATCACAAATCACGTTAGAGTCATAGAGTGTGTTTGCGTAGGTACCTACCTACCTGGGCTCTGAGGAGACAGAAAAATCTGTCATCGGGGTATTGTAAAAATTTGTTGTGTAGCCAGACGCAGTCTCTGCGGAAACAACGGTTGCTGTCACTTTGTCAGAGACTGATGTTTTCCCACTAGATCTAGATCTAGGCTCAAAGCAGCAGAAACATGGAGATGGCGGTACGCAGCGGGGGGGGGGGGGGAGGGGGGCAGTTTACTGAAATTTTCACAAATTCACCAAAAGTGTGCACCAAATCCTTAAATTTCACTTTCAAAAATATAAAGGTGCCCCAATGACAAGCTTTTTTGCTTCACTCCCTCACTTTCAAGTTTCAAAAGAAAATTTTGCATGTCTTCCCCCCCCCCCGAAAAAAAATTTCTGCCTACGGCTCTGTCAGGGGAGTGGTGTTTAAAAATTTGAGGATGGTAAAGATATAATGAAAAATAAAATGCAAGATTTTTTTTTTTTTCCTTTCGGACTTTGTTTTGTTTTTCTCTCTTTTTTTTTTTTAGTGAAAGATATTTTCAACTTTTTCCTAGTCAAACATCTCCATTTCATCTGTATTCATTTAGTTCCAGTTTTAAATATGTTCTTTATTCTCTCCCATTCATCCTCATTATTTAGATGACACATCCACTTGTCCAACAAGGGTAAAAGGTGCTCTCTGTTCTGTCACCTGTCCAGTTGTGGAGGATCGTTGCTAGTACAGTGCTTGCTTGTGAACTGATGCTATTGGTGAGTTGGTCGTATAAAGCCATGTTCTTGTTTTGTTTTTCTCTAGTTTGTTAATGAAATTGACCCTGAATTAGGCATCTTATCTTATCTTTGTTTCATTGTGCGAAAGAACGTGTCCATAACGCAAAATGGAAAATTATTGAAAACAAAATTTTTCAATGACTTATAAATTCACAGGTAGCATGTCGACCTTGTGACTTGCCATACAATCTTCTTGTGGCATGATCTTTGCAAAAAATGTTATTCCAATATATTGAAAATTATGCGTATTTGTATTTTGCATTCAGGACTTATTCTCTCAAACGCGACAGTCATAAAGACAAAAAGCCTTGTAAGAATAGTGGTGGCAGTAAACATTTTTCTTCTCTTGTTTCTTTATCATTTTTTTTTTTTTTTGGGGGGGGGGTCAATCCACAACTGCTTTTAGCCTCTAGCAGGCATCACAAGTGTTTACTCCTAGTGGCAGTTTAACCCCCCCCCCCCAAATTTAAAAAAAAAAATGATGGAGGTATCCATTCCCATTTCAATTTTTTTTCTCACAAATCTCCATTTAATGACCATAGCTCTCAAGCTGTATAAAAATACCTTTGTTTTTACTGGAGCTCTCTGTGATTTTATTGTGTTAATTCCTATGTATTTCTTTGTTTTTTGGCCAAAGCACTTTTTCAGTTTTACAAGAGCTTTTTTTAGAGCTCATGTGAGCTAAATCCCTCACTGCTATGCACTGCTCCCTTGTATTCACTATGAACATGACGAACAAAGAAAGTGGACAAAATAAACAACCCCTCATTCGACACTTCACAATGGTTCTGGTAGTCAAAGGAACATCCCTTCACTGCTATTGTCTAAAATATGTGGAACAGGTGTGACATGCATATTCACCTGGAACTACATGATTAAACATAATAGCAGTGAAGGGATGTTCTTTTGACTACCAGAACCATTGTGAAGGGTAGAATGAGAGGTTGTTTATTTTGTCCGCTTTCTTTGTCTATCATGTTCATAGTGATTATTTCCATTGCTTTCAACAATTTTTGTAGCCTTATTTATATTTTAAGTTCTGTTTTTTTTTTCCACAAGTATTACTACATAATGACAGATTTAGGAGGACCATTGTAGTTCTAGTGTGAATCCTCCAGTAGAACTATACCCCATAATGAAAATGAAATTTCAAATCAAGGCCTCCACACCTTAATTTTTTTGTTTTGTTTTGTTCAGTAAGCCTTGTGGACACTGATATTTTCTGAGTCTGAAATGATTTCCTTTGGGGGGGGGGGTAGCCCTGTTATTGCCGACACACGATTTATCACATGAAAAATTAATATATCTTTAAAATCATGATACAATTTAATTCAATATTATAAGAGCATATTAGGTGACTTACACTTATTTTTTTTCTCCCCCTTTTCAATTTCAGAATCTTGATGAATGGATGCAAAAAGTACTTCTGCAAGACCAGCATTCGCCCTTCAGACAAGGGGGGAGAGGAGGGGGTGAGGCGGCGAGGCCTTCAGTTGATCCTTGAGAATCGCATGAATGTATTTTCAGTGATAATCAAGAATGGAACACCATGGAGATAAAATTTCTTTGCCGGAAGACTTTTCTTCAAACATTGAAACTATTGGAGGAAATGAATTTGAAATTTATTTTGATTCATTGTTTTAAAATTATATTGTTTTCAAAATTTTGATGAATTTCTTTGTTTTTCAATTTTGACCTTTTTTATGCCTCTGCCCACTGGGTGGTTGCCGGAGGCATTATGTTTTCTGGTTGTTCATCCGTCCCGTTTTCGTTCTCGCGATAACTTAAGAACTGCGCTCTGGCAACGATGCCACTCTGCTGTCAACTCCAAGGACTGCTACATGCTCAGGAGACAGATCTTTCTCTGCTGCTGCACCACGCCTGTGGAATCAACTCCCCCGGTGTATCCGGGAATCACCATCTTTGGAAGTTTTTCAGCGGTCCCTGAAGTCATTTCTTTTTAACAGTTAACTGCTTGGCATGTATTTATGTAGTTTAATTTGTAATTACTTTTGTTTTGTTTTTTTTTTTTTGTTTTTTTTTTTGTTAATCGTTTTGTAAAGCGCTGTGATACATGTTCAGTCATTGTGAGAGCGCTATATAAATGCCAATATTGTATTGTAACTGTTTGACGGATCAACTTCAAATTTGGCTCGTGTATGCATATGGGAGGGACAATGATCTGATTAGATTTTGGAGTGTCAAGGTCAAAGTCAAGGTCATAGAGGTAATAATACACATAAAAATGGCTCGTTCTTGCGATAACTTAACCATTTGACAAATTGGCTTCAAACTTGGCTCATGTTTGCACATGGACATTATTTACATGATAATTGCTTGTTCTTGCAATAACTTAACAACTTTGTGATGGTTCATCTCCAAACTTGGATGCATATGGAAGTCTCATAATTGTCTCATTAGATTTGGAGGCCACAAGGTCAAAGATGTCATTTTATACATGAAAATAAAAAATTCAACATAATGTTCCATATATTTCTGATCTGGCAATTGCGGAGGCATAAATTTCTACCATGCGTGGTCGAGGATTCATCTAGTTTGTTGTTGAATTTTGCTGTTTCGGGGTCTTATCTGGACAACTGTTCAGTTAGAATTAATAACTGCTTTTAAAAAGACTTTTAGGCGATAATGGAAAGATAGGAGAAAATGTAGTTTCCCATTCATGTGGTACATAAAACACAGAAATTCTTTGTTTAGGGCTGGCATGAGGTTACTAAAGCCTAAAGGTCACAGCAGTCAATAAACTGTACAAAGGATTCCCATGAACTTGATGTCAATAGATGTGCATTTCATTTGGTATTTCATATTCAGGTCGTTCATAAAGTCATTTATAAGTTTCTGAACAGCTTTATGAAACAGCCCCCCCCCCCCCCAAGCTTCCCAGGGGAGCGTTTATAGAGTGTCTTGGCAGTGACTTTCACAAACAAATTTTTTCTCGGCCAATCAGATGCAAGGATTTTACTAGCATAAAACAGTTAAAACAGTAAAAATCACAGACAAGACTATTTATGAAACGCTGCCCTGGTTTTAGACCACATAAGAGAGAATTTGAGAGACTAATGAAACATACAGATATACCATCAGTGGGCGAAAGATGGGAATTGGGAGTAAAAGTGGGACAGGTGGATACAGGAGAGATGGTGAAATAATGCAAGAAGAGAGAGTAGGAGAATAGAGTGACATAGAATGGGCAGGGGTGGATGGGAGAATGAGAGAGAAAGGAGGGATTGATGGAGGTAAAGGAAAGATATACTGAATGAGAAGAATAGTAGCCAGAGGAGACGAAGAAGAGGAAATATCAAGAGATATAAAAATGAAGGGGAAGAAGGAGCAGAGCCATTGCTAGAGGGGTGCGGTAATGATACCCTGAAAATTGCATGTTGTTTTAGTGTTCAAATTTCTTTTGATGGAGGGAAGGGGGTAGGCCTGTGATCTGTCGGTTATTTTGAAAATCTCAGGGACCCCCCCCCCCCCCCCCCCGAGTCGGCTCCTTTTTTTTATTCCACACTTTTGCTTGGGATTTTTTTTTTTTTTTTTTTTGGACAAGTTATCTACATTTATTTTCTTTTTAGTATTTATAAATTGCACACAGTTGACAAAATAAAAGATTTTTACATGAGAATGCAACCTTGACATCAATGTGCTTCCATTGAATGAATGAAGAAAAAGAATGAGCAGTGAAAGTTTGGGGAAAATCATTTTTTTAAGTGTTATGAACTTTGAGAGATTAAGCAAATCCTTATTATGGGATCTTTGAATCGGCAACTTAGCCAGGATCTGTGATATCATTGTGGAAAACTCTCCATTTTGTAAACAGAATTCATTTTCTTTATTTTCAAGAAAAATAAAAATCTTTTCGATTTATAGTTTTAGTATGATGTGACTATATCAATTCTGCAAGCATTATGGGAAGAATTATATTGATTCGTGAATTGAAATTTCATATTTGAAATCAATTTGGGGGGGGGAATCATGTACAAAATGAATTGAGAGTTGAGCAGGATGACATTACAGATGCTGGCAAAGTTGCCAACTCAAGGACCCCCATAACAGAGATTTACTGTTACTTTGAAAATTCATAGCTCTTGAACAGATTGTTCGATTTTGCTCTAACTTTCACCATTTACTCTTCTTGATCATGATGCCTGGGTTGAATTCTCCTTTAGTCAAGTGGAAGAAAATAAATGTTTCTTTGCATTTGAATTTGAAAAAAAAAAGGTTTCTCTTGAAATAAAGTCATTTCACCCATCACTCTACCACTTTCTCACATACAGTATTTTAAAATCTGTTGCTTCAGCTCAGCCATCTCTGATTCTGACCCCCTTACCAATTTTTTTCCTTCACTTCATTTACTGATCACCATTTCTTTTCTTTGCTTTCTCTTCCAGTCATCCCTGGGCAGTCATCCTTCACTTACCCCTTTCTCATGCTTTATCTCCCTTTACTTTTTATAAGGGCTCTTTTAGGCTGTTCATCCCATCTACTCTTGGATTTTTTTTTCTTATTTTCTACCTTCTCTGACTTCTCAATCATTCCTATTTTCTTTAACTGCCCAGTTGTCTCTTACTCACTCATATTCCTTTTTCTCAAGCTCCATCTCAAATCTGTGTCATCTGTTGCTTTCTCTCTCTAGTTCCATTCTTTCAAGTTGTCATTCACTCACCTAGGATTTAGTAAAAGAGGGGCCCAATATTCAGAAAATATTTACCTGGTAAAGAGAGGGGGGTATCCAATTGGCTTGTGTACTCAACTTGTATGCATAACACTTGGCTTGGGGGGAGGGGCATGGACCAGATATGCACCCCCCCCCCCCCCTCCGTGCCCTTACCCTCTGAAATCTTTTTGTCATAATGTTGCTTTTTCTTCTCTTTTATCTCCTCTTTACACAGTGGAACCCATTGCCATACACAGCAGGGAGAGGAGGGCTTTGTCACCCCCCAGTAATTTTGTAAACTTATATTTTTTTTACAGAAAATTTACCAAAAGTATGCACCAAAACCTTCAATTTCACTTTAAAAAATACAAAAATGCCCTCATGACCAGCTCGGTCTCTTTGCTCCTTTACTTTCGAGTTTCTTTAAAAAATTTAACGTGTCTTGCACCCCCCCCCCCCCCCCGGAAAAAAATTCTGCATACGGCCCTGATGGGACCTTGTTATAAAAACATTGCTATATACAAACTCTTGTTATGACAAGTAATTCTGGCGGTCCAAATTCTCTGTATATTTTATTGTTTTCTTAGCCCTTGATAACAGGGATTTGATACAAAGAGGTAATTTTCGTGGTCCCAAGGAGTTTGTTATAGTAAGGTTCCACTGCAGCTCCTCTGATTTCATAATGCCATCAAATTCTAGTGATACAACTGATGATCAGACATTTGCTCCAGCAACACTTGCTCCTGGCTTTATTTCATGAGTTGAAATGGATCATCAAAAGCACATTCCTGAACTTGAAAATGAAGGAAATTTGAAAAAAATTCAGTCACAATAACTACCAGTCATGAAGGCAACATAGATGCATATACAGGCTATAAATATCGGATAGCTTCTGGGGATGTGTGAGGGTCCAAGATTATGCTGACATACTCCATGATTGGTGTAAAATGGTACTGTGGCACAGTGAAGATCGGAAGCCAGTGGAGACAACAAATACATGTACCGGTACTGAGAGATGATGTGAACACGGAGCAGTTCTGAACCCACTCATTTCAAGCACCAATACTTGACACACAGAGGTCTGTGTAGGAAGTGTAGACAATGATAACCTGTTTCAAAGCAAAGGAAATTTTAAAAAAGGGTTGATATTGTCAAATTCTTGAAAAAACAGAACTGTGATTAGGCCGATTAAAAAATAAATAAATAAATAAAGTAGTTTCTTGTCCTAACTTTTGAAAAAAGGAGGAGGAGGGCACCTTTTTTTCTGCCTTTCCACTACACAATGCTATTCAGGTAGTCTAATTATCAGTCATTTTTCAAGTACATTACGATATGTAAGCTGTGCATGTGCGAGGTTCAACAGCTGGAAACAGCGGAAATCAATCAAAATTTTGTTAGAATAAAAATCATTTTTGATGTGGCAGCAAAAATAATGCAGGCGGGGACAAGAAACTAATATTTTTTTTTACTTGGCCTTAGCAAAAATATTTCTCAACATAATAGTAAAGCAAGTCCCCATCATACAAAACATTGTGCATGATGTAACAGATGACGAAACCAATTGAAAATTATTAGGCCAAAGACTGCAGATTTTAGAAAAGACTACATACCAGCACATGCCTTTCGTGCTGTTGGCGCATGTGAGTCCAAGATTATGCTGGCATACTCCATGATTGGTTTAAAAGGGTACTGTAGCACAGTGAAGATCGGAAGCCAGTGGAGACAACAAATACATGTACCTGTACTGAGAGATGATGTGAACACTGAGCAGTTCTGAACCCATTCATTTCAAGCACCAATACCTGACACACAGAGGTTTGTGTAGGAAGTGTAGACAATGATAACCTGTTTCAAAGCAAAGGAAATAAAAAAAAAAAAGGTTGAGATTGTCAAATTCTTGAAAAAACATTACAGTGAATAGGCCGAGTTAAAAAAAAAATAAATAAATTAGTTTCTAGTCCTAACTTTTTGAAAAAAGGAGGATGAGGGCATCTTTTTTTTTCTGCCTTTCCACTACACAACGATATTCAGGTACCGTAGTCTAATTTCCAGTCATTTTTCAAGTACAATATGATATGTAAGCTCTGCATGTGCGAGGTTCAACAGCTGGAAACAGCGAAAATCAATCAAAATTTCGTTAGAATAAAAATCATTTATGGTGTGGCAGCAAAAATGATGCAGGCGGGGACAAGAAACTAATATTTTTTTTTACGTGGCCTTAGCAAAAATATTACTCAACATAATAGTGAAGCAAGTCCCCATCATCCAAAACATTGTGTATGACGTAAAAGATGACGAAACCAATAAAAAATTACTGCCATTATTATGTCGTTGCCATGGCAAAGAAGTTTCATACACATTAAAAATAAAATGCACATCTTCATCCAAAGATCAATTTGTGTTCTAAATTTCATGAGCATTGCTGGAAAAATGAGGTAGTTCTATTTGCAAGTTTCCCCTGATTTTTTTGCAAAAATATATTACCATGGCAAATAAGTTTCAGACACATTTTTAAAAAAACATCTTGCACATCATCATCCCAAGACCAAAGTATGTGCCAAGCTTCATGAGCATTGCTCAAACAATGAAGTAGTTTGATCTGCAAATTTCGCAACGGACCGACTGCTTGAACGACTGCATGTTGATTCCTACGTATACCAGGCCAGTCTAATCATCAGCGATGAACTAGCGTAAATCTTCTATAGTTCCCATAATAATGCCCCCCCCAAAAAAAAGGAAATGAACTGCAGAAGCTGACAAACAAGGCCTCATAGACAGTGCTGAAAAAGGTATCTCTCCCCCCCCCCCCCTCCCCTGGAAAAAAGTGGATTGAAAAACATAACAGAGTATTCTATCGTAAGACTGTCTGGGACATAGAGTGACTGAACAGTACCCACAATGCTCTGATCCACAAAATAACATGGGCCGTGGAACCGCGGGGGCTGCAGACCCCCCCCCCCCCCCTTTTAGTAGACGTGTTTGCCTATGTACAAAAACCTGGAAACGATTGTGGTTTGTACGCACAGCCCCCCTCCCCCCTTTCAAAAACGTTTTGCGGCTTCTGACTTGGTACAATAATTTTCAACAAAACTGTATTCAACTGTGGTAAAGTGGAAAATTTCAACTAAACAGATGCTTCTTGTAAAGTGCCACTGCACTGCCACGACTGTCATCAACATAACAACGGTGCATTTCATGATCAGGATGATCAGACCAAGACATAAGTCTCAAGTAAAGTTACTGTAGTGTTACTGTTAGAGGCTAACAGTAAACTAAGTACAGTTTGACACTCTTGATCATGTTGATCATCATTTTGTTCTCTTTCCATTATTAGTGATCATATGTTCATAACCATACTATTATCAAAGGTTTAACTTTTATTTGAGTCGTCAAAAACAGAAATGCACCGTGAATGCATGACTGAAGAGTCACACAGTACAAATTACAGCTAGATCTAACGTCATGAACGTTACCCGTCAATCTCCCAAAGCTGAGGCCTAAGTCGACGAATACAGCAGCGCTAGCGCTCCGTAGCGAGTTTAGCCCTCACTGTGGCGGGGCCGTGTCGGCAGTGCGGAGTCGCATACTGGCACTTGAAGTTGAACGAATGATCTCCGACCCCGACCCCCAACAAAAAGAAAGAAAGAAAGAAAACCCGATCAGGCTATGTAATAATGCTGAGTTTATGGATATATTACAAATTCGATTTCCAAGCATGTTTTCTGAGTGCTACCTACCGCAAAATATCTAATCCTGGTTCAACAACAGCAAAATCGAAGGTGATATCGTACTCGTCGGATAGTGGTGGTCATCAGCTAGCTGTAGATTCTATATAATGTAGGATGCGATGGGGGGGGGGGGGGGGGGGGGGGTCCGGACACGTAACAAATGTGAAGCCTTCTTTTTTGTCTTTGGATTAAAAAAAAACTATGCATTGATTTGTGCTAATCATCATCAATATTTATTCGCTATAATATTGTCTAACATTCTGTGCTAAAACATTTAAGAGATTTGCTTGTGAACTTTTTCAGTTGGCTCTTTGAATTCGACTGTCCGGATATACAACCTGTCCGGACATCCAACAACTTTTCCGCAATAGCTTTAGCTGCGCTAGCGCAAGGAGCTCCTTGGCTAGCGATATATCGAGGCAAAATATAGACAGCCGGCCGGGCGGCCGGACGTCGTGATCGCTTACATACATGCGTAGCGGCTGCAGCGCGGCTACATTTCCTCGCACAGATTGCTACCTCTAGTTTGATAGAGATCGATGGTGCAGGACACTCGTGTCATCAATATCTTTGAATGAACGCATGAGGACGCTCTTTCAAACATTTTAAACATCGAACTGCCGTTAATTCTGACCAAATTTTCTGCTCGAACCGCAATCTATTTTCTCTTTTTTTTGAGAGTAAATGAGATCTGTTTTGTCTGATACTTTCAGATTTTGCTAATTACATATATTGAAAGAGATTTACATACAATTCACCCATTTTCAAGCTCATTTTCGACAATTTTGCAAAGCTACCAAATACCTTTAAGGTTATTAAACATTTTCAGAGATCAGAGATGCAAGTTTATTATCCCATATCATAAAATCCTGAGACATAGTTCCCACTTGAATTAGAATAAGGCAATCCACTCTTCATTGATTTTCATTGCTTATTAGGTCATGTGAGATCGAGTTTCATAATCCTCAAACAAAAATTACCTGTTGTGGGTGTAGTTTGGTAGCTACCAGCACAAAGGTTGCATGTGCTTATCGCTTGGTATATTGCAGCTGGATGAAATCAAAGTCTGTGAATGACTATAAAGAATGTGTCTCCAGATCCAAATGTTTCCAGAACATTGCAAGAGGCGACATATTCCAAGGTGTAGGCACAGCGTTCCATGGATGTCGCTGTACTTTTTCGCAATGTTGAGGTTGAAGTTCTGCAAATATTCTGAAATATATCGCAGTATAAAGAGATCTTTATGTCGCTGTACTTTTTCGCAATGTTGAGGTTGAAGTTCTGCAAATATTCTGAAATATATCGCAGTATAAAGAGATCTTTATTAATGCAGTTCTCAACTTTCCTTTTTAAAAATCAATTCCCAATCTGCAATGTCTGCAATTTGGTGAACCTTTATGTGCAATTACACTTCCCATGTGGAATGAGTTCATCTATGTAAAAAAAAAAAAAAAAAAACATTTTTAGTCATCATTTATTTATATGTGATATTCCTCATCAATGCAAACAAGCCATGAATTCACAAGACTTGTAACAAACTTTTCAAACAGGTCATATTCAAATGAGATTTCTATACCCCTTATCATGGTAATTATCGCTTCGAACCCTTAACATTTCACTTATGATAATTCTTATCTGTTACTTTTTCAGTGTTACTGCAGTATGGAAGTTTAGTCATTAGGCTTTTTTAATAAGGAAACATTAATTTGGGAGAGCATAATACTAGCTCATATCTGAAACTTCTTTTTATTTTATATTGAAGTCTGCTGGTTATTAATGATGAATTATGGTAATAACAATTAGCACTACGTAAAATCTTTATCATGTCTTATCATGTCCACAGTCAAGGGCGGCGCTAAGCTGGGGAGGCCGGCCCCTGTGGTTTTCCAAATGATCAAAGAAGAAAGAAAAGTGGAAAGAGATATTTATATGGGTCATTCTGCCCCTATCGAAACTCCCGACACCGTCCCTGTCCAGAGTAAAACATATGTACCATCCCTCATAGGCTTATAAAGTTTCTAAAACTTAGAATTAGGTAAAGAGTTTTCTTTCTTTTTTTTTTGTATGTGATGTTAAAAGCAGAAACACAAATGAACAAAGAAAGGACTGAATTTAAGAAAAATTATGAATTCGATGTTTTACCGAGAAAAATGGTTGGCATATAGTGTTTTCTCCTTATGCAATTGCCTTCGAAAGTGCTGCATCCAACTCATTCCCTTTGTCATGCGGTCTGCGTATACGATGCTATTCATCGTTGGTCCTGCACAAGTCTAAGCCTACAAAGTGATCAGAAAAGAAAATGAGAACAAACTGCATGATAACTAAAGGAAACTAAAACCATAGCTGAAAATGCATCGTTTTGTTATAAAATATCGTGCTTAAGTAACTTTACAACTGAAAGTAATTAATCTTTATATCATTTTCTTTCCTCGAACACGCAGAGGTTTATGATGGTCAAAAAATTAAAACATTACAACTGTTCTTTATCAGAAAGTAGTGAATGTGGAGTAGGAGACCAGGTTGATACCAAATTCTGAGATAGGAAACGATGCTCGTTCTGCCATGTGTGGCTGGCTGATTTGGAGGAGTTTGATTGGCTCCAAAAGGTGACCAGAAGAGTACATTTTTCTTTAGGGGTGTTACCATGACGTGATACGTTAGCACAATAGAGATTCGGATCGCCTTCGCAGTTAAATCCTTCGTCGAATGGTCGAAAGGAACGAATTTCCTGGTCGGAACCAATCGCCTATGACGATCTCATTTAGTCGTCCAAAGCGGATCTAATCGGCGGGTAAATATTCAGGCGATTGGTTCCGGAGGATCCAATCGAGTGCCCGCAACAAATTGTCTATGACACCGGCATCTTTAGGTGGGGGATGAGGTCACACTGTCTTTTATTTTTTCGAAGGTTTTGCATGGTGCAAAAAAAAGACATAAATCTTTTCGTTGATTAGCTAAAGATAGCGAGTCAAGTGCTTCAAGGGCAGAGTCATATTATATGTATCGAGTACTTAGGACTATCTTTAGAATTCTCCTCTGGTTCCTTTCTAGGGACGCAACCTATGTGTGAGTCCACTGTTCCACACGGAACACGCGTAGGCCTCACATACCCCACATAGATCGTACGTAG
>JAPZVO010000239.1:0-36294 GCA_029962745.1 Echinometra lucunter | reverse complement strand
TTAAAAGAGATATTTTAAAAATCGAAAATATTTTCAGCTTGTTCAAACATCATCATCATCACCATCATCATCATCATCATCATTAATAGTGATCTGTCAGTTTACTGACAGGTTCAGTAACCCAATTATTTTTATGACAAATTTCTCTCCAAGTTGACAATTATAATTCTGAATATAAAAGTATTACAGTAGGCGTACCGCAGGGATGCAATCTCGGACCACTTTAAATTTTAATCTATATTAATGATCTGCAATATGTTAGCAACATTTTATCCACATAATCTTATTTGCAGATAGTCTGGGAGCCTGCGGCATCTTGACTTACCCCATCGAGCCCAGAAGGTTTGACCCCTGAAATGTATTTAGCCCATGACTGTGAGTCAGGAAATGGGTGTCAGCTGGTACCAATAGGTCGGGGGCGACCCCCAGGCCCCCTCGAAAACGCCCCAAATGCGGAAAAATTCAACCCACTGAGCCCATGGATGAAACTTGGTCAAAGTGGAAGTGGCCAAGGGGCACATTACAAAAATATAAAAGCTGACAGCCCAGGTGGTCGGAACGGGGCAGCTGACGCCCCTCGAAAACGCCCCTAATGCGGGAAAATTTACACCACTGAGCCCATGGACCCAAATTTGCCACAAGATAGCAGTATGGGTGTACATTACAGAAATATAAAAGCTGACACCATAGCTGGTTCGAAAATACCAGCTGACACCCCTCAAACAGGAAAAAAGGCCCCCCCCCCCCCACCTGCGGGAAAATTTACCCCACTGAGCCCGTGGACCAAAATTTGCCACAAGATAGCAGTATAGGTGTACATTACAAAAATATAAAAGCTGACACCATAGCTGGTTGGAAAATACCAGCTGACACCCCTCAAACATGAAAAAGTCCCCCCCCCCCCCCCCTCCCTCCCCCAGCTGCGGGAAAATTTACCCCACTGAGCCCATGGACCGAAATTTGCCACAAGATAGCAGTATGGGTGTACATTACAGAAATATAAAAGCTGACACCACAGCTGGTTGGAAAAACCAGCAGACACCCCTCAAACATGAAAAAAGCCCCCCCCCCCCCCCCTCCACCTGCGGGAAAATTTACCCCACTGAGCCCATGGACCAAAATTTGCCACAAGATAGCAGTATAGGTGTACATTACAAAAATATAAAAGCTGACACCATAGCTGGTTGGAAAATACCAGCTTACACCCATCAAACATGAAAAATGCCCCCCCCCCCCCTTCCTGCGAGAAAATTTACCCCACTGAGCCCATGGACCAAAATTTGCCACAACATGGCAGTATGGGTGTACATTACAAAAATACAGAAGCTGACACCATAGATGGCTGGGAACTACTAACTGACACCCCTCAAACCCTCGGGGTACAACTGCCCCCCCCCCCCCCCCATAGGCCTATACCTTATTTCATTCAACCAATCATGGACCCATCATTTTCTAACAAGAATACTTTACATATACACCTGTAATTACAAAATACAAAACTGGTTGGAACCCCCCCCCCCCCCCCTCTCAAAAAAAAAAAAAGAACTAAGTGGAATCCCCCCCCCCCACACACACACACACATTTAGGCCTACTGTTTATCACAACAACTCCCACGAGCCCGCAATGGCCTGCACATAATGTTACACAAGGTAACGTTGTGTGTGCGAGGGTGTGTGTGTATGTGTGTATGTTAATACAAAACTAAAAATTTGCAGTCATTTACTACATTGTAAGCATTGAAATGTGTGTGTTTGATTGTATGTTGGCTAAATATAATCAACTCATCTACTTTATGCAAATGGCTTCTCTGCCAAGCAACATCAACTGACAGGCATTCCATGCTCAAACAAAAACTCATACAGAATAAAACATTATTCACATCTTCAGTGGAAACTCAGGATACACAGTGTATTGAGGTTTTTGTAGCCATCAAATAATCTTTTGAGGATGCATCGATTTTAAATAATCATAAAACAAAAGAATGTAATTGTGAAGAAATGGGATCAGCTTATCTTGTTATAGCAGCATGTTATTTTATTAGATTAGATCTCCTGAGTTTCCACTGCACGTGTACCATATACAAACATCGAACATGACATTGCACGCACACACATATAGAATACAACTAGTCATGATTCATATTTACACCACATACAATGCCTGTACATTAAATTCAGTTTTATACTGGACCGTTTGATCCAGGATGCTAAGTACAGTGTTTATATCCATATTCAAATGTAATACGAAGTTTGTGATACTATGCCTAAAGTAAGGTTGATTAATATTATCACAATTCAACTTAAACTAGAATGACAGACGCAAATCATTGTTAAGTAACTCATGAACTAAATCAGTAAATCTGGTCAACTGGACTTACTTGTGTTTTCGAGTTGCGACGTTTCACGTCCTCTCCAGGACGCTTCATCAGGCCGACTGGTCTTTGGCGGCAATTGGTTATTGACCCGTGACAGGGTCGGGGAATTTCGGAAAGCGCCGAGGAATCTTCCGAACTGCCGAATTGTAGGCTCCGGCTAGGTTATGTCGTAGGCCCCCTCCTCGGTTAAGAGATGGCTCCTCCCTTTTCACGTCCTTGTTGTCAAAGGTGTGGTTACTACTGTTCAGATGGGAGTATACCGCAGAATCACCACATCCAGACGAGCTTGCTCGTCTGTGCTGGTACATACGTTTGGCTATTTAAGTCTGCTTTGTCTCTCCTATGTACAGCTCTTCACACTCATCATCCTTGCATTGAATGGCATAGACAACGTTGCTTTGTTGGTCTTTCGGAGTCCTATCCTTAGGATGGACTAGCTTCTGTCTCAATGTGTTGGTAGGCTTGAAAGAGACAGGAATATGATGCTTGGTGAAGATTCTACGGATTTTCTCTGAAACTCCGGAAACACAGGCACTCAGTGCGTGTGGATACAGCAGTTGGACATTTGAGAAAGTACTTCATAAGTCCAAACCAAGACCTAAGGACAACCCTATCCGTAGCAAGACACCGACAGAAAAGCGGCGGCATAACGCGACGGATCCCTATGTTTCCGGACTTTCAGAGAAAATCCGTAGATCGTGAGGCACGGTGGTTCGAGAGGGGAGTCAAAGAGTCTATCTACGTGACACAACTGTGTCCAAATTTGATAGGGATTGATATGCCTTGTAAATTGTTAAAGGGTAGCAACTTTCGAATCCTTACAAGTAATATGGGTATATTTCATTATATTCCTTTTAAATCTCCATATGTAGGCCTACCTACTCAGGCGTGACATGATTAAACTGTTTATTTAACAGTATAACACACGTTCAGCAAGATAAATGATATTCAATTTTCATTCACCTGAAGTATTGTCATGCTTGGCATGCAGTTGACTTTCCCCATTTCCCGTTGATATCGTGTTCACTCAACCATGCAATTTCGAGCAAAATATCAGAATAAGTTTAAGACAGTTGATGGCGTTACACATACAGAGCTGAAAGTGAATTGTACATATGGATTAATGCCATATTCACATGAATTTTTGCATTTCTTGTTTCATCTTTAAAGTGTGCTCACTCAACCATGACACCAATGCTTCCTCTGATCTTCCTACAACACGTGATGATACTTGTTAGTAACAATATTTCATGCCAATTCTTGCAATAAATTTACTGGATTTTGCAATTTTAGGAGGATTGAACATTGCCATTTCCCCCCCCCCCCCCCTAAAACTGTGCTCACACAACCGTTAAAGAGCGTGAAAGGTGTCATGATAGGTGTGAGTCGATCAAACATTGAATAATAAAACAACAACAACACCAGAAACAGAATTCGCCAAAATCTTGTTTCACAGACCCTCATAAATGACTCTTGTGACTTTTGAAATGTGACATTTTTGTCTTTAATGTATGCTCACTCATCCATGACTCAACGTATCAATCTCATTTTTACACAGAAGCTGGTCATCAGTGTAGAAACATTTCTGCCAAATCATTTTCCTCAAAACCTCTTCGTTAAAAAGTTACAGCATTTTCCTTAGGGGTGAAGTTACTTTTTTGTTGTGTTTAGTTTGAAAAAAACAAAATAGATATAGCATGGACCAAAATGAATTGTGATTGTAAAATTTAAGCGGAAACTGCCAAATTGAACGCGGAAATAGGGATTATATGATATTCACTGCGTTGCCAATTTCAATACTTTAATGGTTAGTTACATTTAAACTACTCTAATTCAAAAATGCGGCATCATGCTGCATTGAAATGGACTTAAAATTTTCAGCGAATTTTTCTCTTTGTACTCATGTATAATGTGTCTTGCCCAGCATTCTGGCCCAATAGATACTGCCAAAGCGTCTCCTAAAGGAGACACTGTACGTCTATGGGTTAAATGCAGTTAGCAATTACCTTTATACAGTGTGCGCAGAGCTATGAAGTATTTTCAATCATGAGCCCTCTGCAATTATTTTTCCACAAAACTGATTGTGCTACACAATCAGTTTTAAAAAAAAAACTGCAGACAGAACTGGACAAAATGGAGGAGGCTCTGCAATTTACATAAAAAATCAAGCTACTGCACAGCATGTAGCTATCATGAGAACTGTACATCATTATCAAAGGTAGCTTAGAGTTTAAGACAATGATAACCATCATGGAACATCACTAGGAAATATCTAAACCACGAAACTCTTTGTTCATGCATACTGAAATTAACAGTTATAAATAAAATGTGAGAAAAAATGTTGCTCAAAGTTTAAAAATAAAAAATCCACTAAACCCATTTATCTACTCATGCAATATATATTGTAGGCATTAACACAAATGGCTTCTTTACTTATTTCTCTTTTCAATACATGCAGGCCTACTATTAACAAAAATGAGACATGAAAACATGTCTACAGGATACTACATGACCAAACAATTTCACCTTTGGATTCTCAAGTGGAAGAAGAGTGGGAAAGAGAGATAGAAAGAGAGGTTGTCTTCCAAATGTGGGAAGACAAAGTGCCATTCCCACTAGCATAACTTCAAAATACCCCTCAGATCTATTTTCATTGTGATATCATATCACATAAAGAGTTCCTTTCCAAAAGAGGAGAATCAACATTCATATCTTTCAATACAAAAACACACACACACACACATTTCCACTGTTTGTAGAGATGATTAAGGAAAAGTAAAAAACAGAAAATGTCTTTTTTCCATTACTGCAGCATACATGCACTATGAACATGGTGGACAAAGAAAGCAGACAAAATAAACAACCTCTCATTCTACCCTTCACAATGATTCTGGTAGTCAAAAGAACATCCCTTGACAGCTATTATGTTTAATCATGTAGTTCCAGGTGAATATGCATGTGACACCTGTTGCACATATTTTAGACAATAGCTGTCAAGGGATGTTCTTTTGACTACCAGAACCATTTTTGAAGGGTAGAATGAGAGGTTGTTTATTTTGTCCGCTTTCTTTGTCCGTCGTGTTCATAGTGATGTCAGTCAAACAGTTTTGTTCAGGAGGTAGGCAAACATCTGATCTATGTTCTGATATTATAACTGTTTTTCCCCAATATGTGATAGTCACTGAGCCCCCTTTGGAAAGGGACTCTTCATATGAAAAACAATAAAATGCCAAGTCAAAAAAAGAACATAAAATCATGGTGTATATAATGCCCATTCAATCTGAAAAAGGGCAATATGCAGTCATGAGTATAAATAGTATGATGTTTGGGCAATTCCAGTGCAACAGACATTACAATCAGATTTTTGTGCTGTCAGAGTATTACACTTTGGAATGTGCAGTAACCAAACAGTTCTTGCTGAGTTTATCAGACAAATACATGATGAATTTCACAAAATTTAACTAAACACAAATCGGGTCACGTCCGTTACACTCAAAGAAGTACATTTTCTCAACATCTGTTCAATAAAATTTTGTGAAATTCATCATGTACATGTATTTAGTATGTAGTTTTGCAGTTATATGTATCTGATATATGCAGCAAGAACTTTTGTATAGTGCACATTCTAAAGTGTAAAACTTTGAAAGCATAAAAATCTGTCTGATTGTCATGCCTGTTATGCTGGAATTTGCCCAAATTTGATAATAAAAATAACGTACACAAAAATAAGAAGGAAAAACACTCTCTACCTATATACAAAACATCATAGGACATTACCCTCAATTTACAGGAAATGAAAAAAAAAAGTGTGACATATCGCGGTTTTAAATAATGCGGTTTATGAAGGAAAATGCGTAGTTACATTCTACGAAATTTATATGAAATGGCCAAGGTTACTTACATACTCAAAGGGTTATAGGACGATTTTATTCTCTCTCTTTCTATCTCTCTCTCTCTCTCTCTCTCCCTTTCCACTCCTCTCTCCCTCTCTCTCTCTCTCTCTCTCTCTCTCTATTTCTTATGTGAAACTGCAGGGTTATATCCATTCTTACTCTAATATCCTTCATTATATAACATTAAATTATGTCTGTGACCAGACTCGCCGGAAGGCCCTAGCTATTTTTTATTTTGGAGAGGAGGGGGCAGGCTTCGGAACCCATCTCAAACCTTTATTGGGACCCAATCTCCAATTCTTATAACCAGGAAGCCGTCTTAACCCCCCCCCCCCTTCCGAAAAAAGCACATTCTCCCACTTACCCTTTTATTTTAAAGAGCATCAGCAAGAGCTTCTCAATATTTTTAAACCATACAATGATTTGTCGATACTGTAAAAAAATTATGTCTATTGGCATTCTTTTCTCCCTGTATTTTCTCCTTAGTCCTGCTCTCTCTCTCTCTCTCTCTCCCTCTTTCTCTATCTCTCTCTGCCTTGCTTTAAAAATCACATAATTGTTTTTGTCCTCTTAATGACAGGCGTCATGAATTGTGTCTTGATAAAAAAAAAAATATCACCAAACCAATAAACTTACCGAATCCATTTACACGACAAACTTTCACATTCGAGTCATAGATGGTGTTTGAAAACTCAAAAGCTCTTTCATAGTTGGAGAATGATATTAATAATTATACGATTCGTTTCTAAGGGCTTTACGTGTTTTTTTTTTAATGTCTTCAGTCATTACATTTAATCGTTGTTCCATACATAAAGTGCACCATCTCCACTCAATGAGGCGCATGTGTGTGCCATTTTACGAGCACACACATGCCGATCTAACTATATTATATATATATATATATATATATATATATATATATATATATATATATATATACACATGTATAATAATGATATTTCTATAAATTCGATTCACCTCTTTGTATGAGCGGGTTTTTACCAGAGACCGTGCACTTTAGTATGGCCGGTACTTGCCGTACTTCGTCGTAAACATAATATTGTGCATTGTGCAAACGCCAATATAACACTCATATAACCGTCCCTTATAAATGTCTACAAAATAGGTTTACATGTATTAAATATTCAATATATCTTTTCAAAAACCTAAGGTCATAATATTCTTGGTTAAGATTTTGGTATCAATGGATTCTTGAACAAAAATAAGCAGATATGAGTTTCCATTATGTAATTCAAAAGATAGTCTTGTGGGTTGTAATATGTTTATTCCTCTAAATTGCTGAACACGAAATTCAACTTCTTGGTTATAAATTTCAGCTTGTTCAAACATCATCATCATCATCAATAGTGATCTGTCAGTTTACCGACAGGTTCAGTAACCCAATTAGTTTTTATGACAAATGTCTCTCCAAGTGCTACGCTCAGTTGCGTCATCCGTTTCAGCTCTTCATATCCTGTTTATCATTATCTAGGAAGCCTTTACGAATGTGTGGACTCAATACGGTAGACAGCTTGAGCAAAACCCTCTGTAGCGTGGTCACGCTTTGCAGTGACCAAGGAGGAGAAACCACAATAATTTCTCTCAAGGTCGATGTATTTGCTAGGCTCAACGCAGTCGTTATTTCATAATCCCCGAAAAGATTTTCACAAGAAAAGATGGAAAGGCAAAAAAAGATAGGAGAAAAAACAGAGAACAACATAAGGATGATAGAAAGACCATAGAAGGGTAGAAACTAAGAATAGCACAGGAAAATAAGAGAAAATGATAGCTTAAAACAAAGAATAACATAAGAAAAAATAGAAAAAAGATAGAAAGATAAAATAAACAACATACAGAAAGATAGAAAAGAAGATAGGAGAAAACAAGGAATAACATAAGGAAAGATAGAAAAGAAGAAAGAATACAAAGAAAAACATAAAAAGAGACTGAAAGATAAGAAGATTGAAGGAATAACAAAGAATAACATAAGTAAAGACGGAAAGAGATGATGGAAGAAGAAAACAAATGATAACATATTGAGAAAAGATAGAAAAGAAGATACAATAGGAGAAAACAGAGAATAACATAAGAAAAGATAGAAAGCTAAGAAGATTGAGGGAAAAACAGAATAACATAAGGAAAGATAGAAAAGTTGATAGGAGAAAACAAGGAATAACATAAGGAAAAATAGAAAAGAAGAAAGGAGAAAACAAAGAATAACATAAGAAAAGACTGAAAGATAAGAAGATAGAAGGAATAACAAAGAATGACATAATGAAATGACGGAAAGGAAAGAAGATAGAAGAAAAAGCAAAGGATAACATAAGGAAGGTGTTACAACATGGACAACATTACCGGTTCCTTGATTAGAAAATTTTACCAAATCTGCTCCAGATCATCAGGCAATCGTCTGAAGTCAACAAAGAACACATTTCCTCGGTTATTTTGAACTTATTTACAATTTATTCACGTTCGCACATCCATGACCGTCGACCATCGTCCACGTTGTCCTAGTCTTATCTCCAGACTTTACTATACATAGAAATGCATACCCGTCACACTCCCTCCCTTAAAAACATGCTTATAAATTTTGAGAAAGTGCAATAAGCATGTTTGAAACATATAGAAATCTTGCTTGTTAACATCAGTATATGAAACATACCAAACAGGCGCAATTGTCGCTATGAACTGTGAATTGTGGAAGATGCTATAGCTTTAGCTATGCAATTTGGCAGAAATTTTCCAAAGACAGATACTTCCAAGTTTTGAGATGTATTCAATCACTACAGCAAAGAAAGCGCTTTACCAAAACAGGGTATTAAAACATCACACCGAAAATGCAGTTTATATTTACACGCGCTCTTTCCGCTGCAATTTCGCTTTTTGTTTCTGCAAAAAACAACCATAATATAAAACATAAAATAATGAGTAAAACAGACATGTATTGATAGCACACGCATGTAAAACCAACTTATTAATCAAAAAGGTACACGCATGTTCAGAAATACATGTATGTTCGTTATAAACATTTCACATGAATAAACATATTATATAAGAGCAATATAAAGAAGATAACATCGCTTTACTTGAGTCCAAATCTTCAATATTCTCAGAAATCAGTCAAGATATAAGTTCAAAGTTTTGATTTCTTATTTCTTCTTCCAAATGGGTTTCATTTCACAGAGTTCAACTTCGGTTGGGTTCAATGATTGTTCACGATAGATTCATAGATTCAGTTTGCAAAGTTCAACTTCATCGCTGAATGTTCACAAAGAATCATAACAGATAAGTCACTTGACATCCAAGATAAACAAACATGAGTTTAGTTGACATCCACTGGAAACACAAGTTCAGTTGACAAACAGGTTAATATAAGTTCAGTTCACTTTCAAATTCAGGGTAGAGAGTCCATCTCGATGAATCTAATAATGTGAAATAATAACCAGTTAGCATTCACTTTTAAGTTCACATGATGAAGTAAGTTTCAAAAGTTCGCAGGAAGTTTGATTTCCAAATTTCTCCTTGAATTTCAGTTTTCACAATATCAACCATCCAAATTTCATGTAGATTCGTGGAGTAAAAACTGCTCAAAGTTCACAGGATAGTTTATATTCGCGATAAAGTATCCGCGACGACATTGTCTTTTCCAGGTAAATGTCTTATGTTTAGGTTATACTCCTGCAGCAGTAGACTCCATCTAGTTAGTCTTTGGTTCTTGTTTCTCATTTTACTCAGAAACGTCAAAGGGTTGTGATCAGTCCATACGTCAACAGCATGCTGTGATCCACTCACATACACTTCAAAGTGTTGCAGTGCAAAGATCAAAGCTAAGGTTTCTTTTTCCACAGTAGAATAGTTTCTTTGACTGCATGAGAACTTCCTCGAAAAGAAAGATATGGGCCTGTCTGCTCCTTGTTCATCCTTCTGCGTAAGAACAGCTCCGGCACCCACATCACTAGCGTCCACCATCAAAGTAAACGGCTGACTGAAATCTGGAGCCACCAGTACAGGATTGGTAGATAGGAGTGCCTTCACTTTGTCAAAAGCACTCTCACAGTCACTGGACCAGATGAACTTCATCTCCTTGCGTAGTAGATTGGTTAGTGGAGCCACGACATGAGAGAAGTTATGGCAGAACCGTCTGTAGTAGCCTGCCATGCCAAGGAATCGCATCAGCTCCTTCCGGTTGGTTGGACTCGGGAATGCCAGAATAGCATCAACCTTCGCCGAGAGTGGTCGGACATGACCTGAACCAACGACGTGACCCAAGAAACTAACAGTAGCACCTCCAAACTCACTCTTTGCCAAGTTGACTGTCAATTTGGCATCTGACAACCTCCTGAACAACTCTCTGATTCTTTGTACATGAACCTCCCAATCTTCACTATACACAACTAAGTCATCTATGTAAGCTTCACAACCTTCAAGACCAGAGATAAGACTATTCACAAGTCTCTGGAATGTAGCCGGCGCGTTTTTCATGCCGAAAGGCATCACAGTGTAATGGAATAGGCCTTGGGGTGTAGCAAATGCAGAGATTTCTTGCGCTCTCTTAGTCAACGGAATCTGCCAATAGCCTTTTAGCAGATCGAATTTGCTCACATACTTCGCCTTGCCTATACGGTCAATACAATCTTCTACGCGCGGTATCGGGAAGGAATCGGTCTTTGTACTAGCATTGACTTTTCTGTAGTCGGTACAGAAACGATACGACTTATCCGGTTTCGGAAGTAAGATACATGGCGACGACCATGCACTGCTACTTGGCTCGATAATGCCATTCTCCAGCATGTAATCGATTTCCTTTTCTAGATGTTTCATTTTCACTGGATTGGCACGATAAGGTGCCTGTTTGATTGGGGCAGTATCTCCCACATCAACATCATGTTCAACAACATTTGGGATATCTGCAAATAACTGTGGATACTCGTTCAACAGCTCTTTCACATCCCTCCTCTCCTTCTCAGACAAGTGGGTTAGTTTGTCATCGATGTGTGTTAGAACCTCTGAATTTTTCAATTTCACACATGGTTCATCTCTCTCAATCTTACACATCTCTTCATTTTCATCATTCAGCTCAGATTGTACAGCACTCAACACTGGCTGTGCTCTCTCTTCATCTCTTCGAACATAAGCTTTTATCATGTTCACATGACATACACGTTTTTTTCTTTCTTCTATCTGGAGTTTTGACGACATAGTCAACATCACCAACTTTCTTCAGAATTGTGTACGGCCCAGAAAATCTAGCTTGCAATGCATTCCCAACAACTGGCAACAACACCAAGACTTCATCACCTGCCTTGAAATTCCTCTCCTTGGACTTCTTGTCATACCAAGACTTCATTTTCTCCTGAGACTCAGACAAATTCTTTCTAGCAACTTCACAAGCACGATTCAATCGCTCACGGAAAGACGATACGTAATCCAACAGACTTACATCTTCTTCCTCTGACAACAACCTTTCACTCAACAACTTGAGGGGTCCACGGACTTCATGTCCATACACAAGCTGAAATGGGCTGAAACCAAGAGATTCTTGAACAGATTCTCTCAAAGCAAATAACAACAGTGGAATTCCTTCATCCCATTGTTTCTCTGTCTCCAAACAATACGTTTTGAGCATGTTTTTGAGTGTTTGATGACATCTTTCAAGTGCTCCTTGCGATTCAGGATGGTATGCACTGGAAGTTACATGTTCGATCCCTAACTGCCCTAGCACTTGTTTAAAGACCTTTGACATAAAGTTTGATCCTTGATCAGACTGAACGGTACGTGGTAATCCTACAGTCGTGAAGAACTTGATCAGTGCTTTGCTCACATTGTTTGCGGTGATGCGTCTAAGTGGAATCGCTTCCACATACCTAGTGCTTGCGCACATAATGGTAAACAGGAATTCATTACCCGCTTTTGTCCTCTGAAGCGGACCTACGCAATCTATTATTATCCTTGCAAACGGTTCATCGAACGCTGGCACTGGCTTCAACGGCGCGACTGGTATTTTCTGATTTGGTTTACCTACTACCTGACATGCATGACAACTTCTGCAATAGTTTGCAACATCCTTATGCAATCCTGGCCAAAAGAAATGAGAAAGGATTTTCTCTCGAGTCTTGTAGACTCCCAAGTGACCTGCAAGTGGTGCTTCATGAGCAAGGCTAAGTATTTCCAGCCTATAATTCGAAGGAACTACAATCTGATGGACTTCATTCCAAACTTCATCAGCAGGAACATCTATCGGCCTCCACTTTCTCATCAGCACACCTGACTTCTCATAATAGCATACAGGCACAGTCAATGCCTCCTCCTCAGAGACTGCTCTCTCAAACAAGGATACTAATTGAGGATCTTTCTGTTGCTCCTCTCTCAACTTACTCTTACTTATCGGCATTGGTTCATTATTACTTTGCTTTTCCTCATTTCTAGTTTCTCCTGCACCCTCATTCACATTTGATTCACATTCATCATCAACCAAACGACAAAAGAAAGACTCGCTCAAGTTCACCTCATCTAGCTCACTAGACTTCGATTCAGACTCTACTTTCTTTACCATTGAACGAGTTACAGCACAAGATGGAAACACAGTAGGAAATTCAGCAACCAACTGCTCTGTTTTACTACTCTCACACAGGATAGCACTCACCACTGGACATGAAACAACTTTGTCACCAGCAAGATCATTGCCTAGAATGATAGAAACATCTGCCATCGGAAGTGATGGTCTTACAGCCATCCTCACAACACCAGAAACAAGGTCTGATTTCAAGTCTACCTCATGAAGGGGTGCTTTTACAAAGCCATCTCCTATTCCTTTCAGCAGAACACTAGCTCCAACACAAGATCTCTCATCAAAAGGCAACACACTCTCCAAAATCAAAGACTGAGAAGCCCCAGTATCACGCAACACCTTTACCGTTCTTGCTTCTTCACTTCCAGACAAGGACACATGTCCCTCAGAAACAAATGGCTCATATTGCATTCTTACTTTCTCCAAGTTTACTGGTTCAATCTTACTCTCTGCACTCTTCAAATTTTTTACAAATGCATTTGGATGTGCATTACTTGATTCACTTGATTTTCCTTTAAGTGTCGGACACTTTGCTTTGAAATGCCCAACCTTGTGACATGCATAGCATTTCTTTTCTTGCTCTTCATCTTTCGATTGTGGTTTGACTTCTTTCTTGTTTTGTGCCGAAGCACCATTTTTGTTTTTGTTTTTGTTCCACTTTCCAGATTTGTTTGTTTCATCTGTCTTTTTGTTTGTGATTTTGTGTGTTAGCGCATAATCATCAGCAAGCTTTGCTGCTTCATTAAGCGTTCCTATTTGCTGCTCTTCAAGATGCAACCTAACATCAGAATGCACACTACGCTTAAACTCTTCGAGAAGAATTATTTCCCTAAGCTTATCAAAGCTATCTGCATGGAGGGACGAACTCCATCTATCAAACAACTGTTCTTTGCGCCTAGCAAATTCTAGATGAGTTTCGGATTCATCTTTACGCGTTTTCCGAAATTGTTGACGGTACGCCTCCGGTACAAGCTCATAAGCACGCAACACTGCTGCTTTTACAACGTCATAACGACCTGCATCTTCGACTGATAAGGCTGAATACGCATCCCGAGCTTTACCCTTTAACTGAGATTGCAACAAGTGTGACCATTTTTCATGCGGCCAACTCAAACTGACAGCGACCTTTTCAAAGTGAAGGAAATATTGCTCAATCCCCTCCCCCTCCTGAAAAATAGGTACCATTCTAACATGTTTTGCAACATCAAACTCAGACTGTTTATGCCTAATGTCTTCTCGTTCTCTAGCATTCTCATGCTCTCTTCTCAAAACAACTTGTTCTCTCTCAAGCTCAACTTTTGCTATCTCAAGCTTCAACTCTTTCAACCGCAACTTCTCTGCTAAGTCCTCTTTCACAGACTCGCTCGGAATTTTGGTTAAGGCTTCAAGTGGAAGGACATCTTCTTCTTCCACTAACCACTGAATTACAGCTTTCTGTATTTCTAACTTACGCCAAGTATTCTTTACCTCAGCAACCTGGTAATGATGAGCAACCTCCAAGAGATTTACCTTCTTCAACACCAGCAACTCCTCAACTGAAGGAGAATCAACGAATTTTTCCAATGAAAATTCTGCCATGGTCAACAAAAGACCCCTAATCTTTAACGCTGAAAAGACTAGAAACCACTGAAGAAAACTTTTAATTTCTCAGCAAAAACAATAACCAATACGGTTATCACAGTTGAAATACAATACACTGTATAAATCAACCACAGAAAAGAATGCCAACCTGACTCGGCTGACCCTGTAGATATGACCTCAACCTACAGATACAGGAACCTGACTCGGTTACCCCAGTTGAAACTTCCTTCCAACCACACTGTCAACTTGACTCCAGTCGACACTGTCAGTTACCATGAACCGACACAGCAACCAAAGAAATGGTTAGCCCAGCTGAAATATCATCAACCAAAAGTTCATTCAACTACATGAACAACATCTCACAGCGAGACGCACACTGAATACACGTACTGCCTGAATTATGGGTAGTACGGCCTGCCATACATAACCTTGGACCTTTGACCGCACGGCGACACAGCGCTATCCACACACATGTGTATACACATACCCATTTAGTGATAATCCCCACGTTGAGCTCATGAAACCCTGTCTCAACGTTTATCACCAAAAGCAGCAGCAGCAAAACAGACAGCAATCAGTCCAACATACAGCTTAATATACCAAAACTGTACAAATTACCGAAATGTAGTCATTATCGGACAGTTTACGATCACGGCGATCAACGAATCGAAAACGAAACGATGCGAGCTGCAATACGCGCCTATAGGCTAGCGTACAAACGAATTGCACATGCACGAAGCGAACATGTCAATAGCTAACGCACGAAGGTTCGACGACTTAGCAAGCCCCCATTTTGTTACAACATGGACAACATTACCGGTTCCTTGATTAGACAATTTTACCAAATCTGCTCCAGATCATCAGGCAATCGTCTGAAGTCAACAAAGAACACATTTCCTCGGTTATTTTGAACTTATTTACAATTTATTCACGTTCGCACATCCATGACCGTCGACCATCGTCCACGTTGTCCTAGTCTTATCTCCAGACTTTACTATACATAGAAATGCATACCCGTCACAGAAGGATAGAAAAGAAGATAGGAAAAAACAAAGACTAACATAAGGAAAGATAGAAAGGAAGATAGAAGAAAACAAAGAATATCATAAGAACAGACTGAAAAATAAGAACATAGAAGGAATAACAAAGAATAACATAAGGAAAGACAGAAAAGAAGAAAGGAGAAAACAGAAAATAACATAAGAAAAGACTGAAAGATAAGAACACAGAAGGAGTAAAAAAAAAATAGCATAATGAAACTTAGAAAAGAAGAAAGGAGAAAACAGAGAATAGCATAAGAAAAGACTGAAAGATTAGAACATAAAAGGAATAACAAAGAATAACCTAATGAAACTTAGGAAAGAAGAAAGGAGAAATAATAGTCTGGGAGCCTGTGACATGTTGACTTACCCCATCGAGCCCAGAAGGTTTGACCCCTGAAATATATTTAGTCTATGACTGTGAGTCAGGAAATGGGTGTCAGCTGGTACCAATAGGGCGGGGGCGACCCCCAGGCCCTCACGAAAACGCCCCAAATGCGGGAAAATTCAACCCACTGAGCCCATGGATGAAACTTGGTCAAAGTGGAAGTGCCCAAGGGGCACATTACAAAAATATAAAAGCTGACATCCCAGGTGGTCGGAAAGGGGCAGCTGACCCCCTCGAAAACGCCCCTAATGCGGGAAAATTTACCCGGCTGAGCCCATGGACCAAAATTTGCCACAAGACAGCAGTATGGGTGTAAATTACAAAAAATATAAAAGCTGACACAATAGTTGGTTGGAAAATACCAGCTGACACCCCCAAACATGAAAAAGTGCCCCCGCCCCTCCTGCGGGAAAATTTACCCCACTGAGCCCATGGACCAAAATTTGCCACAAGACTGCAGTATTGGTGTACATTACAAAATTACAAAAGCTGACACCATAGATGGTTGGGAATTACTAACTGACACCCCTCAAACCTTTCGGGTACAACCCCCCCCCCCCGTACATTTAGGCCCGTTTTTATCCCAACAACTCCCAACTAGCCCGCAGTGGCCTCAGATAGTGTTACACAAGGTAACGTTATGGGTGTGTGTGTGTGTGTGTGTGTGTGTTTTGGTGGGTGGGTGTGTGTGTGTTTATACAAAACTACAAATTTGCAGTCATTTACTACATTGTAAGCATTAAACTGCATGTGTTTGAAATTATGTTGAATAAATATAAATAACTCATCCACTTCATGCAAATGCTTTAGAATAACATCAAGCAACATCAACTGACAGGCATCCCATGCTCAAACACACAAACTCATACAGAATAAACATTATTGACATATTCAGTGGAAACTCAGGATACACAGTGTATTGAGGTTTTTGTAGCCATCAAATTATCTTTTGAGCATGCATCAGTTTTTTTAAATAATCATAAAACAATAGAATGTAGTTTTGAAGAAATGGGATCAGCTTATCTTGTTATAGCAGCATGCTATAGTATTAGATTTCCTGAGTTTCCACTGCACGTGTACCATACACAAGCATCAAACATGACATTGCGCACACAAAAAATGCAACCATCCTTGATTCATATTCACATCAAAACATAGAATCCTGTACATTCAATTGTGATTTATAACCATATCCAAATGTAATATGAACTTTGTGATGTTACGCCTAAAGTAAGGTTGATTACTGCCACAATACAACTTGAAACTAGAATGACAGACGCAAATCATTATTAAGTAACATTTATTAAGCTGTAAAATAAATCAAATAAAACATCATTTTGTAGGTAAAATATCAGCATCAACAACCCTAGATGTAGCAACTAGTGAGTGTACCCCCCCCCCCCACCTCCCTTACAGACTGAGGATGGTAATGGAACTGTTTATCATCACAGCATACATGTAACGGGGAAAATAAAACGGATGGAACAGAACTCTTGAAATGGTTAAACACTGACTTTGAATGAAGAGAGAGTTTCTTCCAAAACTCCCAAAAGACAAAATCAGATTTCTACTTCCTTGATGTTAGAGTAAAACACGTTTATATTCCAGACTTTCAGCGTCTATCAAAGTGAGTGATGTTTTCACAATTGCATGATAACCAGCTAAAGCAATTTTGCTCAAGCAACAGCTAACCCATGTTCTACTAATAACTCTTTTTTTTTCAAAAGCAGATTAGTGGTTTGGTCTCCTTTTACAAATTGCATACCTGATAATTTCTCAAAATAAATATCTTAGTATTCTCACCACACATGACATTTTTTTAAAAGTTGGCAGATAAACCTTTTTTAGAAAAGTTCTTCAAATATAGACAAGACATTGTGTTGTAAACCAGAGTATGTAATGTATAAGCCTATAATCTTTCCATTCAAACACTGGTGAAAGGCGGGGGGAAGGTTGTATTTAAGTATCATGTAACAACATGCATTATACAATTTTTCTTACAAATGTTTGTTTATGCTTACTGTAATTTAATGATACATGCACTTACATGTAAAGAGCAAAATTAGTTAAGTGCAGTTAGCAATGACCTTTATCTAGTGTGTGCAGAGCTATGAAGTATTTTCAATTATGAGAACTCTGCAATTATTTTTCCAAAAAAATGATTGTGCTACACACAAAAAAAACCCTGCAAACAGAACTGGATAAAATGGAGGAGGCTCTGGAATCTACATAAAAAAATCAAGCTACTGCATAGCATGTACCTAACATGAGAACTGTATATCATAACCAAAGGTACATGTAGCTCAAAGGTAACCATAATGGAACATCACTGGCAAATATTTAAACCACAAAACTCTTTGTTCGTGCATACTGAAATTAACAGTTATAATTGAAATGTGAGAAAAAAATATGGCTCAAATTTAGAAGGCTCCACAAAACCCATTTATCTACCAATGCGATATACATATATATTGTAGGCAACAACACAAATGGCTTCTTTATTTTTTTTTTCTTTGCAATACATGCTTGTCTACAGTATAAACATACTGCATGGCCCCAAAATTTTATTTCTATGTATTGGAGATTGGAGATGGTGTACATGAAACATTACTGCTGGATTCTCAAGTGAAAAAAGAGTGGGAAATAGAGAGGTTGTCTTCCAAACGTGGGAAGACAAAGTGCCATTCCCACTAGCATAACTTTAAAATACCTCCCAGCTCTAGTTTTTATTGTGATATCATATCACTGCCATTATGTTTCTTAGAAGACAACATTTTCACATTGTAACACTTTAAAGAGTTCCTTTCCAAAAGAGGAAAATCAACTTTCATAACTTTCCAAAGAAAATGAAAAAAAAAACACACACACATTGCCACTGTTTGTACAGATGGCTAGGGAAAATTAGAAACAGAAAATGCCTTTTTTTCCATTACTACAGCATACATGTCAGTCAAATAATTTTGTTCAGGAGGTAGGCAAACAAATGATCTATGTTCTGATAACTAATAACCGTTTTTTCCCCAATATGTGACAGTCACTGAACCCCCTATGGAAAGGAACTCTCCATTTGAAAAACATCAAAATGCCAAGTCAAAAAAGAACATAACATTGTGGTGTATGTAATGCCCATTCAATCTTAAAAAGGGCATTAAGCAGTCATGAGTCATGATGCTTGGGCAATTCCAGCACAACAGACATGACAATTAGATTTCTGTGCTTTCAGAGTATTACAGTTTTAATTGGAAATCTCAAATTTGACTTTCTTAATAAAGTTACCTACATGTAATGCCTTTCTTGAAGGATGCTCAGTCTAGGAAAGTTTGTTTATGTGAAATGATAACCAATGACATGACAGTATCTTGTATTTGTGGGGTAGGGTAGAGCTTGATCATCTTCCAATACTCCTCGTCATCATCATCATCCGTAGTCTCATCGTCAAAGCTTTCATCATTGCTGGTTTCCTCATTCTCAAAGTCTTCTACTCCTATGAAGAAACAAGAAAGAGAGTATACTTGTCAAACACCAAATTTTACAAAACCCTTCACATGTGTAGAAAGGAAGAAAGTCATTTTTTTCTACCTGGACCCTGTTTAACAAAGCCTTGTTTAAATAAGCGCAAACTTATGCACTACTTAGCTAAATGGGATTGTTCACATACATCGTTACAAATAAATTATCCAGTGCCAATTTTTCCTCTTTATTTTTTAGAATGGTATTGAAACAAAATTAAAATGTAAGAATGTTTCCATAATACTTCATCTTTACCCGTTTAGGTTTCAAAACATTGAAAATTCCAATTAGCTTTTCATATTGGTGTTATGCACAACCACCAATAAATTTATGCAAACTTTGGAAGCTGGAAGAAAAACTGAAATCAAAACATTTATGCATCGATGTTGGATGCTGTTTAACAAAGGGCTAACATATAGTCTACTACTACTACTGTAGCATCTATCATCAAGTGAGATTAGGCCCTTGTGCAAACTAAAAAAAAAAAACTTTGGCCATTTATTTAAAAGGGGAAATGCCACCAGGAGTAAATCTAAGCAAGAAAGTGTATTAATGGCACTTTTTATATGCACAGAAAGTATCCAACAAAAGTCAAACGTATGTGTTCCAGTTTTCTGTACAATATGCTATGCCCAAATTTTCCCTCGATGCCGAACGTTGTTCCCGTTACTGTATAAAAATCCTGGTGAGAAGCCTGGTCTAGGCCAGGGCAACAATTTGGCGAAGCATGCGTATCACTTACTGATCGTGCATTCATCTCACTACTACTAGCATCTAGCTAACGTTAGTTCTTTTCAGTTTAACACATGTCCATGAAAACATTGCAGCCAGTGTCAGTGCCAGGGGCACGAGTTAACAACACCTAGGTCTACCTAACGTTAAGTGCACTGGCTAGTGCACTGATCTGCTCATACTCAGCATAATCATATCAGTATTACATCAAATTCATAAACAATATCACTCAGAGTCAGAGCATGACACTTCAATTAATAATCATAATGTATTACCTCTTCATTCTTGCCTTGTTCTGCCTGGATTCAGTCAATCCTGGACGATATCAAAATCACAGGTACAGTACAGCAGCATAGTGCCTATATACAGTGCATGTGCAGCATTAACAGAGCGCACTGTCGCGATATACTGCAAAATTAATAGTATGGTAAGCCTTGCCTGCTTATCCTTGTGTTTTTTTTGTTTTTTTTTTGTTTTTTTTTTTTGGGGGGGGGGGGGGGTTCAAATTCTTTTAAGGGGAGGTTTGAGGATGCATGCTCTCAGCCCAGTTGGGCATTTGTCTGAGAGGATTAAACTAGAATGAGATGTTTTGTGCACAGGTTCTTAGGACTTCTGCCCCGGAGAAGGGGGAATCTGATGGGGGGGGGGGGGGCAAGTTTGAGGGGTGTCAGCTGGTATTTTCCAACCAGTTATGGTGTCAGCTTTTATATTTTTGTAATGTACACCTATTTCTGCTATCTTGTGGCAAATTTTGGTCCATGGGCTCAGTGGGGTAAATTTTCCCGCAGGAGGGGCACTTTTTCATGTTTGAGGGGTGTCAGCTGGTATTTTCCAACCAGCTATGGTGTCAGCTTTTATATTTTTGTAATGTACATCCATACTGCTATCTTGTGGCAAATTTTGGTCCATGGGCTCAGCCGGGTAAATTTTCCCGCATTAGGGGCGTTTTCGAGGGGGGGGGGGGTCAGCTGCCCCTTTACGACCACCTGGGATGTCAGCTTTTATATTTCTGTAATGTGCCCCCTGGGCACTTCCACTTTGACCAAGGCCGCGTTCAAGCGACCATTTTTCACCCTAGAATCACGGTTTTGAAAGACGTTTAGTTTAAACAACGGTTGCGTTTAATCGATTTTTCGCAGGTCGTAAAAATAAACGTCTTTCAAAACGCAAACATGAAACGCTGAAAAAGGTGCGTTTTGAATCATGATTCTGCAGAACCACGGTTGCTAAGAATCGATTGAACGCAACGGAGATCTCAGTCATGATTCTACTGTTGCTTTTACACCAAGGTTTGAAGAAAGATAAAACAACATACAGAAAGCTAGAAAAGAAGATAGAAGGAAAAAAAACAAAGAATAATATAAGAAGAGGCTGAACGATAAGGAGATAGAAGGAATAACCTAGAATAACAGGAAGAGATGAAAACGAAGAAGATAGAAAAAGAAAACAAAGAATAACATAAGGAAAGATGGTCAGAGAAGAAGATAGAAGGGAAAACAAAGAATAACATAAGGAAAGATAGAAAAAAGATGGGATAAAACAAAGAATAACATAAGAAAAGATTGAAAGATAAGAAGAGAGCAGGAATAACAAAGAATAACATAAGGAAAGACAGAAAACAGAAGACAGAAGAAGAAAACAAAGAATCACATAAGGAAAGATAGAAAGAGAAGAAAATAGAAGGAAAAACAAAGAAACAAATAAGGAAACATAGAAAAGAAGGTAGGAAAAAGCAATAACATAAGAAAAGATGGGAAGAGAAAGAATAATAAGGAAAGATAGAAAAAAGGTTAAGATAAATGACATAAGGAAACATAGAAAGGAAGGTGGGAAAAAACAAAGAATAACATAAGAAAAGATGGAAAGAGACGAAGATAGAATGGAAAACAAAGAATAACATAAGGAAAGATGGACAGAGAAGAAGATAGAAGGAAAAACAAAGAATACTATATGAAGAGACTGAAAGATAAGGAGATAGAAGAAATA
Organism: Echinometra lucunter; assembly: GCA_029962745.1. Classification (NCBI taxonomy): domain Eukaryota; kingdom Metazoa; phylum Echinodermata; class Echinoidea; order Camarodonta; family Echinometridae; genus Echinometra; species Echinometra lucunter. The sequence goes on along the minus strand of JAPZVO010000239.1, from coordinate 14,221 downwards.
ACATAGAATAACAGGAAAAGACGAAAAAGAAGAAGATAGAAGAAGAAAACAAAGAATAACATAAGGAAAGATAGTCAGAGAAGAAGATAGAAGGGAAAACAAAGAATAACATAAAGAAAGATAGAAAAAAGATGGGATAAAACAAAGAATAACATAAAAAAAGATTGAAAGATAAGAAGAGAGCAGGAATAACAAAGAATAACATAAGGAAAGACAGAAAACAGAAGACAGAAGAAAATAAAGAATCACATAAGGAAAGATGGAAAGAGAAGAAGATAGAAGGAAAAACAAAGAAACAAATAAGGAAACATAGAAAAGCAGGTAGGAAAAACAATAACATAAGAAAAGATGGGAAGAGAAAGAATAATAAGGAAAGATAGAAAAAAGGTTAAGATAAATGACATAAGGAAACATGGAAAAGGAGGTGGGAAAAAACAAAGAATAACATAAGAAAAGATGGAAAGAGACGAAGATAGAATGAAAAACAAAGAATAGCATAAGAAATATATAGAGACGAATAAATGATGTGGCTAAAGTTGACCTTCCTGGGTCAAACTGCGCAGTACGAGGCGCAGTGGATGGGCTTGAAATGAGCAAGAATCAGCGTTGATGAAAAATCGCTTGAACGCTCTCTCACTGTAGCCGTTTTGCAACAGCGTTTTGATTTGTGATTCATGTTTGTGATTCTAGCTTCAAAAAATCGCTTGAACGCACCCCAAGTTTCATCCATGGGCTCAGTGGGTTGAATTTTCCCGCATTTGGGGTGTTTTCGAGAGGGCCTGGGGGTCGCCCCCGCCCTATTGCTACCAGCTGACACCCATTTCCTGACTCATAGTCATGGACTAAATATATTTCAGGGGTCAAACTTTCTGGGCTCGATGGGGTCAGTCAACATGTCGCAGGCTCCTGGTCTATAAGAAAAGACTGAAAGATAAGAACATAGAAGGAATAACAAAGAATAACATAATGAAACTTAGGAAAGAAGAAAGGAGAAAACAATAAAGAATAACATAAGAAAAGATAGAAAATGAGAAATGATAATCAAAGAATAACATAAGAAAAGACGGAAAGAGACGAAGATAGAAGGAAAAACAGTGAGTAGCATATGAAAGTTAGAAACGAAATGATGTTGCCAAAACAAAGAATAAAATAATGAGAGATTGATAAAAAAAACAACTAATAACATAATGAAAGAGGGAAAGAGAAAAATATTGAATAAAAAAAAAACAAAGAATAACATTATGAAAGACAGACGAGACATTTGAATTCGTCACATGACGAATTAGGTGGTCTGTCGATATCTTCCAGGTTTCGAAATGGATAGTGATAAAGTCGTTGGCAAGGCTTTTGATAAAATGTTTACGTCTCAATAGGAGACTAACGCCATAGAAATTGGGGGATTTGATTTAATTCACCTTAACTAATCAGATTTGCTAGAGGGTTGTATATAAACTACTGTGCACTGCAGTGCAGTAGTCATATCAGGCCAAAATCAAGCAGTTTATTTCACTGACTGTGACGGTATATGTAAATATAGTTGAAGAGGATAGTAATATAAATTTAAAAAGAAAGCAAAAGAAAAAAATTGTCCCGAAAAATTGACTCGAACCAAGGACCGTGAGGATGTGAGGCAAGTGCTTTAAAGGTATACCTGAAAACAGCTCATAGAGATAACACGTAGATGGAAAACGGAATTCTAATATCCTATTTTCCAGTCAAAATTTCGACATGTTTCCGACATCTGGATTAAAAACATATGGAGGTATAATATAGAAAATTTTCTCATCTCCAACATACTTGATGATTGGCGAAAATCAACTAGAAATAATGAAGAGGTTATTCAAAGAAGACGAGCATGTAGAATCAAGAATTACGTAAAGGTCATGTCCCATAGAGAATACACTTAAAATGAGAAAAAAATGACATAATACCATTATCGTAAATTTAGACAATAATGACGTCATCACAATTAGAAATAATTACAAAAAATTTGTAGAAAATTATCGCAGCTACAACATATCGAAATCCCAGCGAAAATTGACAATCAGTAAGCGAGATAGTCTTGGTTAAAGGCAAAAAATAAAACATCAAAAAATAAAAATCAAAATTTTGAGTTCACATCAGAATAGAATGACATCAGAGCATCGAAAAAGTAAATTTTTATCATGGATTCACATCTACAACTCATAACCTTTCAGAATATGGAAATAAATTTGGGGGTATCCACGCATTTTGAGGAGCTATGGCGGATTTTAAAGGGACATGTTCTTGCGTGTATTTACATTACTTGCAAAATAGACGCGGGCACGGATTTGGAACTTCGACGCGCGCGTGCGACCTTATGGTTAGTCGAAATCAGTTTTAAATTGATGGAAATTGTTAAGAAAAGTGTCAGGAATGCAAATCAAGCAAGAAAAACGGCGTTTTAAGGTTATTTGGGACCTGCGCGCGCGTATGATGCGCCGCGGAAGCGGACTCGCGCAAATTTTTGAATTGCTTAAAATGGCCTGAAACGTACGTGCAAAATGAATTTGAAGCGATTCTGAGCATTTTTAATTTTCGCGCCCGCGCCGACGCGCGGATGTAAGCGTACGCGCGCGTCTGGTTATCTGAAATTTATTGGATTAAAATTAACTTTAATCATGCCAAACATGATGAGAAATGACCATCCGTTATGAAGATATGACCCTAAGGTGATTTTCACAAAATGGCGCCTGGATGACGTCACGATGACCCGATGAACATGAAAATAATTGGAACCGCGAGATCTTATTACGATTGATAACTGACCGAAATTTCATGCAATTTGAACCAGCCGATTATGTTATGTCATGTTGGTCTGTGGCAGCCCATCTCCCATTTCCTCCTTTTAATTTCTTGCTATTTTCTCCTCTTTTCCCCCTTGTGTTCCCTGTCTGTTTGTCTTGTCTTTTCTTGTCTTGTCCCTCTTTCGTCTTGTCTTGTCTTATGTTTTGTCTTATTTCTCCCTTTTCCTATTGTCCTTTCTCTTCTTTAATTGTCTCAAATGCGCAACGCATCGTTCATCTGGCGGAGTCCTCACTGTGTGACTGAATCTGCAACTGTAATATATACTGCTGTTTTACCTACCTCTGTATCACACATTCTTCTGTTTTCTTTTCTTTACTTTCCTTTTTCTTTCTTGAGAAATCCACGTCACTACAAGCATCGCTTTTTTGTGGATTTCTCTTTTGCAATATAATTTCTTTTTCTTTTAATACACTATGTCAAGCAGACATTTAATTTGTTTTGATGTTAATTAGAGGGGAAAACGTTGTATGTTTGTTTAGTTATTATATTTCTGCTTAAAAGAAGAAAAAAAAAATATGTATTGTCTTATACTGGAAATAAAACCTGAACTTGAATATCGAGTGCACAAAAAAGTGAGTGGAAGAAAGAAAAATAAATAAAGAAAATTCTGACGAAATTAAAAGGTGATCTGTCAAAGATGACGGACCACCTAATAAATAACGAGAACAGAAGTCGTCATAGACTCGTGACGAATTAGGTGGTCAGTCGGCGTCTTTTAGGTTTTGACATGGACAGTGAGAAAGTCATTGGTAAAGACTATTGATCAATATTTACGTCTGGATAGGAGACTAACATAAAAGAAATTTCTGGTGTAAATATTCAATATTGAATGACAAGCGCCGTTAAACCAAAACAACAACAACAACGGACGTTTCGATACCGCAGTATAATGAAAGGTTGAACAAAAGGTTTATTTCACGTTAACGAATCAGATGGTCAATAGGGTTGTACATAAACTACTGTGCATTGCAATGCAATAGTCATAACAGGCAAAAATAATGCAGTTTACATTGATAGTGACTTTGCATGTGTAATCATGCTCAAAGGGGATAGTAATATACAAGGTAAAAAAGAAAAGAAAGGGAATATATTGCTCCCTCCCCGGGACTCGAACCAGGGACATTGCGCTTGTGAGGCAAGTGCATTCATTCCAGGATACAGCTCATAGAGATAACACGTGGGTGGAAAACGGAATTCGCATATCTTATCTTCCAGTTGAAATTTCTACGAGTTCCCGACATCTGATGGAAAAATAAATGCACGTTCTGCTTGGAGAATTTTATTAGCTACAAGATACTCAAAGCAGGGGGAAAAACGAGCAAAAAATAGTGGAGCTGTTGCTCGGAGAAGAAGGGGATGTATAATCAACAATTAAGTAAAGGTCATTTCCCATAGAGAATACACGCAAAATGTAAAAAATTGACATGCTTCCGTTTATCGTAAATTTAAACCACGATGCCGTTATCAAAATGAAAAATTATATCACAAAATTTGTAGAGAATTATCTCAGCAACAACATACTGAAATCTTGATTAAATGTAAAAAAAAATATGACGTCATAATTTAAAAAAAAATGTAATTTTGAGTTCACATGAGAATATGGCGACGTTTCAACCTTTTGACCCCCAATTTTTTTCTTGACATCAAATCTTCAACTCATAGGCTTTCAGGAAATGCAAAAAAAAATGGGGGGTCTCAAACCTTTTCAACGAGCTATGGTGGATTTTAAAGGGGCATGTTTTTGCATGTTTTTACGTTATTTGCCCCATAGACGCGCGCACGGATTTTGACATTTGACGCGTGCGTGCGGCCTTATGGTCAGTTGAAATTGACTTTCAATTGATGGAAATTGTCAAGAAAAGAATTAGGATTGAAAAACAAGTGAAAAAACGGCGTTTTTACGTCATTTACAGCAGGCACACGCGCAAAACGCGCACGCGGGTGCTTACGCGCTGAAATTTTTGAAATGCTTACAATGGCCTGAAACGTGTGCAAAACGGTTTTGAGACGATTCTGAGCATTTTTAAATTTTGCGCCCGCACTGACGCGCGGAGGTACGCGTACGCGCACGCCTTTTAAAGAAGGAGTTGTTCAGATTGATATGAACATTCATCATGCCAAATATGAATCAGAAATAACATTCTGTTATGAAGATATAACTTTTAGACGATTTTTACAAAATGGCGCCTAGATGACGTCACAATGACTTGATGTCTTTGAAATTTCAAGGGAAAACTTGTCTTGTTAAGCGTAATGCGTGTGTACAATATCAATAAGATGGACCTTTTAGTATAAAAATATTACGGCTGACAGATAGGTGGATGATTGGTCTTTAAGGGAAATACTATTGAAATTCCTGTATTTCATTTGATTACTGAGAGAAAGGCCGCAACAATTTCAACAATTTTATTTTTGGAGATAAAATGTACATGGACAACCTTTAAAAAATTTACAGTTATTTTTTATCGAAATACATGTAGTTTTAAGTATGCATATATATATAAAGGAAAAGATGGACAAGAAAACGACGTCGACACTTATTGTTTGTGCAAGATGTGATGTCTGTTGCAACTTTCAAGAGGATTCATGATTCCGTTTGGGAGATATGACCATTTGTTGGTTTTGACAAAATGGCGCCTGGATGACGTTATGATGATTTTTTGACCTTGACAAAAATCGTGCAATTTGCACTTGTGGTGACTGATAAGTGACCAAAATTTAAATAAAAAGGACAATTTCCGACTTTGAGTTATGGCATAGGCTGTAGTCTATGTTGTAAGCATTACGCTGCATATCTATAACACGCAAATATGGAAATATGGAAATATCAATGCATATCATAGAACATGATTTTAAAAAAAAACACAGTCCGGAAAGGAAAATGAAATGAAATGGAAATTATGATTTCCTTAACCCTTTCATGACCCTTTTTTCAATCTTTTTGGGTGAAAAGGACAGGTAAAGAGTTAACTGAGCAATGTATGATTTAATCACGTGACATCAAAGCCCGTCTAATATCTCTAATAGATCGAATCTTCCCGATTTAGTGTGGCTTATATGCTACCATACAAGGACCAAGACATTAGCAAATTAAGTGCATCATTTTTGCTTGCTTGAAATTTATTTCTGCGTTCAACATGTTCAACACAATACAACATAATCAATTATTACATAGATTTATATACATATACATTTTAAACACACGTATCATTTACAATCTCTTTCTGAATATAAAAAAGTATATGAAAAATATTATTTAACTGAATTTCCGAACGCAGGAGACCGTCGTCATGAGCGACCTGCTTGATGTTGACGATGGCCTCAAGGTAAAAAAAAGCGACATGTAAAACTTACACATTTTTAACAAGAGGTCATGAGGGTGCAGTGCAAGTGCAAGTGCAGTGCAAGTGCATTAGAGGAAGTGGGGTCAAAATTCATCTAAGATTAAAATAGATGAATAATATAACGTGATATTTGAATTCGTCACTGGAGAGGAATTAGGTGGTCTGTCAATATGTTTTCGTAAGAGAATGTCTTTTCGGAGGACACAGACACATTTACAAAAAAAAAAAAAATTATAGAAGGTGGGACTGCCCTGTAAAAACCTGTTTAGATTTTTTTCTAAAGCTATTATCGATCCGAAGACGTCATTTGACGCTCTTGCGCCTGTGTAACTTTTTTGTGCAGAATTCTTTGCTCTATCAGATGAGGCCATTTTCAGCTCTGTAGCCCCTTCCAAACTGGAGATTGAGTGAAATTTAGGTATAGACCGGAGCTCTGGACTTTAAAAAAAAAAAAAAAAATGGAACAATGCCTGGGATCTGCTCTTGCTTGCCTTACCTTGGCTGTGCAGGATGTGATGTCTCGGCTAGAACATATAAAAATCCTGGCGAAAATTGACCAACCACAAGCGAGATAGCTCATAGAGATAACACGTAGATTCAAATTCAATTCTAATTTCAGGTTTTCCGGTCAAAATTTCGACATGTTTTCGACACTTGCTTAAAAAAGATATGAACGCATAAGATAGGTTATTTTATCAGCTGCAACATACTTAAAGATGGGCGAAAATCAAGCAGAAGTAAGGGAGATGTTGATCAAAGAAGACGGGAATGTAGAATCAAGAATTACGTAAAGGTCATGTCCCATAGAGAATACACGTAAAATGAGAAAAATTGACATTGTATCTTTAATCGTGAATTTAGACCATGATAACGTCATCAAAATGAGTAACAATGAATACAATATTTGTAGAGAATTGTCTCAGCTACAACATATCGAAATCTCAGCGAAAATCGATGTTGTTGTTGTTGTTGTTTTGGTTTCACGGCGCTTGTCATTCAATATTGAATATTTACGCCAGTTTAGAAAATATCGTTTGAGATTTAATTTGCATTGGAATTATATAAATACCGATAGTTTTTTTTTTCTTTTTTAATTTTGAGCAATTTTATGGGAGATTCATGACGGGTGATCATCGCAGATCATGTGTCTGTTTTTATCGTATTTTCTGGCCAGCCCGGTTCGGTACATGGAACAGGCTTCTCAGCTGATTGCGCGCGCATGCCAGCCTAGGCCCCTCCAATACCAGACACGATCCGTGTGAGACCTGTCATTTTGGAATTCTCCGACCGACCGATATATAAACAGCATAGAAATTGAAGGGAAAAGAAGGGCACGTTATAAATAAAGTTTATCTAAGTAATCCATCGCTTATGGAATATAAAAGAAGACTTCATAGTTACATAAATTTCTAATTACATCAAATAATAATAATGAAAGTAAGATTTGCTCGTCAAACAATAATGAAGTTGATTTTTGGATCAATTAGAATTTTCTCCTGCGAATTTCCCTCTACTCTCCTTAATGTCATAATTGTATCATACATAATACCGCTTATCGAAATATTATGTCCAAGTATAATCAATATAACATAATAATTATCATACGTCTTATCGTACAAGGTTAGACACCTGATTATAATGTATGGCTAAGCTGAACGTACCTGAATGAGGAAGATTATTTACGTCCGCAACTCTCACATCATGGTTTGCTATATAACTGTGTATCTTAGTGTAGGTTAATCTGTGTCCTTCTTACGAAGGACACTGGGGCTTTTTGATGAGAATACTCTGATGAGTTGAGTAATCTTATTATATCACTTTCTTCCAGCTGATTAGTTTCCACTAATAGCATCGTCCTCTCAATTAAATATTTGGGACATTTGGTCAGGAAGTGGGACGTTGTTTCTAGAACTCCGCAGTTGTTGCATGAACCTGTTTCATGTTTGTTCAGCAGTAGCTGGTTCTCATTTAGGCCAATATTGCCCATTCGTAGGCAATGTAAAATTGATTCACTATTTCTGTGATGTAAGGTACATTTGAATGTATTCAAGACTGATTTTTGAATGTCTTTTAGTGGAGAGTTAGTTTCGTCCCATCTTCTTTGCCATTTCTGATTGTTATAGGCTCTAAGGATACTGTTGGATTCGCATTTACTCATCTTGTTATGAATATCAGTTTCGATGTGGTGTAAGGCCTGCTTGGCTGCTTTATCCACCATCTCGTTGGCACTAATTTCACAATGACCTGGTATCCATTCAAAGGCCACTTGTATTCCTTTGTAATGGAGTTGAGTATTCAACATTAGTATTTCGTGAATAAAGTGTTCTTCTTTTTTACTTTTGATGGCCTGTAAAGCACTGAGCGAGTCACAAAAGATAGTTGCTCCTGTATAAAGACCAGGTAATTGATTTAACCAGTTCAAAGCAAGGATGATGGCTGCTAGTTCTGCTCTGTATGAAGAGGTGTAATTTTGTAGTCTTTTGGCTTCTGTGTACTTGTAGTACGGTACATGAAATGCTGCAGCTGCTTTTCCAGTGTCTGGGCATTTCGAGCCATCTGTAAAAATTTGTAGAAAATTGTCCCATTTCTGGTGGATTATTTCAAGACTTATTTGCTTTTGGTACAAGACATTGTCACATTTTGAGATAAAGTTGCTAACTTCCATAGATACTAGAGGAAACTCATAATGCCAGTAGGGTATATTGGTGTAAGTGCAGATCTCTTCCATACCATACTGAAGAGCATCTGGTAATTTTGAGATTCTTTGTCCGAAAGGTTTTCTAGTGTTTTGGTCTGTGTAGAAATTAAATTGCCAGCATTCTTGGAGGTCTAGTTTCATGGGATGGTTTGGGATGCTATCTATACGCTTTTTCAGTCTTATACTAAGCATTTCACGAAGGAGGTCTAGGGGCATTTCTCCTAATTCCACCTGTAGGGTTCTAAGGGGGGTTCCTTTTTTTGCTCCTGCACAGATTGAAAGGGCCTGATACTGACATGAGTTTAGGATATTCTTCACATTTGTTGTTCCCGAATCATATGCTTCACAAGCATAGTCCATTATAGAGCGTATAATTGCTCTACATGTATATACGTGAAGCAATTCTTGAACATTACTACAGAAGTTGGCATGAGATAGGCATTTCAGTATGTTTATTCTTTTTTTGCACCTCTGCACTATATCTTGTATGTGGGGCTTCCAGGTTAATCTTGTGTCGAAAATAACGCCAAGATATTTATGTTCTTTCCGAGGGGTAAGGATGTTGTCCCCTAGGGATATCTGGAGGGGTTCATCTCGGATGGAGTGGGAGAAAAGCAAAGGGGCGGTTTTCTCATGAGATATGCACAGTCCCCACGATAGAAAACATTCATTTAGTGAGTTCAAATATTCCTGCATTTCTTTGCAGCACTCTTTAATATTGCTTCCAGATTTCCATATCACGCAATCGTCTGCATATAGCAAATTATGTATCGTTGATGAGACAGGGATATCATGTAACATAAGATTAAATAATTCTGGGCTAAAGGTATACCTTGCTGTATACCGTTATTAGTTTCCATCACACATGAGAGCTGTTCCCCCACTCGTACTTGAAAGGTACGTTGTGATAGTATGTTTTTCAGGAATAAGAGTATGTTACCTCTGATACCTATCTGGCTCAATTTGACCAGGAGCCCCTTGGTCCATAGAGAATCAAATGCTTTCTTGATATCTATAAAAACTGCTAGGGTTTTGATATTGACTTTCAGGTTTTTTTGTACTTCATTTTCTAAGTGGGCAATGTTATCGATAGTACCTCGTCCTTTACGAAATCCGTTTTGTATAGGGGATAACAATTCGTGTTTTTCGATAAACATTTGAAGTCGTTTTTTAACCATGCTCTCCATAATTTTGATGAAGCAGGATGTGAGTGCGATAGGTCGATAAGAGCCCGTTTTGGAGGGATCCTTATCTCGTTTTAGTATGGGAATGAGTATGGAGTGTTTGCAAAGTGTTGGAATTTCTCCTGTCTCCCAAGTTGTGTTGATCAGTGCTAACATCATGCGTTTGGCGATTTCTGGGAGGTGTTGATAGACCTGATAACCTATACTGTCTTCTCCCGGAGCTGAAGGTTTCTTGGCCTGCAGGGTACTCTCGAGCTCTGTCATTTGGAATTGTTCATTAATGGCCGATTTCGTTGCTCCACTTTCTCTCAGAGGGAGTTTATCAAATTTGATATCTATTTCTTTATCTTTTCTGTTAACATTTCTTTGTTCTCCGGCAAGGATGAATAAATGTGCAAATGCAGTAGCTTTCTCTTTTTCACTAACGAGAGTTTCGTTGTCCTCTCCAAATAATACAGGCATATTCTGCGTTGTTTTAGTGGGGACACCGTTTAACCTTTTTACAAAGCTCCATATTTGTGCCAGTGGAGTGAAACGGTTTAATTTAGTGCAGTATGACTGCCAATACTGCTTTTTGGCTTGTCTAATAGTTCTTTGAGCTTCCGCGTTCTTTTGCTTGTAATGACTTAGGTTCTCGGCAGATAGATGTTTGCGGACTTTATTTTTTGCTTTATTTCTTTCTTTTACCTTTAGCGAGCACTCCTTGCTCCACCACGGGATTGGATTATACTTCGAGGCTTTAATTTTAGGGGTTGATTCGTCAAGGGAAACTGTCAATTTTTCAATAAATCTCTCGTAAAATGTATTGACTTCGATTGGGTCATTCGTAATAGGCCAATGTTCTTTAAAGTTTTTCTCACATGCTTTGGAGAACTTTTCCCAGTTCATGTTTTTAAAGGGCCTTTTAATTCCAGACTTCCTATCTGTTTCTTGATTCAGTGAACGTTTCCCGACATATATCTCAGTGATAGCGGGGAAGTGATCGCTTCCAAATTTGTCTGGTAGGATATTCCATGTACATTTCCTTGCCAAAGGGGATGAAACGATCGATAGATCTAAGCAGGTAGTTTTCCCTGTTTTGGGGTCCATTCTTGTGCCCGACCCATCGTTTAATACTACCATATCATGTTGCATAAGGAAATCTTCTATCATTCGACCATTACTGTCTGTTTTGTTACTTCCCCATAGAGTATGGTGGGAGTTGAAGTCTCCGACAATTATCACTTTTGTCGGGTCTTTTACATAGTGCAATAATGTGTTCAAGATGTTATCATCAATTTTTGTACAGGGGTTGTAGTAGTTGACTACTGTGAAAATTAAATCGTGAATATATATATTTATTAAATGCATCTCTATTTCTACACTTATTATTGGATACTCATAATGCACAGAGTTATGTACGTATATTGCACAACCTCCTCCCCGCTGTGCACCTCTGCTTCTTGAAAGGCAAGTATAATTTGGGATTTGCATTACGGAATCTTCTAAGAACCACGTTTCTTGAATACAGAGTAAATGAAAGGTTCTGTTGCTGTCTAAATATTTTATCAACTCCTCTCCGTGTCCCATCATGCTTTGCGCGTTCCATTGGAGGATAAGAAACGCGGTCATGAGGAGACTTGTTAGCTCGCTTGCGTATCTCTTGCAACCGAGACTCGTTCTGCGGCGGTTGTAATAAGGGATTTTACCTCCGCCTCACTGCTATCTTTCAAAAACGTCAAGAACAATTTAACAAAGAAGGAAATAAGATCTTCATTGGTAGCTGTTGTTAAAAAGTTCTCCTTTTGTGTGGGGGAATGCCTCTCGACCCTTTCAGGGGGTTGCCTTTGTCCTCCGTAAGAGGGTTTAGAGTTGGAGTGACTGGCATAGGAGGTGGTTGCTGGGGTTGGTTGTAAGGGATGGTATGGCTGGGATGGGAATTCTTGAAAAAATTTGTGAGTTGGGTCTTCATGGACTTGAGCCTGAACCGTTATCTTATGACTTTCTTGTTCTATTGTGTTCGTGGTGTTTGGTATTTTAGATGATTGAGGGACAGGGTTGATGACCTGTGCGTAGGAGGCGGTGGCGTTCGTATTATCTTTTGGGGATCCATTGTACTTTTGGAGTGCTTGTGCATAGTTCAGTTTGTTTACTACTTTTATCTTTTGAATTTCTTTAGCTTTTCTTGCTTCTCCACAGCCCTTGAAGGCGGCCGAGTGGTTCCCGCCACAATTGACGCATTTTGGAGTTTCCTTTTGTGTGCATTCCTCAAATTTATGTTCGCCACCGCATCTTACGCATCTGAGTCTATCGTGACAATTTGATATTGTATGTCCGAATCTCTGACACTGGAAACATCTTAGAACTGGTGGGATGTATTGCTTGACCTCTTTCTTCTGATAGCAGAGAATTACCTCTTTGGGAAGGGGATTAACATTATCGAATGTTATAATTAAGCTACGTGTTGCATAGTTTACCTGTTCATTAGTGGCGTCACTTTTCTTTTGACCCTTCTTTATGATTCTCTTTACATTGATTACTTTTTGTTTTTTCAGTTTCATGAGTATCTCTTGCTCAGTCATATTTGTAGGGACTCCTGAGATGACCCCCTTCTGAACATTCAATTTCCCTTGTACCTTAACAGGTATGCTCCCAATATTTTGGATTTCACTCAGTAGTTTGTGTTGTTTGGTATTTACGCATTTAACTAAAATGCCTGTTCGAGTTGACTTAATATACTCGGGAGCTGATCCACAGCAATTTTGTATTGCTTTGGCAATTACTATCAAGCTTGTATTTCTTAGGTTTTTTTCCTTATTTATTGGCGTTATGAGTAGTTTTAAGTCCTGGGGCTGGGTCTGGGTGGTTGGGGTTCGGAAGGCAGTGTCTTGCTGCTCCATATCTGATGAAGAGTCGCCCTTCGGCGATAGGTTTTCTATGCTTATAGAACTTCCTTCACGAATTTTTCTCTTTTTGCGTCTAACCGTTCTTCCCGAGGCTACAGACCAAGATTCATCGTTGGCTAATTGGTCAGATTCCATTATGAGGGGTGAGGTGTCGGTCATTATGACCGTGCGCCAGAATTGGCGGGAAAATTGGGCGTGCTCTATGTACCTGTTGCTATGTGGGTGTTAGTTGTGCAACTTAGAAGAAAGACCCAGAATGTTTGCTTACCCGAAGGTTTTCCATCAAACGAGTCCGAAATGGATTCCAATATATGAAGTATATCGAAAACTTCAAACAAAATCCGAAATATCCGAGATATAATCCAAATTTGATCCGAAATGACAAGCGGTATTAGACAAGCACGCAAGCTCCTCCTCACCTAATAAGCGAGATAGTCTCGGTTAAAGGAAAAAAATATAACGTCAAAAATTAAAAATCAATATTTTGAGTTCACATAAGAATAGGATGACGTCATAGCATCGACAGAGTAAAAATTTGTCATGGATTCACATCTACAACTCATAACCTTTTAGAATATGTAAAAAAAAATGGGGGTCTCCACGCACTCTAAGGAGCTATGGCGGATTTTAAAGGGGCATGTTTTTGCGTGTTTTTACATTATTTGCCCCATTGACGCGCGCAGGGATTTAGAACTTTGACGCGCGCGTGTGACCTTATGGTTAGTCGAAATCAGTTCTAAATTGATGGAAATTGCTAAGAAAAGTATCAGGAATGCAAATCCACTGAAAAAACGGCGTTTTAACGTTATTTGGGACCTGCGCGCGCGTATGACGCGCATGCGGACGCGAACGCGCGCAAATTTTTGAACTGCTTAAAATGGCCTGAAACGTGTGCAAAATGACTATGAGTCGATTTTGAGCATTTTAAATTTTTGCGCGGACGTACGCATACGTGCGCGTCTTAATAGATGAAAATGTTTGGACTGATATGAACATTTATCATGCCAAATATGAATAAAAAATGACTTTCCATCATGAAGATATGACCCTAAGTTGATTTTCACAAAATGGCGCCTGGATGACGTCACGATGACCAGATGAGCATGAAAATATATGGAACGGCGAGATCTTGTTAAGACTAATAACTGACGAAAATTTCATGAAATTTGACCCAGCCGATTCTGAGATTTCGAGTGCACAAAAATGGTGGGTTGAAGAAATAAAAATAAACGAGATTTAATTCGTCATTCGATCAGACGAATTAGGTGGTCTGTCGTCTTT